>CM069912.1:91029474-91159430 GCA_036172215.1 Camellia granthamiana
ATGCAAAGCTAGAATGGGCATTTCATTCCAGCTCATTCCATCATATCAAACATGCTCTAAGAGATTGGGTGAAGAAGAAGGTAAAGTAGTTGGAGAGAGAACAATAGCAAGACTCTCCCATGGATAGTTAGAATTACTTTTAATTTTATATTACTAATTCTTCTTCTAATTTAACTATTATTTTTAATATCAAAATGAGTGTTTATTTTACTATTTTATAATTTAATATATATCATACAAAATTATTATATGATAATTACACTTTTATAATACAATAGAATTAAAATTATCAATATACACAAATAATTTGACTAAAATTATTATATATAAGTATTCAAGTAACAATTTTATAGAACAATAACACCAATATTATCAAAATAAATAATTAAAATTAAAATTTAATTTTAATTTTAATTTTAATTTTAAATTAAAATTAAAAATATTCTTTTATAACACACATTGTACTATCAAATTTTTTTTGGAAAAAAAAATAACACGTGCATTACACGGGTCAACTGCTAGTATATATATATATAACAAGTCCTATATATTTGACATAATTATATAAATCTCTTTATACTAACAAATGGAATAAACAAAGGGTAATTCTATTTGCACACCATTCAAACTTTCAGTACACACCACAAATTGTGTTAGAATATAAATTTCTAGACAAAAGTTAAATGTTCAGATATAAATTTATAAACATCAAGCAATTGTTCGAATATAAACAATTGAACATAATGCATATTTGAATAATTTATTTTTATTCATAACTTTAAATCCAAGCATTTGACTTTTGTTCAAAAATTTATATCCAAACATCATTTGTAGTGTTGTACTAAGAGTTTATATGTTGTGCAATTAGAATTCCCCATAAACAAAGCCAACATAATATATGAAATTTCTTTTATACCTTTATATATATTTTGTGCTTTAATTAAAATCATGCAATTACCATTTTTTTTTATTCTCTCATTTGTTCTAGCATGACTTCCATTATTACTATTTTGATTTAAACAATCCAATCTGATTTAATAGGCCATGAACTAGTTTAGAATCATTCTCAACAAAGTCCATAAAAAATGTTCCATTAATCCAGGCTGTAAGTGATAGATTGGTTTTGGTTTTGTGTAAAATTGTCAGCTAGATTTTTATTAATGAGATTTTGTAGCAGTTGCTTAGGGAGAGTAGTAGTTGTTTGGAATGATTTGGTTGTGGAAAAATAAGCAAATGGAACCAGGTCAATTTTGGCGGAGGATTTTTGTATTAAAATAGTCAATAAAGATAAAATAAATTAAAATAATTAATAAGACAAAATCTCACATCCAAATCATAATCATTTTACTTTTTTTTTTTCTCAACTATCAAATTAACTATAAAAAAAAAAATGGCCAAACAACTTTCTAAACACAACTTTTAGTCAGGCTAAAATAGCCAAAAAAGCAAATCCTAATTTTTTATTTTTTTTAATCTAAAATATTTATTTATTTATTTTTGTTAAGCAAAATTAACGAAAAAAATAGTATATTAGTTATTATACTTAATGTAAGTGCATGGTAAATTCTAAATAGTATTTTTCATTGAATTTAATGACTAAAATACCTTTTTTTTTTGTTAGTTTTACTTAAAAAAAATAGACAAATAATTTAATCAAAATATTAGAGATTGACAAAATTAAAAATTCATAATTTATTTAATTACAAGACTCAAACCCTGGAGATTTTTTTATTTATTTATAATTTCTCCCCCCTTTTTTTTTTGTTTGTTTGTCAAGTATCCGTGTCCTCAAAAGTGCTATGTCCAGTTGCTCCAGGCAGTGCTAGATTATGGGTAATTACTCATTGGTCAGGTTATAAAAACTTGTATATGATTAAGTTTCACAAGTGTTTGTATAGACTAAAAAGACCTATCAATTTGCTGTTGAAAGTTGGTTCCGTCACAATCATCACTAAAAAAGATTTTTTTGTAACGATTTTATGATGCTGGGCAAGACGCTGGCATGCTATGCTGGCCAAAACCGTGGCATGGCATGCTGGCCAAGGCGTTGCCATGCCACCGCCTAGGCCAGCATGCCATGCCACCGCTTTGCCCAGCATGTCATGCCAAAGCATTGGCCAGCAAAAAAGATTTTTTTGTAATGATTTTATGAATTTGTCACTGAAAACTAATAATTAGTGATTTTTTTATTTGATGATTTTCTAAATCTGTCGCTAAAAAATCACAATTAATGACGCTTTTCTGTGATAAAAATTTTCAACTGTCGCTAAAAAGTAAATGGCCGCTTAAAAAATATAACAAATAGGATTTTGTAGTAAAAACTAAAACTGAATAAGACTTTTTGGTGCATAAAAAAGTCAAGAGGACTTATTGGTATCTTCATCTTCCCAATAAGACTTTGGAAAATTCGACTTACACAACACATTTACCTCTCTACACCCTCCATTTGAGATATTTTTGTTTCCAATTTACTCATGTGTTAAATTACCTTTAAAGACAAAAAGATAAAGATTAAATAAATTTAATTACCTCTTTACACCCATTAAACTTCAATCCCTACTTATTTTTAAAAAAAAAATAAAAAAAAAGAGAGAAAAAGTAATGGATAAATACATAGTGATGAAGGACAAGGAAAAAAGTGAAATAATGAATTTTTTTTTCTTTATTTTTTATGTTTTCGTTTCAGTTTTGAAGAGGATTGTTCAACTTTTGTTTAGTGTACCAGAACCGGACAAAATCAAATAGCCCGAAATCATACTGCCGAACAAAACATACATATTCGATAATCTATTGCCGGACAAACAATACTTGTTCAATAACCTACTGTCAAACAAAAAGTACATGTTCGGTAACTCACTGCTAAACATTTCCAGATTCATTTTTCTAACTTTTTATTTATTATTTATTTTTATATTTTTATATTTTTATTTTTTGCAATGAAGGATTATGCTTTTATCTATTGTAGTAAGTCTAGTAGTGCATAGTTAATGGACTATAGTCATAAATTCATTACAGACGAAATTTATTATATTTATCTGCTTCCTGAACATCTAGTACCTCTAAAAGTAAGTAATTGGATTTATTTTCATCACCCGTGTGTTAATAGATAAGAGAAAGCAGATACTATCCCTGTTGATCAATTTTGTATGCTTGGCAACCCTGATATAGTAACTACCGAAATTATCAACATAGATAGATTGTGATGACATCTCAGTATATTTTTATAGATATTTGTGTTGACAAATTTGAAGATATTTATATTGACAAATTTTATGAATGTTTTTATGGATGTTTATACACTTCATGTTTTTATGGATACTTGTTTTAAGGAAAGTTAATCTGTAAATGTGCGGCAACAGATGGCTGAACAAATCTAATTTGTTTGGCAACATGCCACCGAAATAATCCAAATTGTTTGGCAATGTATAACCAAACAGACCCATCATAAATTTAGAAAAAAAAAAAATGATGTTTGAAGGAAAGTGAATCTGTAAACGTACGGTAAGATAGTTTGTTCGGTAACATAACACCAAAGTAATTCAAAAGAAATAAGTGTAATGAGCAAATTTGTAGAGATTTTGAAAACGATTAAATTTAGGATTAGTTTTGGTATTATAAAGGGTGTAACAAGAATTTCAATTATTTCTTAAAAGTGTAATGAGAAAATAGGTGTAAAGATGTAAAATTGTAGTGTAAGTAGAATTTCTCCATATACTATCCATATTGATCAATTTTATACGCTTGTCAACCATGATGTAATAACTACTGAAACTATCAGCATAGATAGATTGTGATGACATCTCAATATATTTTTGTTGATGTTTGTATTGATAAATTTAAAGATGTTTGTATTGACAAATTTGAAGATATTTGTTTTGACAAATTTTACGAATGTTTTTATGGATGTTTGTACACGTCATGTTTTTATGGATGCTTGATGTTTTAAATAAAGTGAATCTGTAAACATGCGGCAATAGATGACTGGAAAAATCTAGTTCGTTCGGCAATATGACATCAGAAAAATCCAAATTGTTTGGCAATGTATAACCAAATAGGCTCATCATAAATTAGGGGGAAAAAAAATTATATTTTAAGAAAAGTGAATCTGTAAACGTGCAGTAATAGATGACTGGACAAATATAATGTGTTTGGTAACATAATACTGGAGTAATTCAAAAGGAATATGTGTAATGAGAAAAATCTATAGGGATTTTGAAAAGGATTTAATTTAAGGTTAATTTTGATATTATAAAGGGTGTAATGAGAATTTCAATTATATCTTAAAGGCATAATGAGAAAATAAATGTAAAGAGGTAAAATTATGGTGTAAGTAAATTTCCCTAAGACTTTTCAATCATTCCTCCCTTCCTCAAGGCTTGGTCTTGTGCTTTGGGCTGCTTGCAAGCCACTTCAAGGGCGTTGGGCTTTATTTGCAAGACAAGTCTACGTTGTTTGTGGGCCATTACTGGCTGGATTGGGCCTAAGTAGGATTAAATGGATGAAATGGGCCTTTTGAGCTAAACTTTTTGAGTGTTTCAAAAACAATTTGTCAAATTTGATTTTATGTATTTTTCAAAAAATAAAGACAAAATATGAAATGGAAATTCTACTTGGACCACTAACTTAATTGCTTACACCCTCAAAATTTATTTATTTTATTTTTTTATTTTATAATTTCTATAATTCCTTTACCACCCCTATTTCTAACCTTTCTCCTCCTTACACCCAAACCCTAAAAAATCCTAACACTCACCCACCATCACCTCCGACCACCATTCCACCACCGCAGCTAGGGCTGTGCAAAATACAGCCCAATCAACTAAAACCGCACCGATCCGCATCAATCCGCACCGCTCTAACCGCTAACCGCGGTTTAAACTTTAAAATTTATAATCCGCTAACCGAACCGCTCTGCCCCGCTATAGTTAATACATATATATTTTTTAACTTCTAATTAAATATGAATGTAAAAATGAGTGTGAGAGTGATTTAAGATATGCAATTTATTACAAATTAGTGGTTATATATATGAAACATATTATGTAAAATTACTTTGTGTTATATATCCAAAAAATATTATACAAATTAGTGTTATATATTATGTAAATGTATGATAATTAGTTAAAATGTTCTTAAATCCGCCAATCTGCCAAAAACCGCCCAAACCGCAATTTGTCAATCCGCTAATCCACTAACTCGCCATTCGGTTTGTAATTTTACTCTCCAACCACCTGAACCGCACCGCGCACACCCCTAACGGCAGCCACAATTCCCTCCATCGCCTCACTATCACGACCATTACCACTATATAACTCTATGCAAAACCCTAGATCAAGCTTGAGTTGAATCACAGTTTCGACAAACAACAATTGTATATGAACCGAGACTTTCTTCTGGGTAACAACACAGACAGAGTCCTTCTCAAAACTCCAATCAAGGTTATTTTGGATGATTTCAAAGCCTTGAAAGCATACTCTGTTCATCCAAAAACCCTCTTATTTTACAAACCAAGAATAGTGCTTTTACCCTAATCGAGTTCTAAAAAACAATAGTAGGCATTGGTATGTGGAAAATTTTTAGGGCATACTGACTTGAAAAAAATGGCCTTCGGGAGAGAAGATCGTTATGTAGCGATCGTAGCCTCCTCCACTTCCGCGACTCATTTTCACTGATTGCTAACAGCTTGTTCTTCTTCGATTTCTTGAGAGAGAGAGAGAGAGAGAGAGAGAGAGAGAGAGGAAGCTTTGTGTGCAAGATAGAAGAGAAAGAAACGTAAAGCTTTGGTGTAAATATATACCCGACACCTCGATGGTGGGGTTTGGCGTGGAGGTGCCAAAAGAAGTAGAAGCATTGCCAGTGGCAATGGCAATTGCAATGGTGGTTGCCAAAGAAGAAGATGATGGAAGGGGGTGGTGGCTACGACGGTGAAGATGGTGGTTAGAGGTGATAGTAGGTGAGAATTAGGGTTAGGGTTAGGAATTTTTTAGGTTTTGGGTGTAAGGAGAAGGATAAATGTTAGGAATGAGGGTAATAAAGGAATTATAGAAATTATAAAATAAAAAAATAAATTTTAAGGGTGTAAGAAACTAAGTTAGTGGTGTAAGTAGAATTTTACAATATAGAAAACAAAACACAACCGTGCAAATCCTGAAATATCCTTCATTGAAAATGGTGTTATATGGATGTAGATTCTCTCTAATTCAAAGTCTGATAAACTTGATCGTTATGTTAGAACTCGAGAGCTCACTACCGATCCTGTTTTGATGATCCAGACGTTCCTTTATAGGATCTGTTGTGTATATTATTTATGGGTTTGGCTTCTTTTATGTTCACAATCTAACTTGAGAGAGTATTTGGGCTTAGTAGGCCCATTGTAAGACCAATCTTGGTGATCCAAACCGTTCAATTTTTAGTACTCGTTAAGAAGAATATTTATGGAAAAAAATCAAGATGATTGGATTTTGGTAGCTATATGTTTGAATCACATTTATCTTAAAACAATGGATGACAAATATAATTTCAAGAATAATCATCTATTTTTTAAAGACAAATGTGATTCAAACATATAGTTACCAAAATTCAATTATCTTGATTTTTTACAAGAATATTCTTCTCAATGAGTTTTAAAAAGTGAATGGTTTTGATTATTGAGATGGGACTTACAATGGACCCACTAAGCTCAAATGCTCTCTCAAGTTAGATCCCCAACATGAGATAAGTCAAACCCATTATTTATTTGGATTTGGTTTGGGGGCTTGGTAGGCCGATTTTGGTGATCCAGACCGATCACTTTTTAGGATTCGTTAACTAGAATGTTCATGAAAAAAATTAAGACAATCGGATATCAGTAACTATATGTTTGAGTCAAATTTATATTACAAAAAATGGATGGTTATTCTTAAAATTATATTTGTCGTCCATTTTTTAAAAATAGATATGATTTAAACATATAGCTACCGATATCCAATCATCTTTATTTTTTGCATGAATAGTCTATTCAACGAGTCTTAAAATGTGAACGGTTCAGATCATCAAAATTGGCCCCAAAATAGCCTTACCAAGCCTAAACGTTCTCTCAGGTTGAGATGACAATTTAAGAGAAGCCAAACCCTATTTATAAAAAAAATTAAGTCTATCCGATAACCGTAACATTTTCATTTTATCATATTTGCCTCCAACAAAATGAATGGTTTATTTAAAAAATATACTTGTCGTTCAATTTTTAAAGACAATATAAAATGAAAATGTTAACATTATTAGATAGATTTACTAATTTTTTCACAAGTGTCATACATAGAAAGTTTTACAAAATAAATTATTAAAATTATTAAAATGAGACTTGTGATGGATCTACAAATACTAACATGACGAGGAAGTTCAAACAGTTTACAACATGATGCAGTTTTTGTTCAGGATTTAAGGTTGGAGTTGAGTTTAAATTTACAAGGCTAATCTTTGATGATATTTTGCAATTATTTATTTTTCAATTTAAAAAGTCAAGCCATCCTTCTGTATCAATTATTCTAATGATTCACAGATTTGGTCTGGTTGGTGGGCCACATGCCTCTTTTGATCACAAGAAGCCTAATCTAAATCTGATTTTACATTGAAAATAAATAAATAAATAAAAAATCTAAATCTGATTTTTGTTTGTTTGTTTATTTATTTTTTAATTATTGATAACTATGTGGTTACATATTCTTATCTTATCTTATCTGTGATTTGATTTCATCATTTTGAATAGTCTGCAGCTCTAAGTCACAATAAATAAATTCCATGATTTTTGTTGACAAAAAAATAAATTCCATGGTTGATTGTGACTGCTTTTACTTTTTTAAGTCCTAAACATGACGTTGTCATAAATTTAACAATAAAGTGAGAAAAAATAAAATAATAAACTTTATATTATTGAATGTATAATAAATCAAAAGTTTAATATCTAAAGGTTATTTGGTATATGATTTATAAGTTGATTTATTTTACTTATTATGAAAAAATTTGTAAAAAAAATAGAGAATGAATGTAATCTAAATAAGTCAAAGCTGACTTTTTTAGATGTTATCAAAAGAAGCCTTAACATGTCACGTAATTGTAGATCAAATTATAAATTATTATTATTATTTTTTTGTTAGTCTTTAACATTTTCCTATTCTTACTCAGTCACAAAAAGGGTGACCTCAAGGTTAGATCAAGGAAGCCAAAATTCTAGGGATTATTTTTAGGTGGTGCTTACATGATATGACCATATTCAATCTTGTGGACTGAAACATAGGTGGGAATTTGAACTAGGGGTGCACAAATTACCCATGTAACTCAAGAATCGAACCAATCCGACCTCCATAGATTGGGTCGGTTCAGTTTTTTGAGTACATTGGTTCAATTTTGGATCTTCAGATAATCAACTCGATATGACTATGTTGATTCTTTGTTTATGCCTTACCTAAACTGAAACAACTCAAATCCGAACTTATATGTATATTATAAAATTGTATTTATACTGATATATCTTCATCTAATTGGTCGATCACAAATATTGATAGACTTGATTGCACCTAATAATTTTTTAAAGGAATCAGTTACGGCTAAATTATCATTTTCATTTCGAAACACTTCTTTCATCCAGTACCACTGTAAATTTTGATTTTCTGTCGATTTCATATTGGCCAAAGGGAAGTGAATGAAATACTGGAAGCTTGAGTTGGACTTCACACTGGTTGATTTATATTGTTGGTTGTTTTAATAAACTTAATTGATTTTTTATTTTTTTATTATTTTTTTTTATCCCATTGTCCCTAGACTGTCGTCAAAAAAATCGTCGAAAGCGGTAGCTATCGACAATAGTTGGTGGTGATGATATGGACATATAGGTGACATACGGACAAATAAAGGTATGAGATGTAGACAAATAGGTGAACTGGACAGTGGATAGATAGACACATAGGTTGATTTTTTATATTGTCATTGTCATTGGCCCCAAAAGGAGTAGAGCTTGGTTTTAAACTTGGGACCTGAGGCTTAACACTCCGAAATCCTTACTGCTGAACCAACCTCAATTATTAGTTTCTCTCATTTAAAAAGTATATTAATTCAACTTAAAATTTAAAATTTTATTATTTTGCATCAATCAAAACTTTTTTTTACGTGAACAAAATCAAATTAATGTAATTCTAGTGACTAGATTCTCTGTTTGGGCCAGTGGGGTCCACTATGAGTTCTGTTTCGATGATTCGAACCATTCCTTTTATAGAAATCTAGGTGTGTATATCATTTACAAAAAAAAATTGGGTCGGTTCGATAATTGTAACATATTTATTTTATCGGATTTTTCTTAAAAAAAAGAGTGGTCAATTTTAAAAAGCACACTCACTATTCATTTTGTTTTAAGACAAATACAATAAAATAAATATGTTACAATTATCGGATTCCATAATGAATCCCACGGACCTCAACAGCACCACTCTTGGACTGGAGAGAATATAGTCTCTATTTCAAATAACATTATGAAAACTTGAATTCTACTGTCAACTTGAATTATGAATTTCCTGAAACCACAAATAAAATGCAACCTAGTCTTTGCACAGCCATATAGTTTGATGTTAACTGTAAAATTTGAGCTATTTTTGGGTGGTTGTAGCATATTTGACAGGTAGTGTCTTATTCAAATGTGGTTGATTTATATATTTGAAATTATTATATATAAAGATAATTTGTTTAATAATATGAAATAGTAATTAATAATTAGTGATTGGTGTTAAGAATTAGAGCATCTCCAATGGATTGCTAAAACAACCACCATTGCTATAATTTGGCAGCTTGGGCAAAAACAACTTCTCCAATGGCATGCTATACTAACTGTAAAATTTGGCATTTGCCAAATCTACGAAGTCATCAAAAACCCAACTGTTTTGCTCCTTCCCTCCTTTCCCCTCTCTCTCTCTCTCTCTCTCTCTCTCTCTCTCTCTCTCAGTTGAGCATCTCCTAGAAAAATCTCCCAAAAATTCAGCATGTTTTTTTTTTTTAAAGAATGAAATTGACCATTTTTGTTTTTGAAATTAGAATTCCTTCAATTTTTTTTCTGCAAACAAATTCCACAAATTTCAAAATGACCAGCCAAGAACTTATTTAACAAATTTCACAAATTTTAGTCAAGAACAAATTTCACAAATTTATATAAATTTTTGAAGCAATTTGAAACAAATTTGTTAAAAAAAAAAAAAAACCTAGATTCGAGTATGATTGATGAACTTGTTCTTCATCAACCTTTAGGGCTCGTTCCTAGACCGATTGAACTCCATTGAAGTCCTTTTGGGACTTTTCCCGCTAAGCGTACTTGATCCAAACACTAGTGTTCCCTTGAACTCGGTGAACTCGGTGATCAGTGCTGGGGCTTTCTTCTTTACTCTGCGATCCGCAAATAGAAAGGTAGAGGGTCTGGACACCCCATTTTTGACCACCTGAAAGGCTCGAGCGCTTTGTCCGGTACACTCGATGATGAAAGTGGTGTTGTGCGTAGTTCGAGGTCTCTACGAAGGGGTCATGTTTAAGCTCCGAAACAATCCCAAACCTTCTATATTCCCACTGATTATACCCAAGAAATTCCTTTTTACACATTGTGCTACCCTTTGCTGGGGCTGAAACAGAAAAACAGGGGAACACATTAAGGCCCGGCCATGCCTCAGTAAGGGCCGGCCATGACTATTGAAGGCCGGCCGTGACTATTGAAGGCCGGCCGTGCCTTAGTAGCGAGAAACATTGTTCTGGGCGGGAGGCCGCCAGCTGTCCATTTTTGAAGATATTTATGCCTTCTCTTGCTCAAATTCTATAAAAACGACCATATATCTTTGTTTTGAAGGTTGAAGAATTTCAAGAAAGCCTCTACACTACCTTGAGAGCTCCCTCTTCTCCTTCTTCTTGTGCAAGCAACACTTTGAGCTAACCTATCACCTTGAACCTATATCCATACACCATATACACCTTCACACCTTGGCCTAGGAACCTTGGTTGAGCCTTGAACACCATAATTCAAGCTTGAGAGTGTGTTGAGACTTGGTTTGAATCACAAGCAAAAACGGACTTCTTTGAGAGGTATAAGCTTGTTATCCTCTCTTTTACTTCTTGTTCTTTCATTTGCTATATAGTTTTTGTAGTTTTATGTTGTTTTGATTCTATTCGAAGTGTTTGAGTTTGGGTTTGGAGAGCTACCAAAAGAGTAGAGAGTGTTTACACTCTTTCTACACCTTTACCTATAGCTCAACCCTTAAACTGATTTTCAGAGTTTAAAAAGGGTTAAAAATCATGCTTTGAAGTTTCAAAAGAAGAGGGGTTAGCCACCCTTCCTTATTCTTGTTTACTAGCTTTGTTTTCTCTTTTTGATGATTAGCTTTTTAGGCCTTTTTCATGCATTCTAAGCCACTGTTTTCCATCTCTTGAGGGGCTGTTTTGGGACTGTTTTAGGTTGTTTAAATAGTTCATGCTTTGATTAGCTTGGTTGTTGTCTCATAAGCTTGTCTATATAGCTTGTTGTATATTGTGCTTAGCTTTTCTTCAACTCATTTCCATGTTTAAGGACCTCATTTTAATAATCAACTTGTCATTCATTTGTTCATTGCCAACGGTGTAGTCTCTTTTTCACGTTGAGAATCACCTCCCGTTTGACATACTTCTCTCACTTAGTGGACGTAACAATCATCTTGGATTTAATGGATTAAAGGATGGTAAAGACTAATGAATTTTGATTAAAATGAATGAGCCTGCATAAAGAAAACGAGTTATGTTGCTTGGGGTTCGGCCGGACGTTATGCCGAATCCATTGTGTCAAGGGTTGTCTTACATCAATTCATGATGTTTTGGATGAACCTTAAAGCGTCTCTACCTATCTCTTTAAGTTCACTTTATGATTGGAGGGAGGGGTGATTTTTGTTCATTTCATTCATTGATTTTTGTCCAAATTGTACCTGGAATCATCAAGCAATCAACTTGCACATTGATAGTTTTGGAAACAATTCCAACCTTCTCTCGAGGCTTTCCCATTACAGAGAAGTTTGAGAGGGACAAATAGAGTCCAAAACACTCTGTCTGAACTGTTTCACTTCAGAGCACAAAATAGAATTTTGCATGAAATTGAGGTACGGCTTGCCTTCTTTAGGCCTGGCCGGGCTTCATTGAGGGTCGGCCAGTCATCAATGTTTGGTCAGTAGTGTATTTTGCAAAAAACAGAGGACAGTGACTGAAGGTGTAACAAAGCAAGCCTGGGGCAAGCAGAGCTGTTCTTGGACATTGTGCATGCAACCCTTGCGCATCCTTGCTTACATCATTGTTGTAATTAATTAATTTATTCATTAATTAGTTTTGATTAATTGATTTATTATTATTGTTTATTTGTACTTGTTATAGCTAGTTAGCTTAAATAGTTAGTCTACTTATTATGGTTATCCTTGTTGTAATAACATAGTTTGCTATTTAATTTATTTAATCGGTTTTGTAATAATTAGTTTAATTTGGACTTTCGAACTTTGATTCACACCCTCTTGCACGAGGGCAACTATGCAATCAGTTGTATGTCTTCCAACCCCACGTCGTTCTCCATTTTACTTACTTGCTTAAGATGGTTAGTATAGGACATCTTTTTTTTGAATTAACATTCTTATGCCTTGCATCTATTGTCTTGCATGTATCCAAGGCTTGGCTCATCATGCAAACCCAATATCAAATGTTTAAACTCATTACTTGACTATGTGCTTTCTCGCATGTCTCGAATGAAATCATATGCCATGTTCATAGCCGAGTCTATAAAATACATAATGTATGCGTTGCATTAGTCATATTGCATTTAATTAGGAACATGCATATTTTTCTAACAATTTTGCTTTATTTTAGGTAAGCTTTTATTGCTTTAGCATATTGCATGAATGTGGTTGTTGCCATATCAAAGCATGTTCACCATGAGACTATGTGCTTAGATGATAAACTATTTGAATGCCTGTGGGTGAAGGCAAGTTGCTTGAATTGGAATAGTTTGAGTAATGTTTATATTCGATCACTTTTTCAAGTGGTACATATTCGAAACAATTTTGCAAACAAACATGAACCAAATTTTCCAATTCTTTCAAATTAGTCTATACTTGTGTGCAACACATAGTAATGTTAAAATAATAAACCAGAACAAGAGCATATAATGTAGATAAAATCACACCATGATTACTAGAGGCCGATCTTTGATTGGGCGATGAGGGGTGCTCAATTCATGACCTTCCCCTCTAGTACCTAAGTTCCCGAGCCGATACAACTTTGGTGATGATGGACAAATGGCCTTTGGCACGAGTCTTGGGTTTCGTAAATTTCCCAAAAATATTTTGGTAGCGACTCTGAAATCTGGCAAATCAGTCAATTTTGTGCATTTAATTCAAAACATCAATTTTCCAAAAAGATTTGCCGGATTTGGACTCTTTGCTGTTTATCTTTTTCACATTGCATTTGTGAGATCAAATTCAGAACCACAGGTAGAGTCCGAACTGTAAGGCTTATTGTCTTCTGAAAGGAGCGCAAAAAGTCAGGCTACAGTCTCTGGCGACTCTGCTTGGGATTTAGAGAACTTGACTTGAATTTCATGATGTGAAATTTTATCTACACTTATATGTTCTTTGCATTGCATTTGCATGGTTACTTTAAGTCACTGTGTTTTCCATCTGCTATTCCTGGATAGTTTGCCGGAGACTTGCCCAAAAGGCTTGCTAAAAGGCTGATCGGTCATGGGTTCTGCCATGTTGGAAACACGATCCTTGGATCTGGGTTACCATTGTACCGCTTGATCCATCTTTCACTTCTCGATATTAGGTGTGAAATATATATTAGGTAATCTTACTGAGATACCCTTTCGACCATTCGATCTAGTTGCATACAGTGAAGCTATAGTGACTATCCCAACTTAGGATAGGATGCCACCCATTTGCAAGATGTTGTGAGAATCGTTGTTTGAAATAGTGCGATCTAGATCATGCCAAAATCTAGGATAGGGTAACCCTACCCCCCTCATAGGGGTGTTTTGGTTCTTTTTACTTGATATGTGCTTTCATAGTGAGACTGTACAGGATGGTTCATATCAATACAAGTTTAAGAACAGAGTTTAGCGGGGATTACAGTTCAACTATGTGTTATGATTGTTGTGAATCGGGGCTGAAGTGCTGTCCGATTTTGATTTTGTCTGTCTTTCTTTCTTTTTGCTAGCTAGTTTACCATCATAGCTTCAGAAACACCCGATATTCCCCAAGTTGTGTGGACTCGCTTTGGCAAGCTTTGTTAAGCTCAAGACCTTGTTGGTGGTCAGCCCGTATTAGTCTCGCTTCCGCTAGTCACCCGACGAAGAAGGAACAGATAGTCAGTAGCATCAGCACAAAGCACTCTGCAAACACCTATTTGCTCTTACTCAATTAGTTCACCAGCATCTAGTTCACCCAAACCAGCAATGGCACAGAATACAGCACAAAATACAGAGGAATTTGCTGCTATGATGACAGCTTTCCAAAGAACCATGGACACTGTAAACCCATGGACACTGTAAACCAAAGAATAGTTGCATTGGATGAGATTATTTCTGATCTACGACGTACATCTGGGGCATGAGCATCAACCATGCATCCGATCTCGGCTGCTCAGCCAAACCCGAATCCACCCCCACCAATAGAAAATCTACCAGTCCTGGATCCTCAAGACATGTTTTCCTCGGCTTCAGCTTATCAGCCTCCGGTTCAACCTCTTGTAGGAATTTTTCCTTTCGATATCAATGAAATTGATCTGGCCTTAGTCAAGATGGCTAGGTTGGAGAAAGCATTGAAGAAATCTTAGGGCTTCAATTCCATTCCAGATATCGAAGATGGGTACACTGAGGCTTCGGTCAGATTATCGGAGAAATTTAAGTTGTTCCACATCGACAGATTCGACGGGAATGGGGATCCGATTGTGCATGTCCGGTTGTTCTCAGACATATTGAGGCCCATGGGTTTGTCTAGGGCACAGAAGCTTTCCTTGTTTGGAAGAACCTTGTCTGATGTGGCGGCCATCTGGTACGCTAAATTGAAAGACTCAACAAAGCAGAATTAAGGGGAGTTATCTGAGGTGTTTGTCAACCAGTACTCATATAACACCCAGATAGAAGTAACCATTCGTGAGTTGGAGGCTACTACCCAGAATCCCAAAGAATCATTCATTGATTTTGTTGCCCGGTGGAGAGCCAAGGCAGCTCGAATGACAAATAGGCCTGCCGAAAGAGAACAAGTCCGACTAGTGGTCCAGAACCTTGAGCCAAACATGTTGCAAAGAATGATAGTGGCACCATTGTCCACATTTGCTTCCTTACATGAGCTGGGGGTCCAGATTTAGAGTGCATTCAAAAAGGGTATTTTCCATAGAACAAGTGAACTCGCAAGAAGGTCGTTCTGTCGGAATACCAATGCTAGCAGTAGCACTATTCCACGGCCTGCAGATGTCAATACTGTTGTTTCAACGGCCAAGATGGTTGATCCTTTTGCTACTACCACAACCTCACAACCTTCACAAAGTACCGGCCCACCCCGGAATCGAAGAGTTTTTACTCCCCTCCATATGAGCCCAACCCACGCCCTTAAGCTATTAATGCAAAAAGGACATCTCAAGCCCCTCGATCCTTGTCCACTTCTAGACCCATTACTACCCAAACATGACCCTACCCAGTATTGTATCTTCGACCAACAACATGGCCATCCCACGGACATGTGCTACCGTCTACGTCATGAGATCCAAGATCTCATTGACAACAAAGTCATTGCCCCACCCGCTAAACCAAACGTAACAACCAACCCACTTCCTGCACACAACCAAGTCCTCACGCCTAGAAACATTAACCACATCCATACACTACCGCCCACCTTCAACCCTAGCACATACATTACCTCATTCCACCTACCAAAACTGGAGGTGGTCATTCCAGAAGGCACAGACATGTGCATGATGGATCTAACACCATAAACCCAATCCAAACCCGTGGCAATAGAAATGGATAAAGAGAATAATGCACTGAAGACAGGGTCATCTGATACCCGTGTCATAGAAAATGGGGTCTCGCTCATAGAGGAGTACGATCCCAGTTTATACATTGTGGCCATCGATCAACCGAAGCCAGTAGCCATACTGCCAGACTTTTTTAGCATTAATGCTATCGAGGAAGACTAAATGGAACAGAATCCGAATGAGTGGCCCAAGCAAGGCCTGAATGACTTAGCAAACCTAGAGGAGGATCTGGTAAAATTGGAAGAGGATCTGGAGGATCTTTTCTTCTTCAAGGAAGAAGATACGAGCTGTGTGCAGATAGGATGGTGGGATCCGAGCCAACCAAAAACAAGCAATGGATGGTTGAGTGAAGAAGAGTCCGATGTGGAGGAATAGATAAGAGAGAATGGGAAGGAAGAGGAAATCACTCTTAGTGGCAAGGCTGAGGCTGCACCTCTGACTAAGAAAGAACAGGCACTAGAAAAATTTCAAAGGGAAAGGATATAAGAGATTTAGGCGAAGATAGCTCTAGAGCAGGACAAAGGAAAAGGAAAAGGAAAAGAGGATCCCGAAACAACGATGGGTGATGCCCAAACTACCAAAAAGGTCGAATGGGACCCTAGTGACTGGAAAAGGATGTTGAGGAAGCTCAGAAAATATCGAGATTCAGAAACTGAGATTGTGGTGGAGGAAGAATGGTATGATGATGGGGCGCGTGATGTTAATATGCTCCAGATAGAACCCGATGCTAGTCTGGCCATGACTGCGGGAGAGTAGTGGGAGGACAGCGACCTAAGTCATGCGTACACTGATGAAGGTTGGAAAGTTGATACCCTAGATAACACTTTGTATACCGATGAAATCAAACATATGACCCGGAGCGGTCGGTACTTCAAACCCGCAACATTAGACCAGCTAGAGACCTCTAACAAGGAGGCTGAGAGAGCAAAAGAGAAGGATGTTAAGGAAAACATGGTCTTGAAACAGCTCAAGAAGATTTAGGCCGACATATCAATCTGGGTGTTGATAATGGCATCTCGAGAGCATAGGCAAGCACTGTTAGAGGCAATGAACTAGACTAAACTGCCTATTGATACCACTGCCGACTAATTGGTATCGCTGGTAACATCTGGGGATATTACGCCGGTGATATCTTTTATGGATAAGGAGTTATCACCTAAGGGCGCCAACCACAACCGTCTATTATATGTAACCCTGGAAAGTCGAAAAAGTGGATTTCGGTGGTGTTAGTAGATACTGGATCGGCGATCAATGTGTGTCCACTGAGAACTGCTTATGCCATCAATTTGAGGCCGATTGACTTTACACCCATGACCCAAGCCATCCGAGCTTATGACAATACAAGCCAAGATGTTATGGGAACGTTCAAGAGCCATATCCTAATCGGCCCGTCTGAACATGAGGTGGAATTCCATGTCATGGACATTCCGGCCACTTTTAATCTACTGTTGGGAAGGCCCTGGCTACATCAGATAAAGGCTGTATCATCAACAGTCCATCAGTTAGTGAAGTACCCCTTCAAAGGTGGGATTGCCGCTGTGTGCGGTAACTCTGCAATCCATCATCTCTAGGGAACCACTGCACCATTATTGGAAATCATACATGGGGAAGAAGACGTGTTCCTTTTTGGCTTCTCTCTGGCAGAAGCTCAGTTGGTCCAAACCATCATGGCAGAGGTGATGGAGACTACGTAAGTGCGCAATCCATTTACATAATGAACAAACAGGGACATATGCCGTGATCGGAAGTAGGCCGAAGTGGCAAACAAGGAGGTACTGTTGCTAAGGAGATTAGTCACAACCCCCACGCCTTCGGGCTCGGATACAAACCTAATACTGTAGATTGGCAAAGGAAAGGGCATGAACTGAGAGAAAGACTGAAAGCAAAGAGGTTTGGGAAGCAGTATGAGTTAGTCCACAAACCAATACAGGGAACCTTGAACGGACGCTTTGCCCGCCAAGGGGAAGACTTTCCCTTTTGTGGATTCCCAGAGCCCTGGTATGATTGGAAAACAAAAACAAGGTATCCGAGGTTCGAGATCTTTTTCAGACACCAGTTGCCAGAAGAGGAGGATGAACAAGCAGACCTGAGCCCTAGCACAGATCAAGGCAGGACTGCAAACCTAGACATTGAAGAGGAGGAGCTGTTGGGAAAAGTGTTGGCCGACTTATTGACAAGTTTTACTGTTGGAGCTGAGACCACCAACTTGCGGGATAGTTTTACTATCTCAATGATCAAGGATAACCTAGCAGCGGATTTCTCCAATCTTATCATGGACGCGTCTGAGGCTCCACGCCTGGTCTGGAAATTTGAGCAAGGCATCATCAACAGTTCTGAATCGGATAGTGACTCCGGATCTGATTCCACTGAGTCTGTGGAGTCGGAGTCAGATTCGAGTTCCTCTGAGACTGGTACTTCTGGGAGTGGTAACCCGGATACCAAAGTCCTGTCCAGGTCATCTTTTAGCTTTTATTTTGAGTCCACTGTAACCGAAGATCCAGACTTTTCGGATGGGAATGCTGTGGACTTTGCCTACTTCTCTGTGCCTTTAGTTTGTTGTACTGATCTTAATTTTCAAAATTTTGACATAAATGAAGAGGAGGAAATTCCTCGGGTTTTGAAAATTTTGGTTGATCATGAGGAGGAGAGGCGTGTTAAGCCATGTACTAATGAAATCGTATCAATTAACGTGGGTACTAAGGAAGATCCTCGCTTGGACCAGATCGGTCCATGCTGTCTTCAGAGGAACGCGAGCATTTAATCGCTTTATTAAAAAATTTCAAAGATGTTTTCGCGTGGTCTTACGAAGACATGCCTGGAATCGATCCTGAGATTGTACAGCACCGGATCCCTTTTGACCCTGAGGCCTGGCCAGTTAAGCAAAAGCTGCGCAAAGTTCGCCCAGATTGGGTTTTGAAGATCAAGGAAGAAGTTACCAAATGTATTGAGGTAGGATTTTTACTTGTATCTGAGTATCCGACGTGGTTGGCCAATATTGTTCCAGTCCCAAAGAAATATGGCAGAATTAGAGTCTGTGTCGACTTCAGGGATCTGAATAAGGCTAGTCTGAAGGATGATTTTCCACTGCCGCATATTGATGAGTTGGTAGACTTCATCGTGGGCCATGCATTGCTCTCGTTCACAGATGGGTTTTCCGGGTACAACCAGATTCTAATGACACCTGAGGATAGGGAGAAGACCGCTTTCACTACTCCGTGGGGCACCTATTGCTACCGAGTCATGCCGTTTGGGTTAAAGAATGCTGGAGCCACTTATAAAAGAGCTGCAACTACCATTCTGCATGACATAATCCACAAAGAGGTTGAGGTGCATGTGGACGATATGATTGTCAAGTCCAAAGATCGAGAAGGCCACTACACAAAGTTAGAGCGCAAAAGAAGAGAGTTAATACTCGAGTGAACCTGAACCGAACTACGTAAGGCCTGATTTCCATTTTTGGGATACGTAGACAACTTCACCCTGAAGTTCAGCCGTAACTATCTCCAATTCAACTGTCCTATCCGTTCTCTTGATCTGGTCATCTTTGTTCATCATCTGTTAGTTCGATTGTGATCTTTATTTCAGGAAGAAAAGATGAGTACAATGCAGAGTAGCAGTGACATACAATCAGTGGCAGTTATGATTTCTTTCGATTCAGGACTGTACATCTTAAGAATCGATTCTGTGCGTGTCAAGTGGTGATCATTTTTTAAAATTGTTTTGAAAAGTTTTAATAAAAGTTGATTTTGTTCAAAATTTTACCCTTTTATTACTTGGCCCTTTTTGGGACCGAAAGGAAAATTTTCAGTACTCGCAACTTTAATTTTATTGATTTCAACACAAGTACATTCTCCAACTCCTTGATTTAAATCAAAGTTTCTTTTACATCTTAAAACTTGAAAAGAAAAGATCAAAACAGTAAAACTAGGGGCACAGCTAAAGTAGGTGGCTCTATGCCAAAAACGACCCAATCTCTGCCTCCTTTTCAAGCCAAGTCAAACACTCCTCAAACAAGGTGTAATTGAAACTAATGGCAGGGGCCAGAATCTCTCTCGTCCTCCAAGCCGCGAGATACCGGGGCAAGTGCGAGGCATGAATCGAGAATGAAGCTGTGTGTTCCACTTCCTCATCTAGACGTATCTGATTATGCCTGAACTAGCATCGGAACCAGAGAGGAAAATAGAATACGCAATGTGTGAGGCCAATCAACTCTACACTAGACTGTCGGGACATGCTGTAGCTTATCTCAGTCAAATGAAGCCAAGGGCAACGCCCAAGTTATGTCAGCCGTGGACCAGCTGCACATCCAATCGCACCATAAACCCTCTGAGGGGAAATCCACCAGCCGTTGGCAAAAGAAGTAAGCTCAGGCTGAGTACTCGGGGCAAGGGCCCACTACCTGCAGCTTATCCATAAGCCATACCTGGAAAGGGATGAAAAATAAGAGAGATTAAAGAATACAGAGGTGTACGATGAGAGAAAAGAAAGGAAAAAGCTATGAGAGAAAAATAGAGAATGAGTGTTGAGTAATGTGAGAATCATAAATTAGATGGGTGGAAAATAATACCTAGAGAAGTAGCAGACTCCCTGCCAACCAGGTAGTCTCTCATCGGCGGAAAACATCTAAACCCATCAAGGTTTCAGCTAGTGCCAAACCCATGCAACTCTTACCCTCTTTCAGATGTTGAGCCACTTCGATCAACCGGATGCTAGCTCCGCCGAAACTAGGGGCAATGAGAAATTGTGCAAAAAAGCATAGCAGAGAGCATGTCGCCGGCGGTCTCGCTAAAGAAGGTCACTCCTGTCTCCAATGGCAAAAAATTGATAAACTAAACAGGGGATGTCTAACCCCCCATCATGTGCCAAAGACCAAGCCTCATGTGATGTTAACCCACACATCCGTCCCAAAGCTTGGGCATGGCCAAAACGGGGTTGTGGTATGATTTCTTTGTCGCGCCGGGACTCCATTAATGCTTGAAAATCCTCAAGTGTTGGACACACTTCTTGTGATCCGAATTGAAACACATGTGTGATTGGGATCCAACATTCGAATAGCGGCATAAAGGAATGGAAAACAAAGAGAAGTGCGGCTTAGAGGAAAAAGGGCATTTAGGCCAAAACCGTGAAAATTCACCTTTTCTGAGCCGTCCAAAGTGGCTATCCAGTCTCAGAGCCTATTGTTGCACAATGTCTCCATCTTGGGAGCAAAATATCAAAGACTTGCTATTCTACCAGAAAAATAGCATGGAAGCACCATTTATAGAAGATAAGAAGGAACAGTGCATGACAGCTGGGCAGCACGGACCGACCTCACATTTAGGCTCGGTCGTGCCTCAGTGAAGCCTGACCGTGCCTATTTATGCCCGGTCTGGTCTAAATGATGTTTCAAATCAGTGTAGTTATAGGAAAAGCTAGCCTTTGTCTTGATGTACCACAATTGTGTTTTAAGTCTTGTTTTGTTTGTACCAAGTGTTTTTTCGTATTTTCGAGTTGTTTTCATTTCGTTTCCCTGTTATCGAGTTGTATTCTACATTTCGTCCGATCGTAGGTTATTGTTCGATTCAAGAATGAATGCAAGAGCAGATATTAATTGTTTTAAGTCTTGTGTGAAGTTACCATGCAAAGGTTGCGCCATTCATCACATGCAAATGCCATTCATTACATTGTGCAAAGAGATCATTCAAAAATTTGTTTTTTTATAACTGGCGGGTCCAAACTCGATCAATGTTTTATAGAGCAACGAAAAAAACAAAAAAACAAAAAATGGGGTCTATCTGAAGCTAGTCTTTAACTACAAAGCAAAAATAAAAAAAAAATATTGTTGTCCTTATTAGTAACCCATCCTTGCCCTCTTCCTCCTCGGTTGCGGAGGAGGTGCATCACTGTCGTCGCTGGGGCTACTAGACTACAAGTCAACCTCCTCTCCCTCATCCTCGAGGGTCGTAGACCCATCAAAAGACTCCTCAGAAGGTGAGCGCTGCCTCGCTCAACCTCTCACTCAATTGGCTCCCCCTCGGCCCCTCACTGGACCCCATCTCCGTCTACTAGCTGAGGGAGGTCCTGCGGGTACTGCTGGCGCTGGTTTAAGCTGAAAACAGTACAGGTATCAGTATGGACTAACAGGAGTATAAATAGTATAGCAACAACAGTGAATTACAGACATAATGTACCTTAATCCCATGAGTGACTAAGGCAGTTTGCCTCCTCTGTACCATAAGGAGCAATCGGTCGATCGTCCGGAGGAGGTCATCAGCATATGCCTGGGTATCTGCAAAAGGAATAGAATTTGAGAAAGGTGGACAGAAGTAATAGAGAACAATGAACAAAAATGGTAGAAAACAATACAAGATAAAGTGCAGTGAGTAGAAGTATAAAGAAATGTGTACCTGCTCGATGCTAGGAGCGAACGCTAGCCTGCGGTCCCTCTCTTCGATGTGCTTAAGTGGGATCTTCACGATCACTCCATCTGGACGCATATATATGATCTTAGTGGGAATCAAAGGAAACCCAGAAATGGGGGGCAACGACAGGGGCACCTCCAGTAGGCGCATCACCAGCTGCAGCGGCAGCAGCAGCAACCTCCAGTGCAGCGCGAACCACGCTCGGGGCAAGAGGCGCAATCACTCGAGTGTGTAAGAAGGTGGTGAAGTCGCCGGGCTCATGATGATGATCACCATCCTCTCCCAACATCAGGAGGTCGATCTGAGGACCATCCTGAAGCTCATCGACTACCCTCATGACTGGAGGAGGAGGGTGTGGAATGTCGGGGTCAGCAACGCCTCGTGTTTGGTAGATGAACATCTCTTCCAGGTGGTAAGCCCGGCCAAAGGGGCCCTCGAACAAAATTTGCATGGTGGAGGCATGCCATGCAGTGACATAGGTTGTCCTCGATGCCTGGGGAATGCCCACCCAAGGATGCCAGTCAACCTGTCAAAGCAGACATCAGATGTCATAAATCAGTGTAGTATGAAAATGGCTGTGCAGTATAGAAGCAACAATATGAGAATGACCGTGCACTATGGGAAACAGTGCAGTATATTTACAGTATGTAAAAAATTAAAGGTTGATATTTTTTTACCTAATCTGCAGTGATCGTGTCAAAGAAGCAGCAGAAGTAGGGGAAGTCTCAGTCTATGCGGCGGCGGCACTCAAATCAGAAGTTATAGTACCAGGAGCGAGGTACTGACAACTTGATTGGTCTCACCGAGATTGGAGCTAAAGAGGTGAAGTATGTGTAAACCCAGAGCTGCAAACAGAAAAAGATGGATGAAGTAAATGAGCAAAAAATGAAATGCAGAGATGAGCATGAATAAATAGAATGCATAGAAAAGGTAAGTGTGAGACAGACCTCCCAAACCCTCTAATAGCCGCTGAGTGAATCCGTCTTGCGGCAGGAGATGGAGCTCATATAGCAATACAAGGTGGCCAGGTCGGCACCACCCCAATCATACTCTGTCACCTGTGATAGGTGCACCAATGCCCCCAGATGGTATAACCCCACGGTATTTTCTCTGTTCGCAAACAGGGTAGTACCGAGGAGATACATGAGGAAGCTGAGGGTGTACTATGCAACCTCATCCAAAGTAGCGTGCTGGGACACAGAGAAGTGATCATAAAATCAGCTGTACCTCACCATCCCGTAACTAGTGATGTCTGGGATCATCCTGAGAAGCTGACGCTGTGCGGCTCTCCATTGCGTCATGTCAGGATCACATGGGATCAGGTCGCTAACCCCGACTCGTAGGCTAGTGAGCATCGAAAAATTGGAAGGGGTCAGAGTTAGCTTCCCGATCGATGAGAAGTGGAATGAATCTGTGGTGTCCCACCATCTCTCTACCAGGGCCCCGTACAGCAATGACTCGGCCCTCATCTGTATAAGCCCTGAGCATAAGGGCCCAAAGCTGGTAGCATCAACTAGTGCGCGGACCTCTGTGGGTAGTCTCTCATACCAGCGCCAGGGGCCGAATATGGATTCGTAGCCGCCAATCCTCCTGGCTATCACCTATAAATGAGATGTATATGGCATTAACTAGTGGTCTACTTGTGAGATTCAACAATTTATCAAAATAAAGGAAAGTTGGTTACCATGGAGGCATCGGCAAACAAGTGCTTTGTGGGCTCTCGCAGCAAGATGTCCTTGTCTATCCCGGGGATGAGGCCCTCAAATCTCAAAATGCCACCTGGGGGCGGAACATGTATGCGTGGTCGGTAAGTGGCTACATCAAATGGCCTATCAACGCGGGAAAGCAACACGGGAGCATCCTTGGCCTCCATATCTGCGCCTAAGGCAGTCCCAATACCAATGGCAGGGTCCGGGATGGGAACTTCGTCACTAAGTAAGGAGAAAAGTGGAGGAAATGAAGAAAAAAGTGAGGGGATGGGTGAAAATAGGTGAAATCCCAAAGTTCAAACCCTAGGAGAGAGAAAGTGAAGAAAAGTGTGGAAAATCAAAGGGGAATAGAAGAAAGGTGTGGGCAAATGGGAGAAAAACCAAGGGAAATCCCAAAAATCCACCAAATCAAGTTTTGTTCAGTTCGAAATATAGGGGAAATGAAGGGTTTCGAAAAAAAAAATAGCGAGGGTTGTTGGGTACTTTGAAAGAAAGAGGAAATCTAGAGAGAGAGAGGGAGGCTATAGAGAGAGGGGAGGGAGTTTCGGATGAGAAGGTGTGAGAAATGAGGGTTTGAGTTTGTTTTAAACAAACAAATTGTGCAAAATGGTCAAAAATGCCCTTGCCGCTATCGATGCCCAGCCGTGCTTCATTGAGGCCCAACCGGCTCTCAGTGAAAACCCAATTCAGTTATTGTTTTTTTTTACTTTATTTTATTTCTTGTATTATGGAATTTAAAAAAAAAAAAAAAAAGAAGAAGAAGAAGAAGAACAGTGAAGAAGGCAGAAAAAACAAAAAGAAAAGAGAGAAAGCGAAAAAAGAAGAAAGCAAAAAAAAAAAAAAAAAAAAAAAAAAAAAAGAAAGCAGAAAAAAATGAAAAAAAAGAAAAACAAAGGAACAAAGGAAAAATTCATTTTATTCTTTCTTTATTATTTGGTGTAGATGCATCATTCGATTTACTTGGTCTCATTTGTTTAAACTCGAAGTTTGAACTCTTGAGTTGAGTTGTTTTGTTTCAAAACTTTTAATTTGTTTTAAACTGTTCCGTTATATCATTATAGACGATATTGTATGTACAGTTCATTTAGAAAAGTTCCAAGTAAAATCATTCGTGCCACAGTAAAATCATCATCCATTTTACAACCACATTGGAAGGCGGTATGTTGTGTTCAGATTAAAGCCCATTGTTTTAACACATTGGCGAATTGGCTTTCATCTTACTGCATTGTTTTGAATTTACGTATCTCTATGTTGAATCCTTGTTTCTAATTCACACTTATGCGATTTGTAGGTTCTTTTATCCATTCCATCTTTCCTCTTCTCGCGTGCAACGCGTTAGGATTATACCTTCGGTTAAAAACATTTGGGCATGTCTCGATGTTCACACCACCTTTCCTCCTATCGCGTGCGATGTGTTAGGATTGTACCATTAGTTAAAAACATTTGGGTGTGTCCTGGTGTTCACACCACCTTTCCTCATATCGCGTACGACGCGTTAGGATTGTACCCTTGGTTAAAGACGTCGGGTGTGCCCATTGTTCATACCACCTTTCCTCCTCTCGCGTGCAACACATTAGGATTGTCCAAATTGGTTAAAAATATCATGTGCACCTGTTTGTTCACACCACCTTTTCCTCCTATTGCGTGCAACGCGTTAGGATTGTTCAAATCGGTTAAAACATCGGGTGCGCCCGTTGTTCACACCATCTTTCCTCCTCTCGCGTGTGATGCATTAGGATTGCTTACCCGGGTTAAAAACAGCGGGTACGCCCGTTGTTCACACCACCTTTTCTCCTCCTCTCGCATGTGACGTGTGAGGATTGTTTACCTTGGTTAAAAACATCAGGTGTGCTTGTTTGTTCACACCACTCTTTCTCCTATCGCATGAGACGCGTTAGGATCTCGGTTGAGACCTCGGGTGCACTCGATGGTTACGTCGCCCTTCCCCCTTCCTACGCGAGGTGTAGTTAGGTCTGCATTTTCTTACATCCTTTCTACATGACATGTAGGTTGGTTTGTGCTTTCTTTATGCTTTTCACACGAGATGTGCCTGTTTATTCACTTCGTTCTGTGTGAAACACAACAAGGTTTATCTTGTTTAGATTGTAGCGTTGTTTCATTACTTCATTTACGTTATGTTTCATTGCATTGTTTCATCGCACGATCATAAGTTATTTGCTGCATTTCATATTGTATTTTGCCCCTAAGTTCAATCTTTGCTTTTATGTCTTGATTTATTGCCGAGCCTTACGGCCTCGTTAAATGGGTCGTATCTGGGTTTTGACATTCACTCATGTCATTTTATGACTTCGAGCTCTGTCAAAAAGGAACAACTGTGGACACCCTATTTTTGACCGCCCGCAAGACTCGAGTGCTTTGTCCGGTACACTCAATGATGAACGTGGTGTTGTGCGTGGTTTGAGGTCTCAACGAAGGGGCCATGTTTAAGCTCTGAAACAATCCCAAACCTTCCATATTCCCATTGATTATACCCAATAAATTCCTTTTTACACATTGTGCCACCCTTTGCTGAGGTTGAAACAGAAAAACAGGGGAACACATGGAGGCCCGGCCGGGCTATTAAAGGCTAGTCGTGCCTTAGTAGCGAGAAACACTGTTCTGGGCGGGAGGCTGCCAGCTGTCCATTTTTGAAGATATTTATGCCTCTTCTCGCTCAAATTCTATAAAAACGACCATATATCTCTGTTTTGATGGTTGAAGAATTTCAAGAAAGCCTTTACACCACCTTAAGAGCTCCCTCTTCTCTTTCTTCTTGTGCAAGCAACACTTTGAGCTAACCTATCACCTTGAAACTATATCCATACACCATATACACCTTCACACCTTGGCCTAGGAACCTTAGTTAAGCCTTGAACACCATAATTCAAACTTGAGAGTGTGTTAAGACTTAGTTTAAATCACAAGCAAAAGCTTAATTCTTTGAGAGGTATAAGCTTGTTATCCTCTCTTTTACTTCTTGTTCTTTCATTTGCTATATAGTTCTTGTAGTTTTATGTTTTTTTGATTCTATTCCAAATGTTTGAGTTTGGGTTTGGAGAGCTACCAAAAGAGTAGAGTGCTTACACTCTTTCTACACCTTTACCTATAGCTCAAACCCTTACTTCTACACTCATTTTCTTTGTCCCCTCAACTGATTTTCAGAGTTTAAAAAGGGCTAAAAATCATGCTTTGAGGTTTTAAAAGTAGAGGGGTTAGCCACCCCTCACTATTGTTGTTTGCTAGCTTTGTTTTCTCTCTTTGATGATTAGCTTTTTAGGCCATTTTCATGCATTCTAAGCCACTATTTTTCATCTCTTGAGGGCTGTTTTGGGACTGTTTTACGTTGTTTAAATAGTTTATGCTTTGATTAGCTTGGTTGTTGTCTTATAAACTTGCCTATATAGCTTGTTATATATTGTGCTTAGCTTTTCTTTAACTTATTTCCGTGTTTAAGGGCCTCATTTTAATAATCAACTTACCATTCATCTCTTTTATTTGAGAGTTATTTCAATCGGTTGACGATTATTCAAAACATGAACTAGCGATTTATGCTTAATGACTTAATCTCTACGGAGGTTCATTGCTAACAATGTAGTCTCTTTTTCACGTTGAGAATCACCTCTCGTTTGACATAATTCTCTCACTTAGTGGACGTAACAATCATCTTGGACTTAATGGATTAAAGGTGGGTAAAGACTAATGAATTTGGATTAAAATGAACCAACCCGCATAAAGAAAATGAGTTATGTTGCTTGGGTTTTGGCTGGACGTTATGCTGAATCCATTGTGTCAAGGGTTGTCTTACATCAATTTATGATGTTTTGGATGAACCTTGAAGCGTCTCTACCTTCCTCTTTGAGTTCACTCCATGATAGGAGGGAGGGGTGGTTTTTGTTCATTTCATTCATTGATTTTTGCCCAAATTGTACCCTAAATCATCAAGCAATCAACTTGCTCATTGATGGTTTTGGAAACGATTCCAATCTTCTCTCGAGGCTTTCCCATGACAGAGAAGTTTGAGAGGGACAAACAGAGTCCAAAACACTCTGTCTACATTGTTTTCACTTCAGAGCACAAAATAGAATTTTGCATAAAATTAAGGCACGGCCGGTCTTTTTTAGGCCCAGCCAGGCTTCATTGAGGGTTGGCCGGTCATCAATGTTTGGTCAGCAGTGTATTTTGCAGAAAATAGAGGGCAGTGACCGAAGGTAAAACAGAGCAAGTCTGGGGTACACAGAGCTGTTCTTGGACATTATGCATGTAACCCTTGCGCATCCTTGCTTACATCATTGTTGTAATTAATTAATTTGTTCATTAATTAGTTTTGATTAATTGATTTATTATTATTGTTTATTTTTACTTGTTATAGCTAGTTAACTCAAATAGTTAGTCTACTTATTATGGTAATCCTTGTTGTAATAACATAATTAGCTAGTTAATTTATTTATTCAATTTTGTAATAATTAGTTTAATTTGGACTTTCAAACTTTGATTCGCACCCTCTTGCACGAGAGCAACTATGCAATAAGTTGTATGTCTTCCAACCCCACGTCTTTCTCCTTTTTACTTACTTGCTTACGATGGTTAGTATATGACATCTGTTTTTTTGAATTAGCATTCTTATGTCTTGCATGCATTGTCTTGCATGTATCCAAGGCTTAGCTCATCATGCTAACCCAATATCAAATGTTTAAACTCATTACTTGACTATGTGCTTTCTCGCATGTCTCGAGTGGAATCATATGCCATGCTCATAGCCAGTCTATAAAATACATAATGTATGCGTTGCATTAGTCATTTTGCATTTAATTAGGAACGTGCATATTTTTCTAACAATTTTACTTTATTTTGGCTCGGAGTATTAGGTGGGCTTTTATTGCTTTAGTATATTGCATGATTGTGGTTGTTGCCATATTAAAGCATGTTCAACATGAAGCTAAGTGCTTAGATGATAAACTGTTTGAATGCATGTGGATGAAGGCTAGTTGCTTGAATTGGAATAGTTTGAGTAATGTTTATATGCGATCACTTTTTCAAGTGGTACATATTCAAATCAATTTTGCAAACAAACATGAACCAAATGTTCCAATTCTTGCAAATTAGTCTATACTTGTGTGCAACACATAGTAATGTTAAAATAATAAACCAGAATAGGAGCATATAATGTAGATAAAAATCACATCGTGATTAGTAGAGACCGATCTTTGATCGGGTGAGGGGGGTGCTCAATTCATGACCTTCCCCTCTCGTACCTAAGTTCCCGAGCCGAGACAACTTTGGCGATGACAAACTAATGGCCTTTGGCACGAGTCTTGGGTTTCCTAAATTTTCCAAAAATATTTAGGTGGCGACTCTGAAATCTAGCAAAGCAGTCTATTTTGGGCATTTTATTCAAAACATCGATTTTTCAAAAAGATTTGCTGGATTTGGACTCTTTGGTGTTTATCTATTTCACATTGCACTTGTGAGATCAGATTCAGAACCACAGGTAGAGTCTAAACTGTTACATTGCACTTGTGAGATCAGATTCAGAACCACAGGTAGAGTCTAAACTGTAAGGCTTATCGTCTTCTGAAAGGAGCGTGAAAAGTCAGGCTACAGAGGGGCTTTGATTGGTGCGCGATTTATGAAAGAGAAACCCACGAGGGGCATCTGGTGGTGGTGGTTTATATCAAAATCACTGAAAGAGAGAGAGAGAGAGAGTGTGTCGACTCCTAGTTTTAAGGGTGATGATCAAAATCAAGATGGAAAGAAAGGGGGTCGGTGATGGGGGATAAAGAGAGGGAGACGACTGGGTTTATCAGTAAGAAGAGAGGGATAAAGCTGGAGAGAGAGAGAGAGAGAGAGAGAGAGAGACCGGTTTGTGAGTGAGAGAAAGGTTTAAGGGTAGAAGAGAGTGATCGGTGATGATGGATGAAAAGAGTAAGAGAGAGAGAGAGAGAGAGAGAGAGAGAGAGCTGACTAAATGATCAAAATAAAGATGAGAAAGAGAGAGTTATGATGATGATGATTCAAACATTCCAGAGTCTTGATCTCAACCGTTGGATTATGCAAAGATCCAACGGTGGAAAGGTGTCATGGAATACTAAAAATGATCACAACGACTCTATTTTAATCTTGAAAAAAAAAAGGCTCTTTTTCAAAAATAGAAGACATATATGTCTCTTAACGACCATAAATTAAATGACCAAAAAAAAAAAAAAAAATGATTATCTTTTTGTAGTGGTATAAATATAAACACCTAGATTCAATTTCAGTTCACAACAAAACATCTCAAATTACATTTTTCTTTTTTGCTTTTTAACACAATCACTATGGAAGGTTCATCAAAAACAAAGAGAGGAAAATCATTTAGCATTGATGAAAATGTGGCAATTTGTAGAGCTTGATGTCACATTACTGAAGACCCAATTGTTGACAATTCGCAATCGCATGCTCACCTTTGGAGAAGAATTTTTGAAAATTATTGCTCGCTTCAGAATGATCAGTCAAGAGCATAAGTGTCTATCTAATCTTGATGGGGTAATCATGAAATATTGCAACAAATTTCGTGGGTGTTTAGCATAAGTAGAAATCTACACCCAAGTGGGATGTCTCAAATTGATATAGTAAGATTTCATCTTCATTTATTATGTTAGTTGTTTTATTTTGTCTCATTTAAAAATTAACTAATTAATTAATTTAATATGTTATCGATACAGATGCTTCAAGCAAAACTTTTATAGCATCAAGATAAAAACAAATATTTTGCTTTTGAACATTGTTGGCCAGTCTTGCAAAATAATATCAAGTGGAAAAATGTAGCTCCTACAAACACAGTGAAGTCAAGAATACTGTAGGTGCCCCGGTGGTACCCGAGCGTGCCTAACAGTTTAGACTCTCAATTTCTGATCTAATATCACTAGTGCAAGGTGAACCAAAAAATGAGAGTCCAAATCTAACAACTTTTATCAAAAATTCTTTTATTGCAAAATATGCCAAAAACGGACAACATCACCAGATCTCAGAGTCGCCACCTAATCTTTTGAGAAAATTAGAAAACCTGTGACTCGTACCCAAGGCCACTATTCTTCATAACAAAAAATGCCTTGGTTCGAAACCTTAAGTATGATGAGGGAAGGTCATGAATTAAGTGCCACTATTTGTCATAACCAAAGATACCTTGGTTTGAAACCTTAGGTATGAGGGGGGGAAGGTCATGAATTGAGGACCCTTACTCACCCGATCAAAAGATTGGCCTCTACTAAACCATGATACGAGTTTTATAAACATTATGTGCTCATGTTCTAATTACTTATTAATGCTACAAATTACTTATGTGAAGCATGCAATTATAGATCATGTTGCTTATTTTGGTTATGTTTTGATTCCATGTACTTTTGAAAAGCCTTTCTGTACAAACTCCGAAGCATAACACTCAATTGCATTCCAATATTAGCAACAAAACCTCTATCCACTAGCATTCAAACAAATATCTTATTTAAGCACTTAACCTCATGGCATAGCAACAAATATGATAGATAACATGTGCATGTAATATGCTAAAGCAAATAATTGCTCACCTAGTACTCTGGGGTGAGCCTAAGAAATATTTTAATATATACATGATCCTATATTCCATCTACTAATGAAATACACACATAACATGCATCTAGAAGTCCGGATACTAGGATATGACATGGATATCATCTTAAGACATAGGATAACACAGGTATTCAGCGTGGAAAATAATAAAATCCATAGATGCTGATGAACTAGACCCGAATGCGTGAAAGTGGATACAATATATGTAACACCCACCTCCTTAATTACATGTTAAATTATGTGATTTGCTGTAATTTTGTGTTTATATGCAAATTATGTGTCATGTGTTATATGTACTCTTGGGCTATGTGTTCATTGCATTAGAATAAGGAGAACAGATAGAGAGAGTTAGAAAGTAAACCTGTCTAAATCAATGAACCATAAGATTAAACTTAAATATTTGAAATAGGCAATTAGAGCCTGATTCACAGTAGCACGTTTTAATTAGTGTTAATTGACAAGGCTTGTGATGAGAATTAGTTATTAAAAATTAAACTTAGAATTAGGAAGACCCAAATAAGGCCTAAATCTACTCATCAAATAAAGGTAAAATGGAGATAGTTTAGATGGACTTGAGCATTCTAGAGCCAAAAAGGGAAAGAGAGGAAGAACTAGGGTTTAAGAAGAGGAAAAGGGGAATTGGGCATCTTCATCAAACTATCAAGTAAGGTAAGAAATTTTTCTTAAATCTTATGAATTAAGGTTGCCTTTATCATGAAATAAGTTGAATAAAAAAGTAGAGTAGTGTTAATGGTTGTTAAGAACCCTAAAGATAAAGATTGTAGGAAATAGCTTTTAATTGGAGCACACATGGCATCATTTTTGTTGTTCCATGTGAGATTGTGCATGACTCCTCAAGTTTGAGGAGAAATTGTATTGATTTTAGCTTTGGTAACCACACTTTACATTGAGTAAGATTTTACACTCAAAGTTTATGATTTTGTGGTCTAATTTGAGTATTGAGCTTTGCTTGATTGTTTGAAGCTGGAAGTATTCAATCCATGTGGTTTTGATGTGTTTTTCAGCCTTCTTTTGTGTAAAATGAACTTGGGTTTGAAAAAGGGAAAAACTCAATTTTCAGCAAAAATTTGCACTGGTTTTTCACCCAGACCGCTCGAGCGGCCTGGGCCACCGCACGAGCGGCCAACCTTGTTTTGTCCAAAATTGCATTATGAAGTTTGCCTGCTCGTGCGGCCAAGGCCACCGCATGAGCAATCAGACCACCGCACGTGCAGCCAGCAGGGCTAGTCCAGTTTGATTTTTCTTCTGTTTTCTCTTACTTTTGGGCCTTCAATTACATGATTTTTAATTGTTTTCTTGTGCATGTGCATTGTAGAAAGACAAGAGGAAATGAAAGAATGAATGAGATTGGATTAAATAATAAGTAACAGATAAGTTAGTGACTAATTGAACGGAAGGACTATATATTGAACCATTGTGCTTTCATGTGTCTATGTAGGTCAAACGCCGCATCCTAGCCACGTGCTACATGAAACTAATTGTGAGTGACAATGTAGTAAAGCTATGTTTGAGTTCTGCTTCTTTCTGATTATTATTGTTCTTGATCAAGTTTGTTCTACAGTGATATGATTTACTAAATGAATGAGTCCACTCCATGTAATATGCTCATGTGGCCTATGCCCGGGGGTAACAATACCGCGGTTTTATTCATGTGGCCCTTACCTAGGGGTAATAATACCGTGGTCTATATCCACGTGGCCCTTACCTGGAGGTAATAATACCGTGGTCTATGTTCACGTGGCCCACACCCGGGGGTAACAATACCGTGGCCTATATTCACGTGGCCCTCGCCTGGGGATAACAGCACCATGGCCAAATGCGTATGAGATATTGAGTTATATGAATATGATTTGAAGAACTGACATATGAGCCCGTAGATCCATACGATTGCTATGTTTTAAAGAACATGCTACTGCTATGTGACTTGACTTTACTATTCAAATGGACATTATTTATAACCTCTTCACACATTGTTGTTCATTGGGCTTTGGCTCACAGTTTATATCTGTCATGTAGGTGTAGACCGTCCGAACTCCGCTCCGCGCGCGAGGGCGCGAATTGTAGTTTTAGTTACTACAGTTCGGACTCCTGTCCCGGTTCTGAATCTAATATCACAAAGTGCAATGTAAGACTGATAAATCACCAAAGAGTCCAAATCCAGTAATTGGTTTTGGAAAATCGATTTTAATCAAAAAGCGCCAAACATGGATTGCTTTGCCAAATTTCAGAGTCGCCACCTAAATATTTTGTTTTGGAAAATTTAGGAAACTTTGACTTGTGCCTAAGGCCACGTGTCCGTCATCACCAAAGTTGCCTCGGCTCAAGAACTTGGGTACGAGGGGAGAAGGTCATGAAATGAGCACCCCCGCTCACCCGATCAAAGGATCAGCCTCTACTAAATATGATATGTTGTTTTTGAAAATACATGTATTCTTATTCCAGTTAATTAGCTAACCTTTACTACGTGATGCGCACAACATACAAGTATAGACTCAATCACGCAGATTGGAACAAAACAACTCATGTTTGTTTTTGAAAGTGGTTTGAAAGTGCTACTCATAAGTAGGCTAAGACGCGGATTTGCCACCCTCAAGTGGGCTTAGAAAACATGATTTTGCCACTTCGAGTGGGCTTAAAACTCACAATCATCGAGTTGTTCCAATTCAGGCAATCCACAGGCATTCATGCAGTTATAGCAGTTAAGCAAATAGCCTCATGGCAAGCATGCTATCATGACAACACTTACACACATGCAAGATGCTAAAACATAAACACTTACAGTGTACTCCGAGCCAAAACAGAAAACTAGTTAGAAATCATGCATAATCCTAATTTATGTTAAGATGCCTAATGCAACACATGCAAAATGCAACTAAATAGGCTCAGCTATTCTAAAATGTCAAGTGAATGCAACTAGATAACATGTATTCAAATTGGTATTGAAATACAATGCAGTTTGTATCATGCGCCAAGCTCGGTGCATGTAAGACAGATGAATGGATGCACGGATGCAAGCATAAGGATGCTAATTGAAACGTGCCCTAAACTAACTATCGAAAGCGGTTAAGTAAAAGGGATAAAGAAATGGGGGTTGGAAGACATGCACACACGCACGCACGCTTATTACAACATTTGCCCTCTCGACGGAGGGTTTGAAAGAATAAGCTAAGCTAGCAACACTAAGCTAAGCTATCTAACTAATCTAATTAATCTAATTAAACTAGTTATTACACAAGAAATTGAATAACTAGCTACAACTAATTATTACATCACTTTAACTAATTAACAAATTAATTAAATTACATAAACATGCTAATTATCAAGTAAGCATTAAACTACACTACTCAGCTATGCTATGGAAAGTTGAACAATGCATGCACTTGGTTTCTCGCTTGGAAATCCATTGCGATGCATAGACTTGTCTCTGTTTGCATTTGATCTCAGAACACTGCACAAATCTCCAGATTGCTTCTACTCCAACATGGAGACCTCCAGGAGGGCTGTCGACCAGAAAAGGGTGGTGTAGACCAGCTGTAGACCAGGAAAGTTTGCTGTAGACCAGAAAAAGTGGTCGGCTAGCCACTTTTACTTGTCTGCCGACCAGAAAATTCTGCCAAGCTCCAATTTGCTACAACAGAGAACAAGAAGGGACACAACAGTGTATTTGCAAGGTATGTGTAGATCGCCCCGAGAACTCTGCCCTCCGCGCGCGAGGGGGCACGAATTGCTTTGTTCTTTAGCTACTACAGTTCGGACTCGTGTCACGATTCTGAATCTAATCTCACAAAGTGCGATGCGAGATCGATAAATAACCAAAGAATCCAAATTCGGAAAATCGTTTTGGAAAACTGATTTTTATAAAGTGCCAAACATGGACTGCTTTGCCAGATATAGAGTCGCCACTTAAATGTTTTATTTTTGGGAAATTTAGAAAACCCTGACTCGTGGCTAAGGCCACATGTCCGTCATCACCAAAGTTGCCTCGGCTCGGGAACTTGGATACGAGAAGGGAAGGTCATGCAATGAGCACCCCTGCTTGCTCGATCAAAGATCGGCCTTTACTAACATGATATTTTGTTTTTGAAAACACATGTGTTCTTATTCCGGTTATTAACCTAGAATTATTATGTGATACGCACAACATACAAGTATAGACTAGATCGCCTGAGTTGGAACAAAACATTGCATGTTCGTTTGTGAAAATGATTTGAAGTTTGCTACTCGCAAGTAGACTAAGTCAAGGATTTTGATGAATTGTTCCAATTTAAGCAATCCAACCTTCATCCACAGGCATTCATGTAGTTATATCAGTTAAGTAGTTAGCCTCATGGCAAGCATGTTAACATGGCAACACTTATACACATGCAGTATGCTAAAGCGTAAACACTCACAGTGTACTCCGAGCCAAAACAAAGAACTAGTTAGAAATCATGCATGATCCTAATTCATGTTAAGATGGCTAATGCAACACATGCAAAAAATGCAGCTCAAATAGGCTCGGCTATTCTAGAATAGCATATGAATGCGACAATTCGATACATGTACTCAACTTGGAATTGAAATACAATGCAGTTAGTATGATGCGCCAAGCCCGGTGCATGCAAAACAGATGAATGATGCACGCATGCAAGCATAAGGATGCTAATCGAAATATGCCCTAAAACTAACCATCGTAAGTGGTTAAGTAAAAGAAAGAAAGAAATGGAGGTTGGAAGACATGCATCGCACACACGCACGCTTATTACAATAGTTGGCCCTCTCGACGGAGGGTCCGAATAAGAAGCTAACTAGCTAATCTAAGCTAATTAAACTAATTATTACATCACAAAACTAATTAACTAACAAGCTAACTAATTAAGTACAAAACGAAGCTAATTAACTAACAAGTTAACTAACTAGTTATTACAACACAAATAAGCAGCTAAATGCATTAACTACTTAAATACAGAACCAAAGCATAAACTAGCTAAGGAAAGCAGTAAAGAGAGGTCCTCGGGATGAGGAGTGCATGCATGCTCGGTCGCCTCGTTCAGAAATCCGTCGCGATGCCCCGATTTGCCTCTGTTTGCAACTGTTCTCAGAACCTTGCACCAAGCTCCGGAAAGCTTCTAACTCACCTTGGGGACCTGTAGGAACATGGCCGACCAGTTGTTGCTGCACTTCTCCAGTTTGCTGCAACAGAGAGCAAGAAAGGGCGTGGCAATGTATTTGCAAAGTATGTGTGCACAACCACCCTCCCTATCATTTCATGACCTCAAGGGAGTGTAGTTCTCGACCCTCGGGCCACCAATCACGCATCTCGATGCATGATGGCCGAGAAGCCAAATTGCACAATTCAATATGAAATGAATGCACACATAATCACATAAAGCCTTGAACTCTATCATGTATGATCAAGAGGGTCGGCGACCGAGAATTGAGGCACGTTTCATCACTTCAAGTATGAAATGTCTCTCGTTTCTCGTGTTTACACAATGCAAACAACAACATGCATACTCAATGCAATGTAACATGGCATACACAATACAATCAACAACATGGCATACTCAATGCAATGTGACAACATGGCATACGCAATGCAATGTAACATAAGCATGCAGACGATATGGCATACACAATGCTAAGAACAACATGGCATACTCAATGCAATGTGACATAAGCATGCAAGCAACATGGCATACACAATGCTAAATGCTAAGAACAACATGGCATACACAACGCAGTGTAACATAAGCATGCAAGCAACATGGCATACACAATGCTAAATGCTAAGAACAACATGGCATACACAATGCAATGTAACATAAGCATGCTAACAACATGCAAACAAACATGACTTAAACCAAAAGTGGACAGATCTCAATCATGCCCAAATCAGCGGCCATAATGATGAAACTAAGGCATGAAAATCAAGACAAGCATGCTCAATGCAATGGCCCATCGACTAGGCATAAGAGCACAACTCTCAAGAGTGCTCAAGGAGTGATAAACATGGGAGTGTAACAACATTATAAGCTCTGAAATAAGGTATGAAATGATGTCAAATCATTCAAACAACATAAGCATGGCATGCTAGGGTCCTTAAGGCATAAAGCTAGCAAAGAGGACTATACAAAGGGACATGCAACACATGGCACAAATGCATGAACCAACCATGGACAGAGCTTAATTAGGTCTAAACAAAGACCAAAACATGCTAAGATGAGGGCTCAAGGACCTAGGCAAGATGGCATACATGCTAGCCCACAAACAAGGCAACAATGCATAACACTCAAAGGCACTTAAAGAGTGAATGAAGTGGGAACATGGCAATGCTATATGCTCTGAAATGTCATGTTAAATGATGCCAAATCAGGTATATGATACAAATGAAGCATGCTACGGTGCTCAAAACTCAAAGCTAGCAAGGTACTTGCACTATAGCTATACAAAACATGAAGCATATGGTCGAGGCAACCCAAAAAAGTCCTAGAACATGTCAAAATGAGTCTAAAACATGCATGGAAGGAAGCCAAAACAAGCTAGCATGAAGGGCATAAGGCATGATGCATACAAGGCCAAAAGGGAGGATTACACTACACCTACTAAGACCAAGCATGAGATGGCTTCGCCAACAAAAATTAGAGTTATATCATGGCAAAATAACCCCAAAAACATACTAAAATGATAGCTCACAAGCTTAGGCATGAAGGCATACACAATGACTTATGTTTAAGGCATAAAACACAAACTCTCCAAAGAATGGAAAGGGTAACAAATGCAAGTGTATGACCACACTACATGTACTGAAATCACATTTCAAATGATGCCAAATCATGAAAATAGTCCAAGTAATGCATGCTAATGGACTCAATACACAAAGCTAACAAGCTAGAATGAACCATGGCTATACAAAGCAAGTCATGCATGGCCAAAACAACATAAATCAGACCTTAAACATGGTAAAACATGAACAAAATCATCTTGGAGTTAAGCCAAAATCATGCTAGAATGATGGTCTAAAGCATGATACACATTAGGCTAGTTCATGGAGTTGCACTACAAGTACATGGAGCATGCATGAGGTGACAAAACCAAACCAAAACAGAGGTATATCATGTCAAAATAACCCCAAATACATGATAAGATATGGCCAACATAAGCTTAACAAACATGCTCAAACATGAGGCATACAAGGCAAGCATACAAAACACAAGGAGAGGGGATGACCCTCTCCTATTTGGGACCTCAAAGCACTATTTCCACCACTTAAATTCCTCTGAGTTTCAATGGTGAGAAGGCCAAAACAAGGTGATCCCAATAGCTTAAAAGGAAGGTTCAAAACAAGGCCTCACAAGGCACAAGAGGGGGTAGACTACCCCCAACACAAAAGAGACCTTAAACAAACATGCTAAGGACTAAAAATCAGAACTTTTTGCAGTAGGAAGTTAAGCCTAAAACACCATGCAAATAGGGCTAAAAGTTTAAGCAAAAAGCAAGGTTCAAGAGGGTAGAAACTCACCCTTGTAGAACCCCTTTAAAGCTGCAACTCTAGCAACTTTCCTTGATCAAAACTAGTCCAAAGACTCCAAAACCAACCTCAAAGAGCCTCAGCAACAAGAGTATGGTGTTTGAGTGTGTGTTTGTGTGCAATAATATGATGAATATACACTTCAAGGCACAAAACAAGAGCAAATAAGGAAATATAGAGACAAGTGTGTATCTATAGCTCAAGCCACAAAATCTGAACCTAGAGGAGGGAGGGGGAGGTTCTCTTATATAGAGAACCAAAGGTTAAGCTTGTTGGACAAGCTTAGGCCTAAAGCCATCCCTCTATACACGTGTATGGAGGATCACTTCTGCGCCCTCCAGCTATTACAACTGGCCTAAAAATATCTCCAAAAAGGTGATGGAAAGCTGCCGACCACTTGAAGTGGTCGGCCAGCTACTTCTACTAGTCAGCCGACCAGTGGAAATGGTCGGCCAGGGCAAAAAGTGGTCGGCCATGGGGGGGGAGATGGTCTGCAGCATGAAAGCAAGGCAGTGGTGTGGTGGCCGACCAGAAAAGGTGGCCCAAAGACCAAGAAAACCAGTTGCCCGACCAGAAAACTGGTTGGCAGGAAAGAAAGTGGTCTCCAAGGGGAAGAACTGGTCTCCCACCCTTGTACCACCTTCCAAACAAGGAAAACAAGGTTTGTACCAAAAACAAACCAAAAGGGATGCAAGACGAAACTCCAGGAGGCAAGGTACGTAGCCGGGAGCCTCGAAAACTAGTCTACAGGCATCAAAAGTGGTCTACGACCACAAAAAGTGGTCTCCCAAACCACGGTGTCCCTCTAGGTAGAGGCAACAAGGTGTGGTTCAAAAACCAAACCAAACGGAGAACAGTCAGCGGTCCCAAGACAAAGCGCGTGGTCGAAGGCTCCAAAAACTGAAAACAAGTCTCCAAGCAGGAAAAGTGGTCTACGACCACAAAAAGGTGATCCACAGACCTCCTTCTCCCTCTAGGGAAGGGAAACAAGGCTTGGTCCACAAACCAAACCAAAGCACAAAGAGTTCAGAGGCTCGGAGGCAAGACTCTCAGCCAAAAATCCCGGAAACTCAAAACGAGCACAACATGCATAATCACCGAGCTCTCAATCGATGACGTCTGAGTATTAAGGTTGGTCAAAAATAGGGTGTCTACAGTATGTGTGCACAACCACCCTCCCTATCATTTCTTAAGCTTAAGAGAGTGCGGTTCTCGACTCTCGGGCCACTAATCGAGCATCGCAATGCACGATGGCCGAGAAGCCAAGATTGCACAAGTCAATGTCAATGAATGCACAACTAACACATAAGGGCCTCTACCTCTATCATGCTTGATCAAGAGGGTCGGCGACCGAGAAATGAGACGCGTTTCATCACTTCAAGTATGAAACGCCCCTCATTTCTCGTGTTTGGATTAACATCCAATCCAAACACAATGCAATGCAACAACATTCCGAACACCATGCAATGCAACAACAACATGAGCATGGCAAGCTAAGGTCCTTAAGCATTAAAGCTAGTGAAGGATACAACACAAGGGCTATGCAATGCAATGCTCAATGGATCAAACCAGCCCCAAACTTACTTCATGCATGCCAAAACAGTGGCCAACACACCAAAACTTAGGCACAAAAAGGCAAGACATGCACGCTCATGTAATGGCTTATCAACTAGGCATAAGAGCACAACTCTGAGACATGATGAAGAAGTGACAAATGTGAGAGTGTAGCTACACTATATGCACTGAAATCAAGTGTGAAATGATGCCAAATCACTCAAACAACACAAGTATAGCATGCAAGAGGGCCTAAGGCACAAGGCTACTAAAGGGGATTACACAGGAGGCATGCAATACATGGCACAAATGATTGAACTAGCCACAAACAGAGCTCAATTAGGTCAAAACAAAGACCAAAACATGCTGCGATGGGAGCTCAAAAGCCTAGACAAACATGCAAGGCTAGTAAGTGAGATTTGCTCTACAAGTACAAGATGCAAACCACAAGTGGCCAAACCAGCCAAAAACAGAGTTGTATCATGGCAAAATAACACCAAAAATACACTGATATGGTAGCCCAAATGCTTAGACAAGATGGCATACATATTGGCTCATATTTAAGGCATAAAGCACAACCTTCCAAAAGCATTGAAAGAGTGACACATGTGAGTGTATGACAATGAAACATGCTCTGAAATCACATATTAAATGATGCTAAATCATGCAAATAGCCCAAGCAATGCATGCTAGAGACTTGAAAACTCAAAGCTAGTGAGCAAGATTGCACTATGGCTATACAAAGCAAGGCATGCATGACCAAAACAACTTAAAATAGAGCTTAAGCATGGCAAAACATGAGTAAAAGCTTCCTAGAGTGGAGCCAAAAACATGCTAGAATGATGGTCCAAAGCATGATGCATGTTAGGCTAGTGAGTGGAATTGCACTACAAGTGCAAGGAGCATGCAAGAGATAACCAAACCAATCCAAAACAGTGTTATGACATGCTAAAATAAGGCCTAAGACATGCTAAGATGGAGCCTCAAGGAGGTAGAAACACATGCTAACTTGATGAGCCATCAACACAAGCACACAAGAGAAGAGGAGGGGTGACAACCCCCTCCTATTTAGGGCCTCAAAACACACTTTCTACCATTGAAAATCCCCAGGATTTCAGTGGCTAAAAGGCTAAGAGAAGGTGATCTCAAAGGCCTAAAGAGATGGCACAAAACAAAGCAAAATAAGGCACATAAGGGAGTAGATCACCACCAACACCCAAGAAGCCTCAAACAAACATTTCAAATACTTAAAAATGAAGCTTTTTACAGTTGAGAGTTAAGCCAAAATAAGCATGCAAAGGTGGCCAAAGACTTAATCAAAACAAAGCTTTACAAAGGAAAGAGTCTCACCCTTGAAGAAACACAGCAAATCAGCAACTTCTAAGGTAAAACCAAGCTTTTGAGCTTCAAACAAACCTCCAAGAACCTCAGCTCAAGAATGAAGGTGTTTCACTAGGTGTTTAGTGCAAAAGTATGAACAAATCTCACTTTTAGGCACAAAACAACACACATATAAAGAGAGAGGAAGAAACATAGAGATAGAAGGATATGTATAGCCCTAAGCAATATTTCTCAACCAAGGAAAGGGAGAGAGGGCCTCTCTCTTATAGAAAACCAAGCCTCAAGCTTGTTGAGCAAGCTAGAGGCTTGAAGCAATCCCTTCATACACGTGTATGGAGGATGCATTCTATGCTCCCCAGCTGGCACAGCTGGCAACAAAATATCTGCAGAAAAAGCAAGAAAGCTGCCGACCAGTTGAAGTGGTCGACTGACCACTCCTACTGGTCGACCGACCAGAAAAAGTGGTCTGCAAGGACAAAAAGTGGTCGGCAAGGGGGGAAAGGTAGTCTGCACAGAGAAAGGAAGGTGGTGGCATGGCTGCCGACCACTTTAGGTGGTCCACAGACCACCCACCCTAGCTAGCCGACCAGAAAACTGGCTGGCAGGGAAGAAAAGTGGTCTACAGGGGGAGAAACTGGTCAACACTTCTGTTCCACTCTCCAGGCAAGGGATAAGAAGGTTTGGTTCAAAACCAAACCAAAAGGGAAGCAAGACAAGAGTCTGCAAGGCGAGGCACTCAGCCGGAAGCCCCGAAAACTAGTCTACAGGCACAAAAAGTGGTCTACGAGAGGGAAAGGTAGTCTACAACTACAAAAAGTGGTCTACAGACCTCTGTTTCCCTCTAGGAAAAGGCAACAAGGCATGGTCCAAAAACCAGGCCAAGAGGAGAACGTTAAGAGGTTCCAAGACAAGGCGCTCGGCTGAAGACCCCGGAAACCAGAAACTAGCCTACAAGAGGGAAAAGTAGTCTACGACTACGAAAAGTGGCCTACAGGTCTCTCTCTCCCTCCAGGCAAGGTCAACAAGGCATGGTCCACAAGCCAAGCCAAAACACAAAAGTTTAGAGGCCCGGAGGCAAGGCACTCAGCCAAAAACTCCGAAAACTCGAAACGAGCACAAACATGCGCGATCATCGAGCGCTCAATCGATGACATCTGAGTCTTAAGGTCGGTCAAAAATGGGGTGTCTACAGTAGGTGATCAAGCTCAAGAAAGGACTTAAGGTCGTCAACCTACCTTCTAGTTGTCAACCAGCGGCTGTGCCTTCCTTCGAGGTTCCTTTTGGATTTAACTCCAAGGCTGTTTGGGTGGTTATGAATTCACCATTTTGTTACATGCTCAAGTGACTCATAGAAAAGATCTTTTGTTTTTTTTGAATAGTCCTTAAGGGATTAATTCGCTAAATATTGTATATGCTTTTGGTCCATGTATATGATATAGTATTGGAGGATTGTACAATGATACATATACAGGGTTGTTATTCATTTTAGTTTCACTGCTCATTGGATGATGTATTGTGATATTCTTGGCTTTTGCCAGCCCTAGACTACTTATTGTTAAGCAAGCCTTTGGTAATCTCGGATTACTGGCCGGTTACGTCTCTAATCCCGTGGGGCTGGGGTTGGGTTATGACAATATACAGCATGATAAATACAATACGATGCACTACAGAAAGCATATAAATAAAAGGGTTAGAAAGATGTAGGATTGGGGAGATTATTACAACAATTGGAATAAGAAAATGAGAGGAGAGAGAGAGAGAGAGAGAGAGAGATTATTATAACACTTCGAATAAATAATAAAAGAAAAAAGAGAGATTGAAGAAATTATTACAAGAATGAATGAATTTAGCCAAATTAATGTTGAATCTAACAAATCATGTCAAATAAACAAAATAAATCAACTAGCAGCTCCAGAACCACCCAAGAGACCACCCCTTTGAAATTGTTTGCTCTGTTCTTGGGGAATTTAGTCATATGGACAATAGTGGCTGGCTGAACAAAAAAAGGGCCAACTGAATCTATCTTTTGGACAGAATCTGGACTTATGCAGGGATTCCAAAACAGAAGCCATGTACACTTTCAAAGGGGTGTTCATCCCTTCTATTTCTTACACTCACAGAAACCACTTTAGAAAGAGGTAAATAAGCTACAACCCTTAACAATTATATAATAGATACATATTACAGATATTTTGCTAAAAAAAAAAATCAAATAGATCTAAACAAGAACAAATTCAAGCCCAAGAAATGAATAGGAACCTACATCTTTTTGTGAATAAGGGCAAATTAATACCCAAATCTATGCTATTAAGTGAAAAGCGTAGATTAATTTTCTTGGTGAAAGCTTGGCTTTTAAAACAAGAGATTCATCAAAGCCATTGAAAACTCCTCATTTATTCATAGAATAAGGATGTTTCCACCATTTTCTGTGTTTACAAATGATGGATAAGGGAGATTTCAAAACCCTTTGACCCAAAATCTCTTGTTTTACTTCAAAAACAAATAAAACAAAGGAAGAACACAACTCTTTCAACATCAAATCCCAAGAATCACTCAAGCAACCCTATGAGAGAACCATTCTACTCATTATCACTGAGCATAGGTTGAAAACACATAGATTGATGCACTTAAGAGATAGGATATGTGAAGAGGAATGTAACAATAAGAAAACTGATCTACTTATTGAACTTGTGAATGGATGTCTAATAACTACTCCCAAACACATCCACAAGGGTCCAAAATACATAAGAATTAGAGGTTAGAGCTAAGAAAAGCAAGAAAATAAAGGAAAAGCTATCAACTCAATGGATGGGTGGCTAAATCTACTCTTTCTATATCTATGAGTAGGAGTGTGTGTGGTGCAGTTCGGATGATTTGAGAGTAAAATTATAAACCGAATGGTGGATTAGCGAATTGGCAGACTGGCAAATTACAATTTGAGTGATTTTGGATGGATTAACGGATTGAAGAATATTCTAACCAATTCTCAAGCCTTTGCATAATATATAACACTAATTTGCATAATATTTTTCATATGTATAACACAAACTAATTTTACATAATATTTATATATATAACTACTAATTTGTAATAAATTTCACATATTAAATCTTTTTCACACTTATTTTTACTTTGATATTTCATTATAGATTAAAAAATATATATGTATTAACTATAGCGAAGGGGAGCGGTTTCGAAGGCGGATTATAAATTTTAAAGTTTAAATCACGATTAGCGGATAGAGCGGCGCGAATTGATGCTAATTAATACAGTTTAACAAATTAGGTGGTATTTTGCACAGCCCTATTATAGACACCCCATTTTGACCGCCCCTAAGACTGGGCGCTTTACGTTGAACACTCGATGATGAATTATTACATTGTACAAATCATTCAATTTCTTCGGCAAAAGGCTTTGGTTTTCAAGCTTTAGAACCTAAACCTTGTACCCCCTTTGAACCAAAACCTATTTTTTTCTAGCCTGACCACTTAGAGGCCTGCTAGCCAACAAGTGGCCGGCAGGCCATTTTTGGTTAGCCAACCATCCACCTTCATAGCTGGCCGGCCATGTTCAATAGCTAGTAGATATTTTGGACTACCAGCTGTTCCTATGTGCATGTCTTGTACTAGCTGGCTCAATACAGATATTTTTGACATGAGATGGTGTTTTTCTATGAATACACGACCTCCCCTCATGGTTTGGGGTTAAAAAAAATCGCCAAGTGCCTATAGCTTGCTCAACACACTATCTCTCTCTTGCAATATGCATACACTATCCATACACTTCCAAAGCCTAAACTTGAGGCCTCTTACGAAGATTCTTGAACATAAATTTTAGCTCTTGAGTGAGTTCAACTTGTGGTTTGTGAACTAAAGAGCATCCTCTCTTTAAAAGAGGTATACTTTGAGCTTTTATGCCATCTTTTCTATCTCTTTTGTTTTCTTTTTCTTACTATTTTTTAGAGTGTTTTTAAGCTTAAAAATGTGGTTTTGAGTCACAAGAAAGAGGAGGGTTAACCACCCTTCTTTAGGCTTGTTGGTTATTTGAAACCTCTTGGCTTTAGCCCATTTTTTCTCACTTTTTCCACCTGAAAAACTCAATTTTCAACACTGTTTTTGTGTTGTTTTAGTACTGTTTTGTGTGTTTAATTATGCTTTAAATACTATAGATGTGTTGTTGTAAGTCCTCATGGGTGTAGCTTTCAATCCATTTGAGTTGATAGTCTTTTCTTGCACTTTTTTATAGCTTTCATACATGTTCATACTATTGTAATTACCTTTGCATAATCATCTTTGCCACCTCCCTCCATTCTTTGTTCATTTTGATTAAAGAGTTGTATCCAACAAAAAGTTGTTGTTTAAGCATAAGAAAGAGACCTTCCATGCTTAATGATTTAATTTTTTCAGAGGTTCATTACCAAGGCATTACATCTCTCTTGTGCTAAGCACTACCTCTTGCTTGACATTTCTCTTTATCACCGGTGCTTTAACTTCTAAGGGACTAACTTTTTAGACCCTTGGAAATTATAGAGGAAGGTTTCATTATAGCTTGTTATCGAGTTTGGATTTAGGGTCATTATTGCCTCTTTCGGGTTTGACTCCGAATCCATTATCGCTCGTAAATGAGTTTGATTCCTCCTTTATAATTTCCCCCCATAGAAAAGGGCTTGAAAAGCTCATTTCTCGGGTTAAGTCAATGCTTGATACTCTTTATCGCTTTTGGACAAAAATGAATAAAAGATAAGAAATGGAAAGGTAATGTAAAACAGGCTAATAAAATTGGAGTAAAAAAAGGTAAAAAAATGTAATAAAATTGAGTTAGGTTCAATTGGACGTTATATTGAACCCATTGCATCGTGGATCATTACATACTTTTAGTAATGTTCAATGATTCATGAGGCAATGTCCACCCCTTTCCTTGAGGTAAGTCCATGATAGGGAGAAAGTGTTGTTGGTTTTTCATTTCATTTTATTGAGCTTTTGTCCTATCGGTTCATAGATCATCATGCAACAAATTTGCGACAATTGATGATTTGTGAATCGTATCTACTCCTCCCTTGATCATCTTCACGATAGGGAAGGGCAGAGAGGATAATCATCTCCTGGAAACACTTTTTTTTGCTCTATTTCAGTTCTGTGGCAGTAGGGTATCCCTCAAAAGCAATGGCCGACCAGCCACCATTCCATACGGCCGACCACTTTTTAAGGCCGACTAACCACCATTTTATACAGGCAATGGCATTATTGTGACAGAACAGAGCAGAACCTCAGGCCAAAACAAAATAATTTTCTGACTACAAACAAAGAAGATTCTGGCACCAAACAGACAGGTTTCTGGGAGGATGTTCTCGATTGCGTGCATGTGGGCCCTCGCCTCCCGTTCGATTAATTGGCCCTTTAATATTAGTGTTGTAATTAATTAGTTAGCTTAATTCAAATTTGTAATAGCTAATTAATTTAGTTAATTCATTTGTGTTGTAATAATTAGTTTAATTAGGACATTCATTCAAATCCTCTTATGCAGGGGCAATTTTGTAACACTTGTAATATTGTGTATATCTTCCAACCTCCATTTCTTTCTTCCTTTTATTTATATGCTTATCGTGGTAGCATCATATTTTGGTTTCATATCACTACCATGTGTAAATATCCATTTTTGCATGCATTGGGTTCAGTTCATCATTCTAACATAATTGTCATTTCCTACTTACTTGAATACGTGTGCAATCGCATGCTTTGAGTTGAGCCATATGTTATGTTAATAAACCGAACCTAGTAGTTACATTTTGTATGTGTTGCATTAATCACTCGAATATTATAGCATGCATTTTTCTAACTATTTTCTTCTATTTTGGCTTGCCTCGATTGAGTACTAGGTGAGCGTTTTTGCTTTAGCATATTGCATATATGTTTATGTTGCCATATCAAGCATATTTACCATGAGGCTAAGTGCTTATTTGATATACTTCTTTGAATGCCGGTGGATGAATTCTAATTTGCTTAAATTGGGATGATTTGATTAATGTACATACGAGCTTACTTTTTTAAGTGGTATGTATTCAAAACTCTTTTCAAACAAACATAAAATCAAAGCATTCCAAAGTGGGTAAAATAGTCTATACTTGTGTGCCTCACATAGTAAGTTAGCATTAATAATCAGAACAAGAGCATATAATGTACATAAAAATCACATCATAATTAGTAGAGGCCGATCTTTGATTGGGTGAGGGGGTGCTCAATTCATGACCTTCCTCTCTCATTCCTAAGTTCCCGAGCCAAGACACTTTGTTTATGACGGAGAAGTGGCCTTTGGCACAAGTCACGGGTTTCCTAAATTTTCTGAAAATATTTACGTGGCGACTCTGTAATCTAGCAATGCAGTTCATTTTTAGCATCTCTGATGATAAATGGATTTTCTAAGATTTGCCAGATTTAGACTCTCATTTGTTTAATCTATTTCACATTGCACTTGTGAAACCAGATTCAGAACTACAGGAGTCTGAACTATAGGGCTATCGTATCTGAGGAGACTAAACCCCTCCGAGGAGCACGAAAAGAAAGCTACACCTATCCATGTGGACTTGTTACATCTTTACAGCAGTTACATAATGAAAATAAAGCTTGAATCAAAGAAACAAAGGGAGAAAGATAATTAAAGGTGTAAGAATATCACCTTTTAAAGAGGATAAGTTCTCTTGATTTACAAGCTCTCTTTTTAATTCCCTTAAGTCACTTTAGATGTGTTGTTTAATGTCTAAGAGTCCTAACCAGCAGACTAGGATCAAGCTTCAATGGAGCTTTAGTGTTCAAAGCTAATAGGTGGTGAGTAAGAGAGGAATGAAAGGGAGATAGGTGAAAAGGCTCTTATGAGCCTCGGGAAAAATTTCTAACCCTTAGAAAGAGCTATTGAGCTCTATTTATAGAGCCTCGGTCTTAAATATCTGAGATATTTATGGAAGGTATGTTGAACAAGCTGAAATTCCTGAAAATGCTCTATACCCAAAACATTCAGCTAGCTGTTCCCTTTGGTGACTGACTGAGTGCATTTTTGACGGGCCATCATATGTTGTCCGACCAATCAGAGAATACATCGTTGGATTAACAAGATAAGGAGTTAGAGAATACATCGTTGGATCAACAAGGTAAGGTTAGCTTGAATTGAGAGAAGAAACAGGTATTTCAAAAGATTTTACGACTTCCATTCATTTCTACTATATCCTTTGCTCAGTTTGTTTGAAAGAATACAACACTTTGATTTTGAAAATGTAAGCCTTAGGACATTGTAGTAATGTCTGGAATTGCATAACAAAACTCATTTTGAAAGTAGCCTTCATTTTGGTCGAAAAGCATTTTGTCCAAGACAGGTAACTGGATGGTTTAAAGCTTGAACCTTAGGCTTTTTGCTACTGAACTTGTAAGATTAACACATCTCATTTTCATCATTGGGTATCCAAGAGAGAGAGCCCCAGTCTTAAGGCTAGTAAAAAATGGGGTGTCTATAGATACATACATCATTTACCGATTCAGCCCCCAAATCCCATATGGATAACTGCATTTCTCTTGAAGACGATAATAGTCCAAGTATTGGTAACAATGCAATTGGTAAAGGTGGTGTCTCTATAAGGGGTAAAAGGCCTATAGGTAGGAAATCTGCAAAAGAATTACTTTGGAAAAGTCAAGTCGTTGAAACTGAAGTCCACAAATTTAACAATTTGTTGGAGACATTTAACCAACACCTTGTTGAGAAAGAAATGAAAAAAAAGCTTAAAGAGAAGAAAAAAGAGTTCAAGTATTGTAGGAGATGAAAAAAGAATAACATTTGATAATGACTACAGACATTTCTAATATAGACGCTCAGATGAAAACTTATTACATAATGCACAAAAATGAGATTTTCGCAAAATGGTCCATACATGTGAGTAACCTAAATTATTATTTTCCCCTGCCACTTGATAAATAATTGGAAGAGAATGTACTTTTCATTTTGCAATGCTATTTATTTTTCAATGTAATTTTTATTTTGCAATGTAATGTATTGTTCTATGTATTTTTTATGTTTCAATGTATTTTTGTTTTTGCAATGTAATTTATTTTTCAATGAAAGCTTAATTTTTCAATGTTATTATGAAAAAATACAAAGTTAAAATGAAGACAATTTTATTAAAATAAAAAAGATATTAATTGTCATTAAGAAAATAAAATACAAACTCAATCTAACTCCCCATGACGGGCCCACAAGTGTTCAATAAAATCATTGCGAATTGCATTATGGGTTTTAGTAGATCTAATCCTCTAGCGATTCAACATAAATTCAGCATACTCTTGGTTTGGATCACGTGACACTTGACATAGCGTATTAGTGGTATCTGTTTGCAGTAGTGATGCATTGTGTTAATTTTTAGGAATATCACGCTTGTCTTTAATGATCCTATTGTGCAAAATAATGAACGCTTTCATGATGTAGTATAGATCCTCATCACTCTAACCTCTCGCCGAAACTCTAACAATATCAAAATGTGCTTGGAGCACTCCAAATACCCTTTCAATATCCTTACGACATGCCTCTTGCATCCTTGCAAATAGTTGTCTCTTTAAACCTTGAGATTGAGATATTATTTTGACAATCGTTACCTAACGAGGATAGATAGCATTAACAAGATAATATCCCATGGTGTATACATGGTTGTTAATGATAAAGTTGGCAACAGGGGCACGTCCACTAGTTAATTGAGAAAATAAAGGTGACTTGTTAAGAACAATAATATCATTGAGAGAGCCAGACATGCCAAAGAAAGCATGTCAAATCCACAAATTGTATAAAACGACGCCTCGAGCACAATTGTTGGTTTGTGCACATGTCCAATGTGAGCACAGGCTTGGGTGGTTGGATATTTATCTCAATGCCAATGCATACAATTCAAACTCTCTTACATTCCAAGAAACCCATGTTGCTCTCCCTCTTGCAATAGTCTGACGACATTTGCCTCATTTGGGGATCTTAAGTATGTGTCTTTATAGATAGCAACAATCGTTCTAGTAAAAAAAATTCAATGAGTCAATTGCAGCAGTTTCGCTGATTTTGATGTACCCGTCCATAACATCAATAGGTACGTTGTATTGAAGGATCTGAAGTACAATAGTCATCTTCTGTACACCAGATAATCCAGGAGCACCAGTGGCATCATGGGTTTGGACGAAGTACTCATTAACTTGTTGAATATCATGTAAGATACTAAGAAATAATGATTGCCTCATTCAAAAACATCTTCAGAAGTATTCTTCTAGGTAGACAAGATTATCTATAAAATAATCTCTATGAATTTGTTCATCATCTTTGACCCTCTCACAGTTAATGTATCGGCGATCACTTGTGGAACCAATATGTCTAGTTTGTTGGTTTAGGGTTAGCATTTGTATTCTTTGTTGTTGTGCTGTTAATAGTTGTATCATCATTATATCATCATTAGATGATGAAGATTCATCAAAATATTTATTAAAGAGGGCTTTAGTGAAGTTGTTCATTGTAATAGTTTAGAAAAAGAAAGAGTTTAGAAGATATGAAAATTGTGAGTGGGTAAATATAAAAATTGTAGAAAAAATTGTGTTGTAATTTATAAAGAAAATTGTGGGTTGTAACATCCCAAAATTCTTCATTACTCTCCAACATCCAGGCAGAAGTTGATTAATCTCAATCATTTAGGTGACATAAGCATTTTCAGAACTACCTTTCATTCATTGATTTCCTTAAAATATTATAAAAGATGTCACATGCATTAACACGAATTTACAAAACAAAAATGAGCGTCTAGCTCCACTATCCTCACAAGCTATCCCCTTGGCGAAAGTATACCATCAATACTTGAAAGTTGTTTCTACATAGGGTAAGCTAATATAATGCCCAATGGAGATAAGTTCAATGATCTGTATAATGCTTAACAAAGTCATATGGTGAATGCAAATGAATGCCATTACTAAAACATGTATTTTTTTTCCTTTTCAACAATGCTAAACCAAGTTCAAATAACATATAAGTCGTTACCTCAAAACAGAAAATAGGGTAGTAAATACACACACTAGGAATCTCTAGGTACGTGTCTGCAAATAAGTTGTACAAGCTCTACCAAAAGCCATTTTACCAATACTAACCGAAAGATCGACACTTAATTGCGCAGGTTTCTAGATTTTTACCAAGGACACAAAGGCCAACCTAAATAACCACAACCACACCCTCTAACCAGATTCACCACGTGTAGCTTGACTTTTCGTGCTCCTTTCATATATGATAGCCCTACAGTTTGGATTCTCGTGGTTCTGAATCTGATTTCACAAGTGCAATATGAAATAGATAGACACAAATGAGTTCAAATCCGATAATTCATTTGGAAAATCAATTTTGAACCAAAATGCCAAAAATGGATTGCTTTGCTAGATTACAAAGTTGCCACTTAAATATTTTTGGAAAATTTAGGAAACCCGAGACTAGTGCCAAAGGCCACTTATCCGTCATCACCAAAGTGTCTCAGCTCGGGAACTTAGGTACGAGAAGGGAAGGTCATGAATTGAGCACCCCACTCGCCTAATCAAAGATCGGCCTCTACTAATCATGATGTGATTCTTATTTACATTATATGCTCATGTTTCGATTATTAGGCTAACCTTACTATGTGATGCACACAAGTATAGACGAATTTGTAAAAATTGAAATACTTTGATTTCATGTTTGTTTGAAAATTGTTTCAATATGTACCACTTGAAAAAGTGATCTCATATGCACATTACTCAAATTGTTCCAATTTAAGCAATTAGCCTGCATCCACAAGCAATCAAATAGGTATAACACTTAAGCAATTAGCCTCATGGCAAGCATACTAGACATGACAACAATCACACGCATGCGATATGCTAAAGCACAAAAATGCTCACCTCGTACTCCAAGGCAAGCCAAAACGAACAAAGAGTAGAAAACATGCATGCCTCTAACTATGCAAATGACTAGCGCAACACATGCAATATACACCTTAAATAGGCTTGGTTATTAACATGGTATGTGAATCAATTTGATAGCATACAGTTTAAGCATGTTTTCAAAGAAGTATTTAAACGACAATGCTTGCTAGCATGATGAACCAAGCCTAATACATGCAAGACAATGGATGCAAATCATGAGAAAATGCTAAACAAAAATATGATGTGTTACACTATCCATCATAAGCGGATAAATAAAAGGGAGAAAGATGCGGGGTTGGAAGACAAAGACGCATTACATGTTGGCCCTCATGCAAGAGGGTCCAAATGAATGTCTTAGCTAAGCTAGCTAATTAATTACAACACCGAATTTAACTAACTATCATAGCTAACTAAATAATTACAACACACTCTAACTAATTAATACAAATTAACTAATTAAACTATTATAGAATTAATTAACTAAGTAATTAATTACAAGTTCACTACTTTAAGTACAACATACTACTAAAAACAAATGTGACGGGTCCCGAGCCGAAATGCTAGGGATGGCTCATGCATGAACATGGATTGCCATCCGAAAATGCCTCTGTTTGGCTGCCAAAGTGCTTTTGTTTTATAATCAGAGAATTGCACTATTTTTTTTTACCTTTGCCTCTGCTCTGTTCTGCAGAAAAAGGAAACTGCTTGGCTGAAAAAGGTGGCTGGCAGGCCAAAAATGGTGGCTGGCCGCACACTAAGAGTGGCCTGCCACCTAGTAAAGGTAGCCTGCCGGCCACTAATGTTGGGTTTCTCCTGCTGCAATAGAAAACAAACAGAGCATCCTCAGGGAATGTTTATCGACCCTACCCCTCCTTATCATCAAACAGCTCAAATGAGTGGTAGACTTTCGCAAGCCACCGATCAGCGTAAATTCATTACGTGATGACTTATGAACCAAGGGATACAATTTCAATAAATACACAATGAAAGACTCATGAACCTCCTCCCTATCATGATATTGATCAAAGGAAGCGGTTGACGTAGAAACTTGAACCATTTTCATCACTAGTTAGTATGAAATGCTTCAAGACTCAACGGGTTCAATTAATGTCCGACTGAACCCCAAACTATTTTATTATCTTACTCCATTTTACTCCAATTTTAACACATCTTTTAATTACCTTTCCATTCATTAGTCATTTTAGTCCAAGATGAGCATTAAGTCTACTAATGGAAAGAAGTGTCAAACAAAGGGTTGTTTTAGGCATGAGAGAGATGTCATGTTGTTGGTAATAAACCCCCGAAGAGATTAAACCATTAAGCACAACAATCTCTATCTCAAGCTTAAACAAACAAATTGGTTTAAAATGACTCTCAAAGTAAAGAAGAAGACAAGAAATAAGAGAAGTACATATGTGATTAGAGATGAACACAAGTATGGAAAGCTTGAAATAAATTCTATCAACTTAAATAGGTTAGTGTCTAATGCCTAAAACACCGAACCTATGAGAACTATTACACTACAAGCATGCTATACAAAGCATAAATGAAACTAACACATAAAAATAGTTCTATATTAGCTAAAAATAGTGCTAGAATTAAAGCAAAAACAGCTAGAAAAGTAAGCTAAAATAATGGAGCAATCAAGCTAGTAAGGGTGGCTAACCCCTCCATTTTTGGGACTTCAAAACCACTTTTTTAGCCTCTGAAAATCAGTGCTAAAATGCTTAAAAAAAGTTGATGACAATGTGGGAAACACAAAGGTAAAGGTCTAGAAAGCAAGGGTCAAAGAGAAGTGGTCCACTCCTCTACCTTTAATGTTCTTAAACCACAAGTTTCAGCCCATAAATACAGGTGAAAAACATTACAAAATAGCAATAAATGATAGTAAATGAATAAGAGAAAGAAGCTTGGAGTTATACCTCTTGAAGAGGAATGACCTTTTGAATCACAAACCACTAATTTCACACACTCAAGAGCTTAAAATGCGAGCTTAAAATGCAAGCTCAAACACCTTAGCAAAGAACCCTCAAGATTTGGTTTGGAGTGTCTAGACAAAGGGTATAGAAATTGCAAAAGAGAGAGAGAGAGAGAGAGAGAGAGAGAGAAATATTTTCCAAAACTTTTTCTTCTCTAATTTTTCTAACCCTAAAAAAATGAGAGGGAGTCATCTATATATAGAAATATATGAGACTATCTCAGAAATATCCATATAGACACTGTTGGAGCAGTGTATGCATCTGTATAGACAACTGACACAGCTGGGAAAAGATCTGAAATTTTACACAAGTGGGCGGCCAGCCACCAATAGTGGGCGACAGGCCACTAGGATGGTCAGGCTTGAAAAACTATTGTTTTGGTCCAAGAACAAGGCACAAGACTTGTAGGTTTTTTGAGGCTCAAAACTGAGGTTTTCTGTTGAGGAATTCGAGCATTTGGACAAGTGTGCACATTCATCATTGGGTGATCAAACGGTGGCGCCTAAGTCTTGAGGGTGGTAAAAAATGAGGTGTCTACAGTTGCTCCTCTTTGACAGAACTCGAAGTCATGAAATAACGTGAATGAATGTCAAAGCTCAGAGACGACACATTTTGACAATGTCGTAAGACTTGGGCAAACAATCAAGATATAAATTAAATTGGTTGAGCTCGAAAGCTGCCTACATATCCCTTTGCAAGGAATCAAACCAGTAGTTTAGGGGCAAGACGCAAAACTATACATATGATACGATGCGACAATTGAAAATACAAACGAGCGTACCGTTTGAAAAAATGAGGATAAGATGTAGGGCAATGCAACAATAACAGTAAAAAACTTTAACTACGCTTTCGCGTAGAGAGGTGAGAAACAACAAACCAAATGACACTACCGCAACAAGTAGTTTGGTTAACAAGAAACAATCTTAACAACCCTTCTCCGTAGAAAAGGACAAAACAACCCCAATATGACACCGACATCGCGTAGAGGAGTACAAGAATGAATTAAGCTACACTACCACGTAGCGAAGAATAAAAGCAACCAAAACACACTACTGCGAGGCAAAACAAGCCTAACTACACTTCCGTATAGAGAGGAAAACAACAAGCAGCCACCCGACACTACCATGTAGGGAAGAAATCCTAACTACACTTTCGCATAGAGAGGATAAGAGCAAACCAAGACACCTGACATTGCCGTATAAGGAAGCAATTCTAACTACACTTCTGCATAGAGAGGATAAGAGCAAACCAAGCCACTTGACACTATCGTGTAAGGAAGCAATCCTAACTACACTTCTGCATAGAGAGGAGAAGGGAAAACCAAGCTATACTACCGTATAGCGAGGAACAAAAATGAACAAGCTACACTACCGCGTAGCAAGGCAATCCTAACTACACTTTCGCGTAGAGAGGATAATAGCAAACGAAGCCACCCTACCGCGTAGCGAGGAACAAGAACAACCAAGCTACACTACCACGTAGCGAGGTGATCCTATCTACACTTCCGCGTAGAGAGGATAACAAAGCAAATTAAGCCACACTACTGCATGGCAAGATTAAAAGGAAAGAACCAAAATCACATGACAAGGGGGAACACCATGACGTATGTGAATACGACACAATGCGACATGTTGAAAATTAGTATGATGACAACACATGTTCCATGCAACGTAAGAGACAACCAACATAAGATGTAATGCATGTTCCGTGCAAGAATCGAAAAGCATGTTCTATGCAAAAGAATTGAAAGCCTGTTCTATGCAAGAAACTCGAAAGCATGTTCTATGCGAAAGAATTAAAAGCATGTTCTATGCAAGAAACTCAAAAGCATGTTCTATGCTCTATACAAACCAGAGAAACATATGAGTGACGAACAATGCAATGCACACATGCAACATAAGAGGTACGTGAGAGTGCACGTTTTATACAAAAGAAGATAGTAGAGATATAAATCGACAAAATGGACAAAAACAACGTCTGACAACAACCTCCGACTTATCCCTCCGGAGGCCTTACAAAATGCGCAAAAAGGATACACCTTGTTCATATTTGAGATTGGGGCACATTCGCGCGCCAGATTACAGCAGGCATTGGAACGGTGCAATCGAAACACAAATCCAAGCTCGACGAAAATCAAATACAATTCAAATACCGCAATCTTTCTTTCCAGACCCAACATAGGACTTCCCATACACTGCTAGGGCAAAAGGGGAACAAAACCAACATTGGGCCACAAAAGGGGCCTGTCGGCCACTAATGCAAATTCGGGGGCAAATCGGGCATTTCGGCTTGGGTCTATTTAAACACATTACCAAACTTCAGTTGCTCACACCCATATGTCTGAAATCCTTCCCTCTCTCTCTAGGTACTTCCTCTCTCTAGATTTCTACTTTGTACGCGTTTTCCAACGCCCCACGCCAACTTTATTCACAAAACCCTTTTGATCCTCTTCACTTTGAACCAATTAGATTTTGTTTTCGCTGATTTTTTTGGGTTGTCAACACTTTGGGCTTGTTTCTCTTGAGTTTTTCTTGGGTTTCTCAACTTTTTTCAAGTTTTGACTTTTTCTCCCATTTTCTCTCTCCTAGGGTTGACTTTTTCCAAGTTTCCCATCTTTTCTCCATTTTTCTTCAATTTTCACCCACTTTCCACTCACTTTTAAGATGACAGACGATATTCCTCATGATGGTGCCCCTCCCAAGGTCCCTATGTTTCCACCTACTGTCGAGGTCACGGAGCCTATAGCTGTTAAGGCTAGCGAGGTAGCGGAGGACATTGCTACCGATTTCGAGGTAGAGGCCGAGGTTTTTGCCCCAGGGCCCAAGCCTGAGTTACTACCATTGAAGGTGAGGCCCTTTGATCCAACCACATACCACCCTCGCACGCACACGATAGCGCCTGAAGGTATGATGCGCTTCGATGACTTCATTGATATCGTGCCAGAGGATCTCTTGCTGAGGAAGCCAGACTCTCACCTTTCTCACAGCGCGACTGAAGTACAATCTTTATATTTATGCTTTACTGTCTTTCATCTGACTGTCCTTTTATCACTGTCTTTCATCTTATTCACTCTTTCTTTGCCACAGGGGAACTCTCACTCCTGTAGGGGTTAAGGGGCAGTGATAGCTAGGGATTGGTATCACGAGCTCCCTCCTCAGATCCGCAACCCTGTCGATAGGGCAGGCTTTGGCTTACTCTACACTGGGCTCTCGCGTCACATAGCTAACCGGGCTCTACTCGGAGCATTAATAGAGAGGTGGTGGGATACTATCAACCCCTTCCACTTCTCTTCTATTGGGGAGATGACGATGACCCCCTATGACTTTTCGATGATCACAGGCTTAGGAGTAGGGGGTGATCCGATCCCATTCGACATGGACATGGGCGAGTGAGAGGCAGCCTAGATCTACCTGCTCTGAGCGAGCCCGCTTCTACATAGCCCAGCTATGGTGTGATACAATTGGTATGGGAGTTAGCCTGAGACTTAGGAGGAGGTAGAGCAGTACACCTGGGGCTTCTTAATATACCTTCTCGGTACCACCTTGTTTGCGAACAAGTGGAACATCGCGAGTTTATACTTGCTGAGCGCCCTTGTGACCCTGCCCTAGATCCGATTTTATGACTGGGGTGGAGCCGGCCTTGCAACACTCTGCGGCTACATGAGCTCCAGTTCTCGCATGAAGGAAGATAGAGTCAGAGGCAACTGGATGCCTTTATATTTGTTCATGCATTGTGCTTTCTGCCTTGCACTTTCTGTTTTTATATCTGTTCATACATTGTTTGATTTACATTGCTGACCTTTTTCTTACAGCTATGGGTTTACCCCTATTTCCCGGCCCTTACCCCAGAGCTGATAGATGACATCGCATCGGCCGTCCCTTACTCGCGACGATATAATGGTAGGTGCCACCGCCGGAGTCGCGAAGACATGACGTTTGCCTTCTATCATCCCTACTTTGACACGATAGTTGCCTGCGAGGTACTCCGAAACTTGCAGCCATTTCTGCTTTATTTCCATTGCTACTATTCATCCATATTCTGAAACTGATAGCAATGAATAACTTGTATATTCTCCACTTACAGATCACCTGGCAGCCACGGGCGATGATGCCAGCCGGAGTTAGGGACCAGTATGCTGGAGCCTGGGCTACTTTTTGATACTGGATCCTGCTGGAGGGCCCATTCTGCTAGGCCTGGTTCTTGGGTGAGAGGTTTGTGTGCTAGACACTGGGCTTGCCTACTCCAATTGTTCCATTGTCACCCCCAATATCCATGAGGACAGCTGATAGCCTCTCAGCTGAAGCCATTATCCAGTATATGGTGGGGCTGGATGCTGACTACTTCAGAGGGGAGGGCGACTATACGATTTTCATCCAGACTCATCTTATGCCATCCTTGACTGGAGTTCGCGCCAGCAATGCAGTAGGTGCTCCTCAGGAGGCTCTTTCTAATGCACAGGCTGCCAGTTCGCCGGCAATTCCCATCGTGATTCCTTGCGGGCGGCTGAGTGAGACGGTTTGTCAGCTCCTGATAAAGCCACCAGAGGCGGGGCACGGGTATGTCAAAGCCCCACCGCACCTCAGGTATGGACTATACTTGACACATTGCATCACGCATTCTCCCTTTCCGGATACTAATTATCCAACTTCATTTGCAAGAACCCACGGAGTATACGGAGGGCCTTCTTCAGCTGGTAACCTCCCTAGTTCACATGGTGCAGAGGAGGGAGATATTGCTCACTCTGCACTGTATCCAGGTATACTTCCTTTCCCCTTTTGCATTGTATTGCTTCCCACACTGTACTGACATGCCGTATTCCCACGGATACACAATACTCACACCATGCGACACTTGCCATGATACACTGCATACTGACATACATCCTAATATTACTAACACACTGCACCCATTTTCTGTATCATATTCATACTGCATACTCCAATCTGCAAACACTACATCTAATATTTTGATATTTTCTTTTTACGTTCCACTTGCACTGAGGACATCAACGGTAGTAGCAGTACCAGTACTGGAGACACCCCTTCCAACAGTAGGAAGGAAAGGTAGACAGGCCCCAACGCGCAGCCGAGATGAGCTTCGAGGTCAAGGCGGGAGCAGAGGTACTCGGAGTAGGAGCAGCTCAAAGTCGGTGTTGAGCGGGGGTAACACTGAGACTAGCGACTCCGAGGAGGTGGTGAGTAAACACTCTGAGTTTGAGAGCGGAGACAATGATGCTGGCTCAGGATTAGAAAGCGAGGAGGATGCTGAGGCTGGTTCTGAGTCAGGGAGCGGAGATGCTGATACTGGCTCTAGCTCAGAGTTCAATTCTGGTAGTGGCACCGATGGAGACAGTACCCCTGAGTCCCCTTTGAGGAAGAAGACGAAAAGGGCCTCTTGAGCTTGACGCGACTGGCGCTGATTTTCGTACTCTTTTGCTTAATTTCTTTTTGTTTGGTAGCTTAGTACATGTATAGCTTCAGATAGGTTTTACTTTTACTTTTGAAAAGGCTTGTACTCTCTTTTGTAAAAAATGATGATCGGGGGAAACCCTGCAGTTTATAAAAAAAAGTTATTGTTGTATGCATCATGAGCACCACATTTGCATAGGATGGAAATGGATTTGAATTTGAAACTGAGAAGGCTTGTATTGGAACGATTTTCTTAATCGGATAATGAGCCGACCAACAAACAAAATACAAAATACAACTCGATAAATGGAAAACAAAGTAAAAACAACACAAACACATCTATGTACACTTGCGCAAAGCAAAAGACTCAAAACAAGACCTCAAAACACAAGGACCAGGAAAAAACCAAAATGCCACACTACCAAGCCACAAAGTGGACGGCAAGCCACAAAAGGTGGGCAGCAAGCCACAAAAAGTGGGCAGCTGGCCACTTGTGGTGAACCACCAGACGGCTGACAGCTAACCTCCACTCACTGCCCTATCTTCTACAAAAGGTCTTCCTTCGCAATTTCTTCACCAGAACTTCATTTTGGCTGTTGTTTTCTTTGAAAATGGAGATCTTCCTTACCGAGAAGCTCACGGATTGGATAGGTACTTTAGACAGCATGGAAAATGTGAATTTCTAAGGTTTTGGGATAAATACCCTTTTTCTGTTGAGTCGTACTCCACTTTGTTTTCCGTTCCTCTATGCTGCAACCCGATGTTGGGACCCAATTACACATGTATTTCACTTCGGAGCACAGGAAATGTGTCCAACTCTTGAAGAGTTTCAAGCACTGATAGAGTCCCGGCGTGAAGAGAAGATCATGCCTCAGCATTGTTTTGGGTATGCCTTAGCTTTGGGACGGATGTGCGGGCTTGTAGACGCGCCCGAGGACTCCCAGGCTCCGCGCTGCAAAGGCGTGGAATCCGTTTTGTTCTCTAGCTACTACAAGTTCGGACTCAAATGTCATGGTTCTGAATCTAATTTCACAATGTACGATGTGAGATTGATAAATCACCAAAGAGTTCAAATCTGGCAAATCATTTTGGAAAACTGATTTTTATAAAGAAGTGTCAAACATGGACTGCTTTGCCAGATACAGAGTCCCCACTTAAATATTTTATTTTTGGGGAATTTAGGAAACCCTGACTCGTGCCTAAGGCCACGTGTCCGTCATCACCAAAGTTGCCTCGGCTCGGGAACTTGGGTACGATTGGGGAAGGTCATTTAATGAGCACCCCCGCTCGCCCGATCAAAGATCGGCCTGTACTAAGCATGATATCTTGTTTTTGAAAACACATGTGTTCTTATTCCGGTTAATTAGCTAGAATTACTATGTGATGCGCACAGCAAACAAGTATGGACTAGATCGCCTAATTTGGATCAAAGCATCGCATATCCGTTTGTTTGGAAAATGGTTTGAAGTTTACTACTCGCAAGTAGGCTAAATCAAGGATTTGAATGAATTGTTCCAATTCAAGTAATCCAACCTTCACCCACAGGCATTCAGGTAGTTAAACACTTAAGCAATTAGCCTCATGGCAAGCATGTTTTCATGGCAACATTAACACACATGCAGTATGCTAAAGCGTAAACACTCACAGTGTACTTCGAGCCAAAACAAAGAACTAGTTAGAAATCCATGCATGATCCTAGTTCATGTTAAGATGGCTAATGCAACACATGCGAGAATGCGACTAAAATAGGCTCGGCTATTCTAGAATGTCATGTGAAATGCAACTTGGTACATGTATTCAAATTGGAATTGAAATACAATGCAGTTACTATGATACACTGAGCGCGGTGCATGCAGGACAGATGAATGGATGCACGCATGCAAAAGCATAAGGTATGCTAAATGAAATATGCCCTAAAACTAACCATCGTAAGCGGTTAAATAAAAAGGAGAAAGAAATGGAGGTTGGAAGACATGCATCACACACACGCACGCTTATTACAACAATGCGCCCTCTTGAATGAGGGACCGAATAAGAAGCTAACTAGCTAATCTAAGCTAATTAAACTAATTATTATACAACAAATTAATTAACTAATCCTAGTTAACTAATTATAACAAAACGAATTGAATAGCTAACGCATTAACTAATTAAAGTACAAACCAAAGCAAAAGCAAGCTATCTAAGCATGGCAGCTAAGGAAAGCAGTAAATCAGGAGCCTCAGAGGGAGAGGAATGCATGCAAGCCCGGTCACCTCGTTCGGAAATCCAATGCGATACCCCGATTTGCCTCTGTTTTCATCTGTCCTCAGAACTCTGCACCAAGCTCTAGAAAGATAAAACTCCACCTAGGGAAGCCTGTGGGAGGGTGGCCGACCACTTTTGATCTCTCTAGACACCTGCCGACCACTTTTGGTTGTTGAAAAACCAGAAAAGTAGTCGGCCAGCTAGTTTTTCTGGCTAGCCGGCCAGTTGTTGCTGCTGAACTGCAATTTGCTGCAACAGAGAGCAAGAAAGGGCATGGCAATGTATTTGCAAGATATGTGTGCACAACCACCCTCCCTATCATGTCATGAACTCAATGGGGTGTGGTTCTCGACCCTCGGGCCACTAATCGCGCATTCCAATGCATGATGGCCGAGAGGCGAAGTTGCACAATTCAATATGAAATGAATGCACAAGTAAACACATAAAGCCTAAAACTCTATCATGTATGATCAAGAGCGTCAGCGACCGAGAATTGAGGCACGTTTCATCACTTGAAGTATGAAACGTCCCTCGTTCCTCGTGTTTGGACTAACACCTATTCCAAACACAATGCAACACATAACATGGCATACTCAATGCAATGCAACATAGGGGCATGCAAACAACATGCAAGGGGCAAGCATGCACAATACAACTAACAACATAGCATACACAATGCGAGGGATAACATGGCATACTCAATGCTAAATGCTAAGAACTAGATGGAATACTCAACGCAAGACAATCATAAGGTTCTAAACACCATGTAATGCATGCATGCACAATGCAATGCAACAAGGGCAACAATATGCAATGCACCAAACATGCAACAACATGCAAACCATATACTCAATGGACTTAAACCAAAATGGACAGACCTCAATCATGCCCAAAATAGTGGCCATAATGCTAAAATGAAGGCACCGAAAACACATACAAGCATGCATGCCAATTGGCTCACCAACTAAGGCACTAAGGTACAACTCTCAAGAACACTTAAAGAGTAAAAAGCATGGAAGTGTAGCAACACTAAGTACACTGAAATGAGGTAAGAAATGATGCCAAATCATTCAAACAATACAAGTATGGCATGCTAGGGTCCTTAAGGCATGAAGCTAGTAAAGAGGACTACAAAGGAGGCATGCAATACATGGCAAATATGCGTGAACTAAGCATGGATAGAGCTCAAGTAGGTCAAAACAAGGACCTAAACATGCTGAGACGAGGGCTCAAAGGCCTAGTGTAGACGTCCCCGAACGCCCCGGGAGAGATGAGTCTCCCGTTCCGTTCGTTTTTGCGGGTCTACTACAGTTCGGACTCAATTTGTCACGGTTCTTAATCTGAACCAAAGAGTCCAAATCTGGCAAATCGTTTTGAGAAAATAGATTTTTTTTTTAAAGAAGTGCCAAACATGGACTGCTTTGCTAGATACAGAGTCGCCACCTAAATATTTTATAATGGGGGAATTTAGGAAACCCTGACTCGGTGCCAAAGGCCACGTGTCCGTCATCACCAAAGTTGCATCGGCTCGGGAACTTGGGTACGATTGGGGAAGGTCAGCTATGAGCACCCCCTCTCGCCCGATCCAAAGATCGGCCTCTACTAACCATGATATCTTATTTTGAAAACATTATGTGTTCTTATTCCGGTTATTAGCCTAGAATTACTATGTTATACGCACAACAAACAAGTATAGACCAAATCGCCTAGATTGGAACAAAACATTACATGTTTGTTTTGAAAATGGTTTGCTACTTGCAAGTAGGCTAAAATGCAGATTTTACCACCCTCAAGTGAGCTTTAGAAAAGATGGTTTTGCCACTATCTAGTGGGCTTAAAACTCACAGTTTTAATGCATTATTCCAATTTAGGTGATTCAACCTCCATCCACAGGCATTCAAGCAGTTATATCACATAAGCAACTAGCCTCATGGTAATCATGCTGTCATGGCAACACTCACACGCATGCGATATGCTAAAGCATAAAAGCTTACCTAGTACTCCAAGCTAAAACAGAAACCAGTTAGTAATCACATGCATGATCCTAGTTCATGTTTTGAAATGGCTAATGCAACACATGCAAAGATGCAATCCAAACAGGCTCGGCTATCCTAAACATGGCATGTGAAATGCTGCAAATAACATGTACTCAATTTGGGATTAAAAATACGCTACAGTTAGTATGATGCGCCGAGCCCGGTGTATACGAAACAGATGAATGAATGCAAACATGCTGTCATGCTGTTATGCTAATTTAAATATGCCCTAGTCTACCATCATAAACAGGTAAATAAAAGGGAAGAAAGACGTGGGATTGGAAGACATGCACACACGCACCCACACTTATTACAAATTTGCCCTTGCTCGGAGGGACCAAAAGAATAATACAATCCGAATAATGAATTACCTATCCTAGCTAATTAATTATTACAGACCCTCTAATTTAACAAATTAAATGCAGAATAGAGATGGCCGCAGCCCTGCCTCAGGATGCGCGAATGATGCATGCTCGATCCATCTTGCTCAGAAACCCGTACCATGCCACTGCTGCCTCTGTTAATGCTGCCCTGCTCCTCTGAAAATTGCCAAAGTCTTGGAATATGTTCTCTGCACACTGTAGAACACCATCGGCTAAGGGAAATAACCACCGGCCATGGGAAATTTCCATCGGCTGCTTTCAAGTCTATCGGCCACATATTCTTTGCCGATCGGCACTAAACACTGTCGATCGGCCACAAATTCCTGCTGGGACCTGCAGTTGACAGCAGCAGAGGGCAAAGTAGTACATGGCATGGAATTTTGAGCAAATGTGAGCTTGGTCACACTCCCAATCATGCAAGAGACTCAAGGGAGCATGACCCTCGACCTTCGGGCCATCAATTGTGCATTTTTGATGCATGATGGCCTAAGAGGCCGAGGTTGCAATTCAATGTAAAATGCATGCAAACAAAACACGTGAATACCAACACCCTATCATGTTGGAGTCAAGGGGATTGGCGACCGAGGGTTGAGGCGTGTTTTGTCACTTGAAGTACAAACACTCCTCAATCCCCATGCCCGGTTTGACACCCCAAACCAAGCAATGCAATGCATATATACAAACTTGGCTCAAATGCACAACATGAGGTTAAAATGCAAAACATGCCAAATGTAATGCAACCTAAACATGCAAACTAAGTTAGTGCATTCTAAATGTGCCAAGTATGGTACAATGTGTATGAGATGCAACTAGATAAATGCCATGCCAACATGCAAGTATGATACAATGTAAGCATGAGGACCAAAACAATGCAACATGATCATGCAATGGTGGTGCTAAACCATGAAGGGCAGACCTCAGTCCATCCCAAAACAGTGACCAAAAAGTCTCCAAAATGGTGAACAAGCACTCATGCCAACATGCAAGCCAAAGGGGCCCAAAGCTAAGGCACAAACAAGGGCCATTCTACTACAACCATCATGACCACTCATGGCATGGACTAAGCGACCAAAAACAGATGTTCAATGCAGCAAAAAAACACCCAAAAACCCGCTGATATGGAAGCCCCAAAATGTCTTAAACATACAAGCATGCACAATACCCATTTCAAGGCACAAAACTACAACACCTTAAAGCATGGGAAGGGACACAAATGACAATATAAGACCACCTTACATGGACTGAAATATGATCTTCAATAATGGCAAATCATGAGGATAGTCTAAGTTAAGTATGCTAGAAGCCAAAATACTCAAGGCCTACAAGCCAAAATGCAAAGCAACTACATCAAGCATGTCAAACATGACCAAAACAGTGGCCAACAGACCTTAAGCATGACAAATCATGACTGAAAGCTTCAACAAGCTAAGCTAAATCATGCAAGCCTGGAAGCCTAAATAGAAGATGCATTTCTATGCAAAAGGGAGGGATACAAAACAAGGGTATTATGCATGCAAAAGACCACAAACCCGACCAAAGATAGAGATATATTATGATCAAAAGACACCTAAAAACCTCTGAAATAGGGGCAAAATCAGTCAAGCATGCATGTTGCCCTTTAAGCCAAAAACAAGGATAAAAGAGAGACAAAGGGGAGAGGGGTGTCCCTCCCCTATGCAAGACCTCAAACCATCTTTTTCACCACTGAAAATCCACTGGATTTCAGTGGTGAAAAGAGCAATACAACAAAGTCAACAAGGCTTAAAGAAAAGGCACCAAAAGAGGCCTAAGAGGGGGAGTTAGACCCCCAATGCCAAAATGACCTCAATAAGATGTCTTAAGCATGAAAATACAAAGCTTTTTTCAGTTATACACAAAGTCTAAAACAGAAAGCAAGATAGGTCAAAAGCCAATGCAAGATTGGAGAAACTAAAGTAAAGTGATTACCCTTGAAGAACCCTTGAAGAACAGTTGGTCCAGCCACCCTCTACTGACCAAAATTAGTCCAAAACCTCAACAAACAACCATCAATGCCTCTCAATCTCGGAGCAAGGTGTAATGGTGTGTGTAAGTGCAAAAGTAAGGTCAAAATGCACTTTCTAGGCCTCCAAACACACACTAAGGATGAGAGAGAGGGAAATATAGAGGGAGGGAATGTATATCAGATGTATATATCTATATAGCTCTGGTTTGTTGTTCAAAATCACTAACCCCCAACAATGGAATAAGAGGGCTCCTTATATAGGCAAAGCAAATGGTTCTAGGCTTCTCCAAGAAGCTAAATGAAAGGGGCAAAGGGTGCAAAGGAGTCAAGGCTTCCTGAGAAAGCTAAAACGGCTGGCCAAGCTTCCCCAAGAAGCTTGGCCAAAGGTTCATCCTTCTAGAAGGAACTAGGGGGGGCAAAGGCTCAAAACAGCCATCCCCGTGCATGGGGAGTGGTGTTAGTGTATTCCAGCTGGCACAGCTGGCATGCACCAAGCCTGAAGGGGTGCAGAAGGGTCACCGGCCAGAAAAATGGGTCACCGGCCAAACAAAGTGCCGGCCGGCCACAGATAGTGCCGACCGGCCATTGATACCAGGAAACCACGACCGGTAGCAACAAGGAATGGCCGGTGATGTAAAGGGAGGGCCGGTGGAGTGTGGGGATGACCAAAAAGCCATTCCCTGCCTTCCAAGGCAAAAACACAAGTGTTTGGTGCAAAACCAAACACTAAACGAACGAGTTAAGAGATCCTGAGGCAAGACGCGCAGCCGAGGCCTCCGGGAACTCAAAACGAACACGAATAAGGGTGATCACTAAGTGTTCAATCAGTGACGTCCAAGTCTTGAGGACGGTCAAAAATGGGGTGTCTACACCTAGGCATGCAAGCATACGAGCTAAGGCATAAACTAGGCAACGACGCATAACACTTAAAGGCACTTAAAGCATGATTGAGGTAGGAACATGGCAATGCTAAATGCTTTGAAATGTCATGTTAAGTGATGCTAAATCATGTACACAACATAAATGAAGTATGCAATGGTGCTCAAAGCTTGAGGCAAGCAAGAGCATTTGTGCTATAACTATGCAAAACATGAAGCATGTGACCAAGGCAACCCAAAATAGTCCTAGAACATGTTAAAATGAGTCTAAAACATGCATGGAAGGAAGCCAAAACATGCTAGCATGAGGGGCATAAGGCATGATGCATTCAAGGCAAATAAGGCGGATTACACTACACCTATTAAGACCAAGCATGGAATGACTCGACCAATAAAAATCAGAGTTATATCATGGCATAATAACCCCAAATAAACACTGAAATGATGGCTCGCAAGCTATGGCATGAAGGCATACGCAATGGTCCATGTTAAGGCATAAAGGGGCAAACCCTCCAATGCATTGAATGAGTGATAAATGCAAGTGTATAACCATGAAACATGGACTAAAATCACATAATAAATTATGCCAAATCATGTAAATAGGTCAAGTAATGCATGCTAGTGGACTTGATGCACAAAGCTAACAAGCTAGATTGAACCATGGCTATACAAATCAAGTCATGCATGACCAAAACAACTAAAATCAGAGCTAAAGCATGTTAAAACATGGACAAAAGCTTCATGAAGTTAAGCCAAAAGCATGCTAAAATGACATGTTACAACATGATGCATGTTAGGCTATTTTATGAAATTACACTACAAGTGTATGGAGCATGCAAGGGGCTAAAAAACCCAAACCAAAACAGAGTCATGGCATGCTGAAACATGCTAAAATGGAAAGAAAACAAGCTAGAATGACATGCTACTTCATGGAGCATACAAAGCTAGTTTGTGTGATTTACACTACAAGTGTATTAACCATGCAAGAAGTGACCAAACCAAGCAAAAATAGTGGTATGCCTCAGCAAAATAACCACAAATACAAGCTAAGATATGGCCAACAAAAGCTTAACAAAGATGCTCAAACATGAGGCATATGAAGCAAGCAAACAAAATACAAGGAGAGGGGATGACCCTTTCCTATTTAGGACACCAAAACCACCTTTCCACCATTGAAAATCCTCTAGATTTCAATGGTAGAAAGGTCATGCAAAGGGTTCAACAAGAGCCTAAAGGGATGGCTCAAAACAAGGCCTAACAAGGCCTAAGAGGGGGTAGATCATCCCAAACGAAAAAGTGACCTTAAACAACTATTTTAAGCATATAAAAATAGAACTTTTTCTAGTTAAGAGTTAAGCTTAAAAATGTATACAAGAAGGGCTAAAAGCTTAAGCAAGAAAGGGGGATTTAAAGGTTAAATGCTTACCCTTGAAGACCTCCTTTACAACTGCAACTCCAGCAAGTTCTTTGAGCTTAAACTAGTCCAAGAACACCAAAAACAACCCCTTAGCACCTCAGCAACCAAAGGAAGGTGTTTAAGTGTGTGTTTGTGTGTTAAACTAAGACAAAATGACACTTTAAGGCACAAAAATGAAGAAGAAGAGCAATATAGAGACAAAGCTATATGTATAACTCTCAAGCAATTTTTCTGAAACTAGAGGAGTGAGGAGGAGCCTCCCTCTTATAGAAACCAAAAGGCAAAGCTTCTTAGAGAAGCTAAGCTTCAAACAAATCCCTCCATGGAGGATAGCCCAAAAGCCCTCCAGCTGTGCCAGCTGGAGGAAAATATCTCCAAAAAGGTGCCAAAAAGTAGCCGACCACTTGAAGTGGTCGGCCTGCTACTTAAAGTGGTTGGCTGACCACTTTAAGTGGTCTTCCAAGACACAAACTGGTTGGCCATGGTGGGAGAGAGTCCAGGGCATGAAGGAAGACTAGTGGTGTGGTGGCCGACCAGAAAATGTGGCCCAAGGACCAAGCAAGCCAGTTATCCGACCAGAAAACTGGCTAGCAGAAGGAAAAATGGTCTCCAAGGAGAAAAAGTGCTCTTCTACCCTTGTACCACCTTCCAAACAAGGAAAACAAGGTTTGTACCAAAAACAAACCAAAGCGGATGCAAGACGAGAGATCGGGAGGCAAAGCACGCGGTCGAAAGCCCCGAAAACTAGCTGACGCGCACCAAAAAGTGGTATGGAACCACAAAAGTGGTTTCTCGGACCACAATGTTCCTCTAGGTAGAGGCAACAAGGTGTGGTTCGAAAACCACGCCAAACGGAGAACGTTAAGCGGTCCCGAGACAAGGCGCGTGGCCGAAGGCTCAAAAAACCAGAAACTAGTCTCCAAGCAAGAAAAGCAGTCTACGACCACGAAAAATGGTTTACGACCACAAAGAGATGGTCTTCAAGACCTCTCCCTCCCTCCGGGAAGAGAAAACAAGATTCGGTCCACAAACTGAGCCGAAGCACAAAAAAGTTCAGAGGCCCGGAGGCAAGTCTCTCAACCAAAACTCCGAAGACTCGAAACGAGCACAACATGCACCATCACCGAGCGCTCAATCGATGACGTCTGAGTATTAAGGTCGGTCAAAAATGGGGTGTCTACAGGGCTCACTTTGCACAAAGCTCGAGCTTTGGCTCGTGATGGGGAGTTAGATATACGTGGCTTGATTACCAGTTTTCCGATATCGGAGACAGAGGCGACCTTCCCTGACGAGGCTTTAGGTAACATGCCCTCTGTTTATATATGCTCATGCATTTTCTTCTTGTCCCTAGTTACAGCAGAGCCAACATGAAGCTGATCAAGGTAGCCCAACGCCTGAAAGAAGGTAAGAGCTGCATTGGTTTAGTACTGGCCGAGACCTTGATGGGTTTAAATGCTTTTCACCGGCGAGAGACCATCAAGCTTGTGGGGAGTCCATTACTACTCTAGGTATTGTTTCCCATCCTTTCTTATATATGATTCTCACATCACTCGGCACTCATGCTCTATTTTCTCTCAAAACCCTTTTCTGTACTTTTCTCTCAACGTACATTTCTCTATTCTTTAATCTCTCTTATTTTTCATCCCTTCGTAGGTACGGCTCATGGATAAACTGAAAGTGATGAATCCTTACCCCGAATATTTAGCCCGAGCTTACTTCTTCCACCAGCGGCTAGTGGATTTTCCTAATGAGGGCTGGTGGTGCAACTGGATGTGTAGCAGGTCAACAGCTGACATAGCTTGGCGTTGCCTCTGGCTTAACTAGGCTTAAATGAGCTACAACATGACCCGACAGCCGGGCATTCAGTTGATTGGCCTCATGCACTACGTGTTCTACTTCCCTTTCCGGTTTAGACACTAGTTTGGCCATAATTAGACCTGTCCAGATGAGCGGATAGAATACATTGCTTTATTCCCACTTCGTGGTTCACACCTGATTCGGTACCTCGTTGCCTGGAGGACGAGAGAGCTCCTGGCCCCTGCCCCTAATTTCAATTATGCCTTTTTTGGCGAGTGCTTAGCTTGGCATGAAGAGAAGGCACAAGTTAGGCCAACTTTGGCTGCAGCGGCTTCCACAAGCACAAGTAGAGGATGCAGGAACACATGATCTCACCTATGCCCTAGTTTATTGCTTTAACCTTTCTTTTCCAGTTTTATGATTTAAAACACCTTTAATTAATCAAATAGTTGGAGAATGTACTTGTGTTGAAATCAATGGAATTAAAGTTGTGAGCACTAAAAATTTTCCTTTTGGTCTCAAAATAGTCTAAGTTGTAAAAGGGTAAATTTTGAGCAAAATCAACTTTTATTAAAAAATTTCAAAACCATTTTCGAAAATGATCACTGCCTATCACGCATGGAATCAGCCCGCAAGATGTACAATCCTAAATCAAAAGATCATAACTGCTCATAACCGTATTCACCATACCGATCCTTCAGGATGAAGTTGCCTACATACCCCAAGGATGGGGAATTAGGCCTTACGTAGTTCAATTCAGGTTCATTCAAGTATTAACTCTCTCCTTTTACGCTCTAACTTTTGCCAAAGTCGCCCTTTAAGGTTTTCAACCTTGCGAGCTCAATTTTTCTTCATTTCCAATTTTTCATGCTCTAACTTTTGCCTAGGTCGCCCTTCCGAGTTTTCGACCTAGCGAGCCTCTTAGGGATAGTATTTCTTCTACTTGTCCATATTGATCGGCTGTGAAAACTCTAGGCCATCTAGGTCCATGAGAATAATCGCCCCTCTTGAAAATAGATTTGATAATATAAGGGCCAGTTCAATTAGGTCTGAACTTGCCCCTAGGGTCACGAATAGGAGCCCGGTTGTCTTTCAGTACCATGTCTCTCTCCTTAAGATTCCTGAACTTAACTTTCTTGTTAAAAGCCCTGGTAATTCTGCGCTGGTATCCCTGGACATGACGTAATGCCTTCAGTCTTCTCTCATCAAACAACATTGACTCCTCAAATCTGCTCTGTTGCCAGTCCGCCTCTACTATCTAACACTTGGCCATAACTCGCAACAACAACACTTCAATTTCAATTGGCAGAACAACCTTCATCCCATAGATGACAAAATAGGGGGTTGCCCTGTAGATGTTCGGATTGAGGTTCTGTAGCCCCAAAGCACGAATGGCAGTTTATCCAGCCAATCCCTATAGGTTTCCACCATCTTCCGCAAGATGTTCTTAATATTCTTGTTGGCGGCCTCAACAGCTCCATTGTTCTGTGGTCTATATGTTGATGACTTGTGCAAAGCCACATTATATTTCTTATCCCCTACCTCTTTCTTGAAGTGTGAGCCATTATCTAATATAATCTCGTTCAGAACTTCATACCGGCAAATAATATTATTTCTGATGAATTTGGTTACATTCGACGCTTTCAATACAGCATAGGACTGAGCTTCCACACACTTTGTGAAGTAGTCAATCGCCACCAGGATGAACTCGTGTCCATTTGACCCCTTTAGCGAGGCCGCACCGATAACGTCGATTCCCCAAACTAAGAAAGGCCATGGCGAAGTCATATTGTAAAGCTTAGACGGCGGTATATTCATGCTATTGTCATGAATTTGGCATTTGTGGCATCGCCATACAAAGCCAATACAATCTTCCTCCATGGTTGACTAGTAGTAATCATGTCTGAGGATCTTCCGGGCCAGCATCACACCATTCATGTGTGCCTCGCACTCCCCTCCGTGGATAGCCTCCATAAAACGCTTCGATTCCTATTCCTCCACACACAACTTGTGCATTCCCACGTGACCTCTTTTATACAGCTTACCCCTACAGATGATAAATTGGATGGCCAGATGCCATATTCCCCATTTGTCCTTGGCATTTGCCCTTGGTGGAGATAAATCATTTGCCCTTTGGAGACGAATCATTTTCCCTTTGGAGATAAACCGTCTTATGAATTGCACTTTACGTAGAAAGCCACACACCTCCTTTTCAGTCCTCGGTGGTGGCATTTCTAAGGTGGCCTTAATTTTGGAAGGATCTACTTCAATGCCCCTCTGTGTGATCAGAAAGCCCAGTATTTTCCCTGCCGTTACGCCAAAAGTGCATTTTTGCGAGTTTAACCTCAACTTGTATTCCCTGATCCGTTGAAAGAATTTTTCGAGTGCGATGTAATGGCCTTCTCGCTCTTTGGATTTGATAATCATATCGTCTACATACACCGCAACCTCATTGTGAATCATATCATGTAGAATGGTGGTCGCAACCCTCTGATAGGTGGCCCTAGTATTTTTCAACCCAAATGGCATGACTCGGTAGCAGTACGTACCCGACGGCATGGTGAAGGCGGTCTTTTCTCTATCCTCGGGTGCCATCAGAATCTGGTTATACCCGAAAAATCCATCCATAAAAGAAAGCAAGGCATGGCCTGCGGTGAAGACTACCAACTCATCAATATGCGGCAGAGAAAAGTCGTCCTTCGAGCTCGCTTTATTCAAGTCTCGAAAGTCAACACAAACCCTGATTCTGCCATCCTTCTTCAGTACTGGGACGATATTGGCCAACCAGGACGGATACTCAGATACTAACAAGAATCCTGCATCAATTTGCTTGGTGACCTCTTCCTTGATTTTCAACACCCAATCCGGACGAATTCTACGCAACTTCTGCTTGACTGGGCGGGCCTCAAGGTCAAAAGGGATCTGATGTTGTACGATCTCAGGGTCGATTCCAGGCATGTCTTCGTAGGACCACGCGAAAACATCTTTGAAATTTTTTAACAAAATGATTAAACGCTCACGTTCTTCCGAAGACAACGTGGACCCGATCTGGACCAACTACGGATCCTTCTCAGTGCCCATATTAATGGCAATGATTTCATCAAAACAAGGCTTAGCAAACCTCTCCTCCTCTCGATTAATCAAGTTTTTCAAAACCAGAGGAATTCTCATTGTTTTCATTAAAATTCTAAAAATCTTGGTCAATACAATAAACCAACGGCACAGTGAAATACTCAGAATCTGTAACATTTTCATTCAAAAGGTCTAGATCTTTAGTTACAAACTCAAAAGAAAAGATGAATGAAGGCCTACAGGACTTTGGCATCTGGGTTACCACCCCCGGGAATGCCAAACTCAGACTCCCCAGACTGACTTGAATCTAATCCCGACCCCACAGACTCAGTGGAATCAGATTTAGGCTCATCACCTGATTCAAAACTGGAAAGAAAGCCTTCCTCCAACTGCCAAGTAAGACATGGCACCTTTGATGCATCCAAAATACCACTGGCTGGGTCCACACCCGGTTCTTCCCTAATCATGGAGACAGTAAAGTTATCCCCCAAGTTCTCTGGGTTAGTTGCGGGATCTGTAAGGAGATTGGCCAGTGTTGCCCCTACTTCAAGCTCGCTATTGTCTGAGTCATCTTCCGTGCTCTGGCTAGTTTTGATGTTTGGCTCAGCCCTTTATTCATCGCTGTCTTGTAACTGCAGATCAAAGAAAATCTCAAATTCGGGGATGCACTTCTTTGAGGAATTTACCCAAGGCTCAGGAAAAGCACAAAAATGGAAATCCTTTCTCTCTCAAACAAAACGGTGATTGAGCGTTCTCCGAATTGGCCTGTGGATAAACTCATAATGCTTCCCAGCTCTCTTCGCCTTGGCTTTGCCTTTCTTCTCTTCTCCCTTTCTCACCCAGTCTTCTTTAGTAGGCACATAACCTAGTCCAAAGGCATGTGGGTTGTGAAGCACATCTGCCAGTGCTGCAACACTTTTCCGACCACTCTTTCCGAGCCCCATTCCTGGAATGTGTCGCAGTTTGTGTATGAAGTAGATGGACTAGGCACTGACATACATGTCTTCATCCGCGGCCAGAATGGTCTGCACTACCTAGGCTTCAACCAGAGTGAATACCAAGAGGAATAAATCTTCAGCGCCATGACTGATCTCTAGCACTGGCATAGTCACCTCCGAAGGTGGATGGATGAATGAATTCCCAAAAACAATTGTCACTCCTCCCCTACGAGGATACTTCAACATTTGATGGAGGGTGGAGGACACAGCCTTCATGTGATGTAACCAAGGCCTCCCTAGCAACAAGTTAAAGGTAGCCGGTACATCCAGGACATGAAACTCGATCTCTTGCTCGGCAAGGCCCACCTGGACTCATATTTTCACCGTGCCCATGACCTTTCAGCATGTACTATCACATACCCGTATCACTTGGGTTGTGGGAACAAAGTCTGTCAATTTAAGGCCAATTGCATAGGCGGTACGGGACGGGCAGACATTAATGGCAAAGCCAGTATCTACTAACACCATTGGTATCCACTTCTTCCTACATTCCACATAAATGTATAAAGGCTTGTTATGGGCCGAGCCTTTCGACGGTAGCTCTTTGTCTGAAAAAGTGAGCGTTGGCTTGGCACCACCTGGAAAAACCAGGCCCATAAGTTGCTCGAGTGTAGTATCAATAGATAATTTGGCCTTGTCCATTGCCGACAATACTGCCTGTCGGTGCACCCGTGAAGCCATAAGGAGCCCCTAGATAGAAATATCTGCTTGAATTTTCTTGAGCTGCTTCAGCACTGATTCTTCTTCGAGTTGCTTCTCCTTTTGCTTCTCGACCTCCTTGTCCTTTCCAGATGCCTCTGCTTGATCCAGGTGCGGCGGCTTAAAATACTGCCCACTGCGGGTAAGATGGTCTATTTCCTCAGCATACCAGGTATTATCCGGGAGGCAGCCTCCCCAATCTTCATTGGTATGGGCCAAATGTAAATCATTATCGCCCACCACTCGCTGTCAGCTATCGACAAATAGTTATCTGGCTCTGCTTGAATCATTTTCACAGTACAAGTGCCCCTCTCAGGGAGACACGTGGTTGCAGTTTTCTGATTGTCCTCAACTCTTTCTCGTTCAAACTACCTCAATGCAGTTTCTTGTTCGTTATCTATAATGTTCACAACACGCACTTCTTGGGTTGGGTTTCCCGTACTAGCACCCTCCGGCAACTTTCCTTTCTCATCAACCTTTCCGACTACTGTAGTTACCTTTGCTTCCTTTCCCTCTAGTTTCATTCTAGTTTCCTTTTCCTTTTCTGGCTCATCACTCAGCTATCTGGTGTTCTCAGTCGATCCGTTCAGATCGAACCATCCGATCTGTACATCTCCCTGATCATGCTCATCAAAGAACTGTAGGTTGTCTAGATCTTTTTCAAGATCTACAAGATCGTCCAACCCCTAATTTGGCCCATTTTCCCTGACCACATTAATCTCTACCGAGGTCGGTAACACCACTACAGGCTTGGATTGAGCAGTTGGCACGATATAGCAACTTAGGTCATACACCTGCTCATATAAGTCCCTAGGACACTCTGACAACAGACTAGTACCTCCCTCCGAGGCCAAACCTTCCTTTACCACGGGTCTCGTCACCACATTATGAGGCTTAGGTTGTGGCTTAAATGCATCCATCATGCACAGATCTGTGCCCTCAAGAATGAATAACATTGGTTTCGGTAAGTGGGAGGGGGTAATATATACGCTGGGGTCATAAGAGATGGCCAGTGTATGGATCATGTTTAGATTTCTAGGTGAGGGGCTTGATTATGGGCTGGAAATGGGTTTGTAGTTACGTTTGGTTTCTGAGATAGAGCGATCACCTTGTTGTCAATGAGATCCTAAATCTCATGACGCAATCGAAAGCGCTGGTTGGTATCATGACCGAGCTGTTGGTGAAAAGCATAGTATTTTGCAGGGTTATGCTTGGGTGGAAGAGGATCAGAAAGTGGGCGAGGTTCTAAGGGCTTTAGGTGCCATTTCTTAACTAGCACCTGCATAGCTTTGGACAGGGTCATGTACAACTGGTTAAAAGTCCTACTTCGAGTTCAGATAGGGTTAGATAGTGTTTGTGAGCCTATGTTGGCAAAGGGGTCGGCGGTTTTTGTTGTGGTGACAATACTTGCATCCGAAGGCGTCACAACTGTGCTACCATTGGCAGCATTAGAACTGCGAACAAACGACCTTTTGGCTGTTTCTTTATCCTTAATAATAACTCCCTATTCATGGCATCCTCAATTTGAACTCTCATTTCATAAAGTTCTATAAACGTAAACAACGAAAGCACAATCATTTTCTGCAACAACTTGCCATGCAGATTCCGGATGACCATTATGATTTGGTCCTTCTCAGAAGGCCTCGTGGTCATCATTGAGGCTTTAGCTCTCTACTTTGTCACAAACTCGGAGAAACTCTCCTTTAGCTCTTGGCGGGTTGTCTCGAGATCACGAGTTGTGACCTCAGTCTGTGTATTATAAGAGTACTAAGCAATGAAGGCTTCGGCCATCTCCTCCCAATTCTGTTTGACGAAATGTTCCAACTTAGCATAGCTTCTGTGGTCTAGTTAAGCCCATCGGCCGCAAGATATCAGAAAACAATTACAAGTGGACCATCAAATCCCTGGAGCCGTCAAAATGATCAATGTGCAGCATCTTAAACCAAATCGGCAATGAAACCGCAGAATCAGTGTATCCATCCTCTATGTCTGGGATGGAGTTAACCCTTTATGCTCTCTTGAATAGCTTCTCCAATTTGTTGACCTTGAGCGCAGATAGATCGACTTCAAATTCAAATGATGCCTCAGTCTGATAAACCGATGCTTTGGAAGCTTGTGCTGGGATTGACTTTGTTGGATTGTCCTGATTTTCTTAAACATTAGCAGTGGCACTGGGCAAAGGGATAGCTGCGGTGGATACATGTGATGCAGAGGCCGCTGTTGGCTGCGGTTGCGGTTGCTATTACTATAGCCTGGTTATAACCTTGGCTTAACAGACCGCGTCATGCTGTAGTGTCTCGACTGTCTATTACAAATGATGTATTAGTTCCTCCATACTGGCTGAGGGATATTGTGCCATTGGAATAGATGACTGGTCTCGTGCTGGATTGGAAGTAGATGACTGTTCCTGAACCGGACTGGACACAGGTGAGCTGAAGGGTGATTGCTGTAAGAACTGGACTGGTGAATTCTGTCTAATCCTCTTTTGCCTTGTAACTGGTAGTAGTGAGGTAAACACGGGTTGTCCTCGAACAAGATCCCCGGCTTTACAAAGTCTACTGAACCGAGTCCAGCGTACTTGGGGGATATTCGAACTTTCTGAAGCTATGGTTTTAAACTACCTAGCAAAAGAAATAAAGCAAAAGAACAATAATCAGAAACCACACAACACCTCAGCTAAGATGTAATCAACATAGACATGATCAAAGTTGTAGGACTGCCCTCCACACTGAATTCTACCCAAAACAAATACCAACTGTACCACTGATATGCACATTCCTACACAGTTTGACTGTAAAGCACATACCAGTTAAGAGAGAGCCAAAACACCCCTATGATGGGGGTAGGGTTACCCTGTACTAGTTTTTGTCACGAACTAGGATTCACTATTTTCAATCAAACGGTTTCACATAATCTTGCATTCGGGTGAGCGTCATGTCCTAGTTTGGAACAGTCATTATGGCTTTTCTATATGCAACTAGGCCAAATGGTCAAAAAGGGTGCCTCAACAAGACTATCTAATATACCTTTCACACCTCATACCGAGAAGTAAAAAGAGGATCAAACGGTACAGCAGTAGTCCAAATCCAAGGGTTGTGTTCCCAACATGACAGATCTTAGGACCGGTCAGCCTTTTGGCAAGCTTCTGGGCAAGCCTCCGGCAAACCGTCCAGGATAACAGATGGAAAACACAGTGACTTAAGCGCACCAATGCAAATGCAATGCAAAGAACATATAAGTGTAAATAAAATTTCACATCATGAAGTCCAAGTCAAGTTCTCTATTTTCCCCAACAGAGTCGCTAGAGACTGTAGCTTGACTTTTCGTGCTCCTTTCGGATATGATAACCCTACAGTTCGGACTCCTGTGATTCTGAATCTGATTTCACAAGTGCAATGTGAAATAGATAAACACAAATGAGTCCAAATTTGGCAATTCATTTAGAAAATCGATTTTGAATCAAAATGCAATAAAAGGACTGCTTTGCCAGATTACAGAGTCGCCACCTAAATATTTTTGGAAAACTTAGGAAACCCGAGACTTGTGCCAAAGGCCACTTATCCGTTATCACCAAATTGTCTCGGCTTAGAAACTTAGGTACGGGAGAGGAAGGTCATGAATTGAGCACCCCACTCCCCTGATCACAGATCGGCCTCTACTAATCATAATGTGATTCTTATTTATGTTATATGCTCTTGTTTTGATTATTAGGCTAACCTTACTATGTGATGCACACAAGTATGGACTAATTTATAAAAATTGGAACATTTTGATTTCATGTTTGTTTGAAAATTATTTGAATATGTACCACTTAAAAAAGTGATCTCATATGCACATTACTCAAATTATTCCAATTTAAGCAATTAGCATTCATCCACAGGCATTCAAACAAGTATAGCACTTAAGCAATTAGCCTCATGGCAAGCATGCTAGACATGGCAACAATCACACGCATGCGATATGCTAAAGCACAAAAATGCTCACTTCATACTCCAAGACAAGCCAAAAGGAACAAAACAGTTAGAAAACATGCATGCCCCTAACTATGCAAATGACTAGTGCAACACATGCATATACAACTGAAATAGGCTCAGTTATTAACGTGGTATGTGAATCAATTTGATAGTATGCAGTTTAAGCACGTTTTCAAAGAAGTATTTAAACGACAATGCGTGCTAGCATGATAAACCGAGCCTAATGCATGCAAGACAATGGATGAAAATCATGAGAAAATGCTAAACAAAATATGATGTGCTACACTATCCATCATAAGCGGGTAAATAAAAGGGAGAAAGACATGGGGTTGGAAGACATACACGCATTACATGTTTGCCCTCATGCAAGAGGGTCCAAATGAATGTCTTAGCTAAGCTAGCTAATTGATTACAACACCGAATTTAACTAACTATGCTAGCTAATTAAATAATTACAACACACTTTAACTAATTAATACAAATTAACTAATTAAACTATTACAGAATTAATTAACTAAGTAATTAATTACAAGTTCACTACTTTAAGTACAACATACTACTAAAAACAAATGTAACGGGTCCCGAGCCGAAATGCTAGGGATGGCTCATGCATGAACGCAGATTGCCACCCGAAAATGCCTCTGTTTGGCTGCCAAAGTGCTTCTGTTTTACAGTCAGAGAATTGTACTTTTTTTTTACCTCTACCTCTGCCTCTGCCTCTGCTCTGTTCTGTTCTGCAGAAAAAGGAAATTGCCTGGCTGAAAAAAGTGGCCGGCAGGCTAGAAGTGGTGGCCGGCCACCCACTAATAGTGGTCCGCCGCCCAGTAAAGGTGGCATGCCGGCCACTAATGTTGGGTTTCTCCTGCTGTAACCGAAAACAAACAGAGCACAAACAAAGCATCCTCAGGGGATGTTTGTCCACCCTACCCCTTCTTATTATCAAACATCTTCAATGAGTTGTAGGCTCGATTCACAAGCCATCAATCGGCGTAAATTCATTGCGTGATGACTTATGAACCAAGGGATACAATTTTAATAAATGCACAATGAAAACACTCATGAACCTCCTCCCTATCATGATATTGATCAAGGGAAGCGGTTGACGTTGAAACTTGAACCATTTTCATCACTAGTTAGTATGAAATGCTTCAAGACTCAACAGTTTCAATTAACGTTCAATTGAACTCCAAACTATTTTATTATCTTACTCCATTTTACTCTAATTTTAACACCTCTTTTAATTACCTTTCCATTCATTAGTCATTTTAGTCCAAAATGAGCATTAAGTCCACTAATGGAAAGAAGTGTCAAACAAAGGGTTGTTTTAGGCATGAGAGAGATGTCATGCCATTGGCAATGAACCTCCGAAGAGATTAAACCATTAAGCACAACAATCTCCATCTCAAGCTAAAACCAAGAAATGAGAGAAGTACAGATGTGATTAGAGATGAAAACAAGTATAGAAAGCTTGAAATAAATGTTATCAACTCAAATAGGTTGGTATCTAATGCCTAAAACGCCGAACCTATGAGGACTATTACACTACAAGCATGCTATACAAGGCACAAATGAAACTAGCACGTAAAAATAGTTCTATATTGGCTTAAAAAAGTGCTGGAATTAAAGCAAAAACTGCTAGAAGAATAAGCTAAAATAATGGAGCAATCAAGCTAGTACACAAGCCAAGGCAGGGGTGGCTAACCCCTCTATTTTTAGGACTTCAAAATCACTTTTTTAGCCTCTGAAAACCTCTAAAAATCAGTGGTAAAAAGCTTAAAAAAAGTTGATGACAATGTGGGAAACACAAAGGTAAAGGCCTAGAAAGCAAGGGTCAAACAGGAGTGGTCCACTCCTCTACCCTTAATGACCTTAAACCACACGTTTCAACACATAAATACAGGTGAAAAACAGTACAAAAACAACAATAAATGATGGTAAATAACTAAGGGAAAGAAGCTTGGAGTTATACCTCTTGAAGAGGAATGGCCCTTTGAATCACAAACCACTAATTTCACACCCTTAAGAGCTTAAAATGCAAGCTCAAACACCTCAGCAAATAACCCTCAAGATTTGGTTTGCAGTGTTTAGGCAAAGGGTATAGAAGTTGCAAGAGAGAGAGAGAGAGAGAGAGAAACGTAGAGAGAGAAATATTTTCCAAAACTTTTGCTTCTCCAATTTTTCTAACCCTAAAAAAATGAGAGGGAGTCATCTATATATAGAAATATATGAGACTATCTTGGAAATATCCATACAGACACAGTTGGTGTAATGCATGCATCTGTATAGACAACTGGCAAAATGATCTGAATTTTTACACAAGTGGGCGGCAGGCCACTAGGATAGTCAAGCTTGAAAAACTACTATTTTGGTCCAAGAACAAGGCACAAGACTTGTAGGTTTTTTTAGGCTCAAAACTAAGGTTTCCTGCTGAGGAATTCAAACATTTGGACAAGCGTGCACATTCATCATTGGGTGATCAAACGGTGGCGCTCAAGTCTTAAGGACGGTCAAAAATGGGGTGTCTACACCATGATATTCACTTATTTTTCTCCAAAATAATATTTTTCAATGCATAGTTATAAAACCAATGCTCAAATGAAATGCATAAGTGAATGGGTTTTCAGTTAACCTAGTTCTCATACAATTGCTACAACAATCAATCCTATACTCCACCAATAGCCAAAACAAATATCTATATTCAATATATATATAGATTTCAAGGAATAGATATAACTCATAATTCCATAATTTCAACATAAGAGTAACATTCACATGTTCAAACTCCCTCTTTTCCAATTTAAACAAGAATCATAACCTTGTTTTAAGATCTCATCAATTTCCATCTTGTTCAAGCCAATAATTCCCAAGGATTTCTATAATTTCAAAATAACATCTGTTTCTTTCAACATTTCTCATTTAAAAAGCAACTTCCCCAAATTTCAGTACCTTCCATTATCATAAACCATTCTAACAACATTCCAAAGAAAACCATCCTAAAACCCTTATTTTATATATCAATTCAAGCCAAATCAGACCCAAAGTTTTACAAAGTTTGGTTTAATTAACTAATACATAACGAGGGTAAGTAACATGCAAACCAATAAAGAAATCCCTACCTCGAAGGATAAAAAGAAGAAGAGAAGATCAATACCCAAATTGACCACGATGAAAATCCAAATTTCTCCGATCAAAACGACCCCTTCTTCGAGCTCTACCTTTAATCTCAAAGCACTATGGTGGCAAGATTCATGGATTGAAGTAGGTCGAAAGATTTAAGCTAGAAAAAATCTAGAGAGAGGTGAAAGAAAAAGAGTTTCAGATATTTGTAGAGAGAGAGAGAGAGAGATCAGAAAGTGTGTAAAAAGTGACTTTTTTGTAGCCTTATACGAACAGACTGCTCGAGCGACCAAAACACCGCTCAAGCGTCAAACATAGCATATTGCTCGAGCGACCAAAACTAGACTCGAGTGAAGAAACTAAACTCCTAAAAGACTATCCCTACATAACAAACTGCTTGAGCGACCAAAACATCGCTTGAGCACAAAATACAAACTCTCAAAAGTACAAACTACAAATAGACCGCTCGAGCGATCAAAACACCGCTCAAGCGAAGAAATCCCTACTTTCAGAAGTTCAGACTGTAGACCTAGTTATGAGAGAAAGCAAAGACCGCTCAAGCGAACCCAAGTTCAAGCAGCCAAAATCACCTCAGAAAACCCAAAAGCCCACATATTCAACATAACTCAAAAGAAACAATTCACAACTCTAAGATGACTTACGACTAGAACAGATGACAACAACACCAATAAATATCAAAATCCATACCAAAAAGTATAAAAGGATTAGGTCTAAACTGGGCCGCTATAATAATGGATGGTTGTTGGTCGGTAGTTGTTGGTGAATGAATGGCCGATGAATAATGGATAGTTGTTGGTGGGTGAAGAATGATGGTTGAGATTGGTGTGTATTAAAGAATTGTGGATAGGTGGATGATGGGTCAAAATTATAGGTACCTCTTCAGGACTAGTGGATATGTAGTTGGTGAGCATAATTCATTTAATTTTTAACTTAGTTAATATTTTTATTTTTATTTTTTTGCAATAATAGTATGTGAATGGTGGGGTGAATTATATTTATATTTTTTCTTCAATTTTTTTCAATTTTTTATATTTGTCTAATCGGGTAGAATGTAAATATATAATTTTTTTTTTTTTTAAAAGTTTTAAAATGTCAAAAAAAATAAAATATAAAAAAATCACTCAAAAATTTGTATTCAAGTACAACATATAAAATTAGAGGGAAAGTAAGTTAAGATTTGCCAAAATGACATGTAACCATTGAAGTACTATTATTATAATTTGACAATTTGATATTATAAATTGTCAAATTATAATAATGACAATACTATTAAAATGTTTGTTATTAAAGATGCTCTTCCCAACTGATATCAAGTGATGCTCTGCCTGTACTTTCCATTTTCTTTTTTGTTTCTTTCTTTATTTTGGTATAAAAATTGACTACCTTGTATATGGTTGGCATTTTCTTGTCTACCACTCTAAATCATGTGTTGTTTTTAATTTTGACTTTTTTAGTGATTTTTTTTTTTAATTTTTAATTTTTTTGTTTTGTTTTTTAAAAAAATTAAAAAATTTACACTTTTAAATTCTACTCAATTAGACAAACCAAACAAATTAGGACTTTTCTTAAGTGTGCAATTGCACACCATGTGCCACTTACACAAAAAGTGTAAGTGTAAGGTGTAAGTATAAGTATAAGGTGTAAGTGTAAGGTGTAAGTAGGTTGCATATGGTGTGCAACCTCAAAAAATGTGTAAGTGTAAGGTTTAATTTTTCACAAAAGGTGTAAGTGTAAGGTGTAAGTGTAAGGTATAAGGTGTAAGGTGTAAGTTGCACACCATAACCAAACCCAACAAATTATATAAAAAATGAAAAAAAATTCTACTAAAGAAAAAAAAAATATATAAGAAAGTTTATTTTGATTTTGATTTTGATTTTGATTTTTATATCTTTAGTGAACTTTTAAAAAAAAATTCAAAACTTTTTTACTTTTAGATTCTTCTATATTAGATAGATTTAAAAGTAAAAAAATGACAAAAATTAAAAATTCACTAAAATCAAAAAAATTGAAAAAAATGTGACTTTTTTATGTTGATCCCAAACTCACACTGCATTCATTATGAAGGTAGAGATGTAAGATGAGAATACCTATATATAATCGAGATAGGAGAAAAATAAAACCAGACGGAAAGTGAACGTCCGTCTTCGCCCTATTTTCTCATTGGATTCCTCATTGGAGACGAGAAAAACTTGTACAAAATGGGCAAAATAGAGTGGGAAAAAATTGCAACCCCTGTCAAATGTTTTATTCATTAATAATTACAAGGAACAAAGATCATGACTTGTGTTAAAATTAAATGAGAAATCGAACTTGCTATGGTACACACTTTTTAGAAGGTGTGTATCCTATATTATTTTTGTGATAAATGTTATATATTTTTATAAAAAAAATATTATGTATTTTTTTTATAGGAGTTACGATATAAAAAAATGTTATGTATTTTTTTGATAGGAGTTACGATAATTTATAATTCATAAATAAAGTTACAGATTTTGTGCTTGTGTTACTTATTTTTGTGATAATATTACACATTTTTTATCCAAATATTTTTTAACCACAAAATGTATAACAATATCACAAAATACACAATATTATCATAAAAATGCATAATTTTCTTTATAAATCACAAATTATCGTAACTTTTACACAAAAAAAAATGTAACATTTATCACAAAAATACATAATATATACTACAAAAACACGTAATAAGGTGCATATAGTACACACTCCTGTACTATAAAATTTCCCTAGGGAAGTATACTATGTGCATCTTTTTTGGGGTGCATATGGTATGTACCTTATGTAAAAAATATAACTTTTATCACAAAATGTATAACTTTTGGATAATTCTACTTGCACCATAACTCTACCTCATTACACCCTTTTTCTAATTACACCTCCTCCAAAATTCTTCAATTTTTTTTTCATATTTATTTTATCTCTTTACACACCATATTATTCCATTTATACCCTCATCTCTAAATTCTCTCTTCTCCTTACACCTAAACCTTTCAAACCATGATTTATTCACCTTCAATTGATGCAATCGTTGCCACAGTTGTCGCTATGGTCGCGGCCTACGACCATTACCTAGCAAGCTCTTACCGTTACAACCACCACCCTGCAAACTCTCATTGCTGCAGCTACCACTCCTGTAATCTTCCAACCACCGCGTTTATCACCCCATATCATAGAGGTAGGCATACGTCGAGCCGGGCCGGGTCGAGCCAACATTACATAATAAGGGACTCCGCGTCTGCCCAAGCCCAAGCCCAAGCCCGACCCGACCCTAACATCAGGCCTCTACATCTGCCCAAGTCCGATCCAAAAAATAATTATAAATTCCAAACCCACCCATTGAGGTATATGTTAAAAAAAATTTAAATATTCTATAATTAAATTCAATCACATATTGTATTTATTAAATAAATATATTGACATCATTATAAATTGAAGAATTTTGTGTATAAATTGAAGAATTTATTAAATAAATTCAATCACACATCACCACAAATGTGAGTTTGAATAAAATAAAAAAAGTAAAGTATAGATCCCAACAAAAAAATATATATTTTTAATGTATTATAATTAATTAATTAATTAATTAATTTAATATCGAGCTGGGACGGGTCGAGATGAGTAAAAATTATAAATCTCAAACCCAGCCCATTAATATATTGGGCTAAAAATATTGGCCCAGCCTGGCCCGACGCGACCCTATGAGCTAAAATAACCTTCTCAAGCCCTAGAAAAATAGGGTTAGACCGAACGGGCTGGGCAGGCCAACGGGCTGATACCCATCCCTACATAGCGCCACCACCTTCGCCACCACGATCACCTCTTCTGCAGTCGTTCCACCTTGCAACTACTACTCCGGCTACTCACGTTGCCATCGCGACCTGGTCTTGTCCCCCATCACCATCATTGCAACCCAATTCCACCTTCCTACCGCACCATCGCGAATAACACCACGAACAGCCCTGCCTCCACCCATGTCATGACCCACCCTCTTCGTCCTCTTCCACCGCCAACAGAGCATGAGAGGGAGAGAGAGAGAGACATAGATATAGAAGAAGAAGAAGCCAACAGAGCATGAGAGGGAGAGAGAGAGACATAGATATAGAAGAAGAAGAAGAAGAAGAAGAAGAAGAAGAAGAAGAAGAAGGGAACAGAGAGAAAGAGAAGAGAGACAGCGATGGTTGAAAGTTGTGGGAGGTTAGGTACTAGTGAGAGATGGATTGAGGGTTGATTGTCGAAGAAAAAGATGATAGAAAATGAAACTAGCAGCAACAATGGTGTCGTGGTCTATAGTAATGGGCACCGGTGGAGATGGTGGTGAAATGTGGGTGGGTTGAGAAATTTGGGTTTAAAAGTTTTAGGATTTTGAGGGTTTTTTTGGTAATTTTAGATGAGGACAAAATCATAATAAACAAAAGAAGAAAATAGAGAGTGTAATGTGACAAAAGTATTGTGTACATAAAATTTACTCATAACTTTTGTCATAAAAAAATATAACTTTTTTTCTTCACAAAAAATATAATTTTTTGCTTCTCAAAAAAAATATAATTTTTTGCTTCTCAAAAAAAATATAATTTTAGTTATAACTTTTAGGTGGATATCATAACTTTATCATTTATAACTTTCATCACAAAAAATTTGTATCTTTTCTCACGAAAATCATTTATAACTTTTCTTACAATGTGGGTGTTTGGGAAGTGGCTATTTTTCGGGCTTTTTGACTATTTGATTATTTTAATTGGCTATTTTAGTTTTTGTGTTTGGGAAGATGAGATGAATTTTTTTTGTTATTGTTGTATTGAAAAATATGTTTGAAATGATGTATAATGCAAAATGACCAAAGTGTCCCTACAAAAAAGAAAAAGAATAAAAAAAGGATGTAGTCAATGCTGTGGCAATTAGTACACTGCCGCTGACCAGTATGTTTCTATGAAATGAAAAAAAGTACATGCTAGGTTCAAAAAAAAGTACAGGTCGGTCTGGGGCGGATGTGTAACCCAAGGGTAAAATAGTATTTTTATCTGTTAGTGCATTCAGCTGGACAGCCTCACTGTAGCCTCAGCTACAGTAAGGCTATTTTGCTTTTTTTGACAAACGGGCTAAAATAGCCTACTCCACGTCTTCCCAAACACTGCCATTGTAACATTTTCCCATATAATTAATTGTCCAACTTATTTGTGATTTCCCCTGGTCCAGGGTGTCAAAATTGCAAGTCGTATATGTGGATTTGGGTTCTATGCATTATGTTTAAAGGTTTGATATTATATTTTATGTTATGCTAGGAGCGTCTTGTGATTATCTTTCAAGGGAAGCAAATATTTTATCATATCTTGTTCCTTACTACTTCTCATGATGTTGTTATATGTATTGACAAAAACAGAATTAAAAAATTCTTGATTAAAAAAATATAATATATAAATAGATTTTTTACATAATTTTTTTTTTTTATTAATGAACATGGAGATGATGAATTTTACAAATATTTATTAAGTTTACTACTTTTATGTGTAGTAATAAAAAAAATTATAAAAAATTTCATTATGTAGGTGTTTGGCATACACTAAAAAAGTGTATTTTTTTTTTAGTCCGGATCCTCTGCCATACTTTCCTACAATGGTTTCTACTGTGGCGCAAAACGACGTCGTTTTGAGCCTCTTTTTTTTTTTTTTTTTTTTTTTTCCTTTTGCCTTTTTTCTTGTCTCTCTTAGTTGACCACTCTAACCCACCTTGTGAGCAAGAACAAGAACAGAGAGACAAGGCGAAGTGAGATCAGCGGCGATTCCTCAATCGTGACCTCATCCTCTGGTTCGATTCGATCGATCTTCCTCCCAATGGGCCGCTTTCGACGACAAATGCCCCCATCGTCTTGCTCCTTTCTCTGTAAGACCTCCAATTTGATCAATTTAAGGTTTTTTCTTTTTTGGGAATTTTGATGATGGGTTTTTGGTTTTTTTTAGGAAGGTAAGATAGATGAAAATGGGCACTTGCAGTTTACACAGATGGTTATTAATCAAACCAATCTCCTTCAATACTATAATGGTCCTCTTCTCTCTGGCAAAATCTCAATTAACCTCATTTGGTACGGCAAATTCAATCCCACCCGATGAACCATTATCTCCGATTTCGTCATTTCACTGTCTTTTTCCCCACCTCAAACCCAACCCTTTGTTGCAACCTGGTGGAAGACAACCCAGAAAAGAAATGCATTTCTCTTTGGTTAGAAAATTGGGGAAATAAAGAAATGCATTTCTCTCAGTTAAGAATCGCCGCCGATCTCACATCGCCGCCGATCTCACTTCGCCTCGCCACCATCGTCCTCCTCAAACGTCTCTCTATTCTTTGCTCACAAGGTGGGCTAGAGTTCTCAACTCTGAGAGACAAGAAAAACGGCAAAAGAAGAAGACGAAAAAAAAAAAGGCTCAAAACAACGCCATTTTGAGCCACAGCAGGAACCATTGTAAGAAATCATGGCAGAGGATCCGGACTCTTTTTTTTTACATACATACACTTATTTTGGTCACATCAATCAACATTTTCTCTTTACTTTTCTATCCACTTTTTCTATTTTTTTACATATTTTTTTTTTTATAAAAAGTCAAAAAATATATTTATTTAAAACATCCCAAACCACCCATATGACATGAATGGCTAGACCTCTGGAAAGGCAACAGGTTTTGTTGTGATATTAATGGGATGACGATGGTATGTATGCGGTTGGTGAGGGTTGACGGCGAATTTAGGGTAGGAATAAACATGATTTCATTTATTAAAAAAATATATGAAAATATGAAATCAAATTAGATTGAACTAGTTTAATATGATTTTACATGATTTAGAATTATTGTTTATAACAACTTGTCGTCATCACAATTAGCTCACAAAAGGTTTTTTTTTTAATTTTTTTTTATTTTAAGACGAATATCAAGCAACAAGATTTGCAACAAATCATTGCTCAAGGTATCATTGTCAATAAATTAGATTGCAAAAAAACCATTGTCAAGCAATACTCACAACTATGAGGTAAGGGAATCGACTATCAACTGGGGGCTATGGGTTACGCAGTTTAAGTATTTTAATTGGTTGTAATAAAATATTTTATGATTTAGGAGTTGTTTGAGATGTCTTAAATAAGTGTACTTTTTGAATTTTTGGACTAAAAAGTAGAGGAAAAAAAGATGGTTGTTTGAGATAATTTTTTGACTTTTTACGAAAAAATGTGTATTAAAATATTGTATAAAATAACAAAATTACCATTTTACCCCTACTATAATGAATTGCCTACTGACTTGGATTGTCTAGGAAGCCAAACGGTGGGCAGGAAATAAGTATAGGAGCAGATTGCCTACAGTCCGAGATCGGATTAGACGGTGCTGTTGGGCCCGTGAGGGCCTACCACAGGTCCCGTTTTGATAATCGGAAACGTCAATATGTAGAACTCGTCGAGTATTATATGCCTATAAAAAATCATGTTGATCGGATATCGATAGCTATCTGATTAGATTAGCTTTTTGTAAACCGTTAATTTCTACACCGTCCATTTTTTTTTTTTTTTACAAAACTGATTTGATCATATAGTTGTTGATATCTGATCAACGTGATTTTTTACAAGCGTATAATACTCGACGAGTTCTACATATTCAACAGTTCAGATTATCAAAACGGGACCTGTGATGGGCCCCTACGGGCCGAACAACACCAACCTGTGCAAATTTTTTTATGCACTCACGTGACAATCACTTACCATCACTTTTATCTAACAGTGGCTTGTACTTGGCCTGTGTAAAGAGGTTTTTTAATATTTTTTTTGGTGAATAGTGATAACTTTTTTACTTTTTTAATAACTTTTTATATTTTTTAGTGTGTGCCAAACAACCACTTATAGTAAGTAATCATATATATATATAAATGAAAAATGCTTAGTGGCCTGAATGACTCGAATGTATCAAAACTGTAACACCCTCACAAAGATACAATAGATACAACCCAAACATATATTAATAACAGTATGAATCAGAGTAAATAGTCCTTTCAATACATGAAGTTAATAATACAAAAAAGTTTAACATAGTTAAATGCCCTATTGGCTTACATCTTTCCAAGCCTTGACTTGGTTACATAAAAAGGAGACTAGCTCATACACATTTAGCCCTAGGCTTTACAAAAATATGCAATTCAATTAAAGAAGCTCTTGCTGCCAAAATGTCCCTCCAAGCTATTGCCTTGGTGGAGGTAAGTCGCCAACACCTGAAAATGTTATTCCCAAATAGGGTAAGCCACTGCCCAGTAGAAATCATCTAGCACAATATATGAAACTTAACAAAGGTATAAGTACACTATGTGTACACAACGTCAGTGATAGAGACATTCACAGTTTATATAATCATGAGGTACCAACTTCCATTGATTTCATTACATGGACTAGTTTCATTATCTCTTTAACAATCCAAATGAGACTTCAACTCATTAATTCTACAATCACATCAACATTGCATAGACACTTCAAACGTTTCTTTCACGGAAATTTCGTCCGCAGGCAGCCATGTAAATGGGACCCATGTAAATGTACGCTATACAAGCACTACAATTGCCATTTTACAGATATTTCGTCCGCGGGCTAAGCACCCATGTATAATTTCGAGACTTTCACCCAGGCCACTCTGGCTAACTTAATTATCATGGAGTCTAACCACTTTCTTCTCCCAAACAATCATTCATACATATGCAATGTATTTAAACATAACATCAAATAATAGAGTACATCCCCTTTCTACTCCCATATAATCATACATGTACAATGTATATAAACATAGTCATATTCAATGAAAAACAACAAGTGATTAGTTTTAATTCGCCTAATCCTCATGCAATTTCTACAACACTCATAGTTATCCTCCACCGATAGCCAATACAATTATTTCTAAACGGATGTAAAATCTCATAACAAATAGTTTATTCAAAACTTCCAAAAGGATGAATTAATACACAACAAATTCCACCATTTATATCATTATCCTCTAAATTTCATAATTTCAATGCCAAATCTAATTACTTGTACAAAGTAACATTTTGATCCAATTAAGACAATTTCCCCCCCCCCCCCCCCTCTTTTTTTTTTTTAAATATTAGACAAGTGCCAAAATCATCAAATTAGACATAGCACAACATCATTTTCAAACCCCATCAACATTTATTTCATCTTCACCCAAAACCCCTCTTTGTATTTCATACCCAAACCTAAGGTTTATTTAAAATATCCTCAAATCACTCCATTGTTACACAAGAGACAATAACTAAGCTAAATATCATCTAAAAGTGTAGAACAATCCATACCACAAAGGAAGAAGATGAACCACACAAGAGAGAAACTCCAAGAATGTCGAAACCCACTTCTATTCAAATCAAAATGTAGATCTTGAGATGCTCTTTCTTTTTCTCAAAGGTACTAAGGTGAAAAGATCAATGGATCTAGATGAAATCTAAGAAAGAAGGTCGATTCTAGAGAGAGAGGCTCAAGAACAAGCTTTTTGGAAAGTTTTAGAGAGAGAGAGAGATATGAAAAAGTGACTCAAAATATCATCTCCTCGGACTGTTATACGCGCAGTTTGCTCGAGCGTGGAAAGCCTCGCTCGAGCGTCAGACACAAAGTTCCGCTCGAGCGTGAAAGTTGGCGCTCGAGCGTAGAATGCACATTTCCATAAGTTTTGTAGACGAAAGTCCCCGTTCGAGCGTGGGACTAGACGCTTGAGCGTCCAAAGCATTTTCTCGGTATTTCAAAACTGCAAAAGAAATGCTGAGAATTGACAAATCCCACTCGAGTGTAAGAATGGTCGCTCAAGCGGAAGAGCAAAATTAGTGAAGCCCGCTTGAGCGCAAGAATGCTCACTCGAGCGGAGAAGCCAAAGTCTGGGCAATAAAAGTTTGGAAAAACAAGCAACTAACCTATCCCAAACGCACAACTACAACCTAATAACCAAAATAAAGGGGAAGACAAAGGAAAGAAATATGAACAACTATTCAAAATCATACCAACCCGAGTCCGAAATACCATAAGTAACGGGTCAAAACTCAGAATTGCTATAACCCCCCCCCCCCCTTAAAGAATTTCGTCCCCAAAATTACAAATCAAGTTCAAAAATCGAGTTGTACCATTTACAATAACGTTATTCTTACAAGTTCAATACCATGACTCATTCTCCGATCATCTATCCTCATTGACTCGATACACAAGTCCCATTCGAAAATGAAATTTACAATTTCCCAAAACATTTACAATGTTTAAACCAAGATTCAAATTTTCAAAATTTTCACAACATATACAATGTTTCCAAAAGTGATACAACACCCACAACATCCTATAATTCTCAAAGCATATACAATACTTATGTTGAATGCATGTGTCCAAAATGCTCATAACATATACAATGTTTTCATAAGTTAAAACATATACAATGCTTATATTTCTCATTAACACAATCAAAACCTCAATACATGTTCAGGCACCAATAAACAAGTCCAGATACTTCTCTCGGACTTCCAATTCTCGTTCCCAAGTCGCTTCCTCGACCCTGTGATGTTTCCTTTACTAAGGGGATCTCGGTCCCGCCTATCTAAGACTCTCACCGGTCTCTCCTCATATGAGGCATTCTCATCTACCTCCAAGTCGGTCCAATCCAACACATGCGATGGATCCAGCTCATACTTCTGAAGCATACTAATATGAAATACGTCATGCACTCCGGAAAGTTGTGGCGGCAACGCTAATCGATAAGCAACCTCTTTGACCCGCTCAAGGATCTCAAAAGGCCCAATGAACGGAGGGGACAACTTCCCACTCTTTCCAAATCTCATCGAACCCTGCCTAGGTGATATTTTCAAAAACACATGATCTCCCACCTCAAAGGACAAGGGTCTCCTCCTACAGTCGGCATAACTCTTTTGGCGACTCTGAGCAGTAGCTAACCTCTTACGAATAAGTGACACCTTCTCCGTTTTTTCTCGCAGCAAGTCTAGGCCCAACAAAGATGCATCACCCACCTCGGCCCAACACACCGGAGATCTACATGGTCGGCCGTATAAGGCCTCAAATGGTGCCATACCAATACTCGATTGGAAACTGTTATTATAGGCAAACTCCACTAAGGGCATGTGACTCTCCCACGACCCCTTAAAATCAAGAAGACAACTTCGAAGCATATCCTCAAGGATCTGAATGGTACGTTCGGACTGCCCATCAGTCTGAGGATGATACGCAGTACTAAAGGTCAATCTAGTGCCCAAGGCACTCTGCAAACTCTGCCATAATCGAGCTGTAAAACGCGGATCTCTATCCGAAACTATCGTCACAAGGATCACGTGTAATCTCACTATGTCCCTAATATAAAGGTCGGCAAGATAGTCTACTAAATCACTTACATCCATCGCTATAAAGTGCGCGGACTTGGTCAACCGGTCAACTATCACCCAAATGGCATTACTAGCCCGTTGAGTCCTCGGAAGACCTACAACGAAGTCCATCATAACATGCTCCCACTTCCACTCAGCTATAGGCAAGGGTTGTAACGGACCCGCTGGCCTCTGATGCTCGGCATTCACTTTATGACAAGTAAGGCATTTCGATACAAACACCGCCACATCCTTCTTCATACCTCTCCACCAAAATTGGTAACTAAGATTGTGATACATCCTCGTGCCTGCCGGATGCACCGCAAGGCGCGAATGGTGAAACTCTTGGAGTACCTCCTCTCGACAAGACTCCGGCACAAACAAACGGTCACGGTATCTCACACTCAGGTTAGGATACACATTCAAACCCTTCTCTACCTTCCCATTGGAAATCTTCTCATTGATGGTTTCTACCTCAAGATCATCCCTCTGCGTTTCTAACACTCGATTCACAAGTGTAGGTTGTGCAACCATTGAAAACAAAGTCGCAGATTCAACGGACTCACCAAGGTGCAAGTTAAACTCCCCAAGAGTACCCAACATTTCCCATTCCCGGATGGCGATACAAGCCACACTACTAATAGACTTCTTACTCAATGCATCGGCCACTACATTGGCCTTCCCGGGGTGGTAATGCAACTCGAAGTCATAGTCCTCTATGAACTCCATCCATTTTCTCTGCCTCAAATTCAAATCTTTCTGAGTAAACAAGTACTTCAGACTCTTGTGATTGGAAAATACTTCAAATCTTTCACCATACAGATAATGCCTCCAAATCTTCAAGGCAAAAATCATCACTGCTAACTCTAAATCATAAGTAGGGTAATTCCCCTCATGTGTTTTCAACTGCCGCGAGCCATAGGCTATCACCTTCCCCTTTTGCATCAAAACGCAACCCAAACCCTCTCGTGAGGCATCACAATATACAGAATAGCCTAAGCCCCTCTCTGGAATAATCAAAACTGGAGCAATGGTGAGTCTAACCTTAAGCTCTCGGAATGACTTCTCACAAGTCTCATCCCACACAAACTTGACTCCCTTCCTCATCAGTCTAGTCAAAGGTGAGGCTAGCCTAAAGAAATCTTTCACAAATCTCCGATAATACCTGGCCAACCCCAAGAAACTACGGATCTCAAAAGTGTTCTTAGGTTGTGCCCAATCTTGCACTGCCTCTACCTTGAATGAGTCTACAGTCACCCCTTCCCCAAATACCACCTAAAAACTTAACCTCTTCCAGCCAAAACTTACACTTCTCAAACTTAGCATACAGCTTATGGGCTCTAAGTAACTCAAGCACCACTCGTAAGTGTTCCTCGTGCTCCTCCTCAGAGGGTGAGTAAATCAAAATGTCGTCCACAAAGATGACCACGAAGTGATCTAGGAACTCACGGAAGATTCGGTTCATTAAGTCCATAAACACAGCTGGAGCATTGGTTAGCCCAAAAGGCATCACTAGGAACTCATAATGGCCATACCATATACGGAATGTCGTCTTCGGGATATCCTCATCCCTTACCCTCAACTGATGGTAACCCGACCTCAAGTCTATTTTAGAAAAGCAACAAGACCCTTTTAATTGATCAAACAGATCATCTATACGAGGCATTGGGTACTTATTCTTAGTAGTAGCTCGGTTTAACTTTCGGTAATTGATACAAAGTCGCAAGGCCCCATCTTTCTTTTTAGCAAAGAGGGTCGGCGCTCCCCAAGGTGAAGTACTAGGGCGAATAAAACCCTTATCTAACAGTTCCTGGAGTTGAACCTTCAACTCGCTCAACTCAGCAGGTGCAAACCGATATGGTGCCATGGAAATCGGTGCCGTGCCAGGCACTAAATCAATAGAGAACTCAATCTCTTGGTGAGGTGGTAAACTAGTAAGATCCTCGAGAAAGACATTTGGATACTCACAGACCACCCTCGGCAACTCAATCTGGACTCCATCATACTCACTACTAGGAAAAACTAGCAAGAAGACAACTAAGTTCAATCTGCCTATGCGGATCATATACTGGTGATAAAACTATATCCACCCAGTCCCCCAGGAAATAAAGCAGTTGCCACTCGAGGTACATACAGTAACCCTCTGACGATAACAATCTATAACAGCCTGGTATGACGATAACCAGTCCATACCCAGAATAACATCAAAATTAGTCATATCAAGTAAGGCAAATGCAAATGGAAGTCGACAATCGGCAATTTCTATATCACAACCCCGACACTCCTATTTCAGAATGACCTCACCACCAATAAGTGACTCTACGCAAAAGGGAGATGCTAACTGTGCCAGCTCCAACCCCAAAACCGATGCAAATGCAGACAAGATAAAAGAATGGAATGCACCCATATCAATCAATACACTAGTAACTGAATTGCAAAACAAAAAGGTACCTCTCACTACTAAAGGAGCAGGCACAAGATCTGGCGCTGTAACTGCGTACACATGCCCTGTTGGCCTTTGATCTACTTGTTCATCCCTTGAAGGATAAGTCTACTGCACTGACTGAGCCGAAAAAGCTCCCTGGTTGGCCCTCGAGGCCTGTGCTGGCTGGTGACTCTATGTTTGTCTCGAACCAGACGCACTAGATGTGCCACCTAATTGTGGGCAAGACCTTTTCAAGTGCCCCATCTAACCACACTGGTAACAAGTGGGCGGCTGTCCTCTACCCTGACCCTAGCCCTAAGAACGAGCCGAAGACGAAGCTGCTCGCTGCCCTTCTTCCCTCTGTGGGCAAGCTGGAGACTTGTGGCCTAGACGTTGTTTTATTTCCAAAACGACGTCGTTTTATCCCCAAAATGACATCGTTTTGAGATATTCGAACCATATAAATTCGGGCCACCAAGCATTACCAATATATATATACAGTTCGATTTGGTTTTAAATCAGCCTCATTACTACAAAATCATGGATCAAATAGTAAAGTAGAGTCTACCTATTTTAACAACGGGTCCGGATTATCTCCAGTCTAGATCTGAGACAATCTAGTCCAGTCGGCCAATTGGGCCCACTTTTGGGCCCCTTTTCGATAATCAGAACCGTTCACATTTTAGCATTTGTTGAGTATATCATTCCTATAAAACATCACGTCGATCGGATAACAGATATTATGTATTCAGATCACTTTTGTTTGAAAAAAAATGGACGATTAGAAAATTAACGGTTCATAAAAAAGTGATCCGAATATATAGTATCCGTTATTTGATTGACGTATTTTTTTTACGGGAATAATGTACTCAACAAATCCTAAAACGTGAACGGTTTAGATTATCAAAAATAAATCCAAAGTGAATTCAATGAGCCGGACTAAACCCTCCAATCTAGATGGTAGATTAAGGCAAGCCCCAGCCTTTAACAACTTGAGTTGAATTATGCATTAAGAAACTAATTTAAATTGGTTTATGATTTTTCAATTTATTTGATCGTCCCTAGTTGAAGAGGAATAATTCATCAATAGCTGCGGATAGAAATACCATGGTGGTACAGTTATGGTGGCCATGGCAAATGCGGTAGTAGTAGCCCCACCATGTCGCCAAAAAAATAGTGGTCATGTGAAAAAAGAGATTAATAAATACAAAATAGGGATACTTTTTCACAAATTCCTTTTTACTTACTTATGTTCCATTTAATCCTCATTATTTTCTTATATTTCAATAAATCCTATGAGTGACATAGTTACCAAAATACCCCTATTAATATTCACATTTACAGTTTGAATGTTCTGTGATGTGAATGTTAACATGTCGATGTGAATATTCACATTATCAATGTGAATGTTCACATTACCAAATTGCTAACTATTCAAAACTATTTGTAAGGGTAGAAATGTCTATAAAATATTCACATTGTAAAATATGAATGTTCACATTGCTAAATTGCTAATTGTTCAAAAAATATTTGTAAGGGTAGAAATGTCCATAAAATACCTTAAATATGAGAATTAGAATTTGACAAATCAAATGTTTAAATAATAGGATTTATTAAAGGGGCATTTACATACAAGACCCATTTTGTGAACTTATAATCCATTCCTAGATAAAATTATTTACTCCTTCAAGTCCCATTAATTTTTAATAGCCCAATTTACCGTTCCAAGACCTCCTCCATAGCTGCCAAACATCCATTGTTGTCTTCATTCTCTCTCTCTCCACAGCTGCAATTCGAAGTTCTACGCAACTTCAGTTCGACGGACATGGGTGATTTGAGTTCACAAGGGAAATCTGGGTCTTGATTCGTCGTTGATTGAAGCTCGATCAATCAATTTCGCAGGTCACTCTTCGACTTCGAATCTGGATTTCAGTTCGAGGTCATGACTTCTGCTCTTGAATTCATCCGCGACTCGTATCAAACCAGTTTCGAATCTGGGTTTTGTTCACTTGCGATGAAATCATACCTAGGTTGTTCTTTGGAGTTGTTCTGGACTCGATCCCCTGAAATCAACACGTGGTTTCAATTTGTACTCTGAGTTCACGACTCAAGGAATCCAAATCTCAATCCATTTCAGATCGCCCGTGAAGCCTACTCAAGTTCCACCCAACTGAACAAAGAACAGGTCTAGAAGTACCTAGATCACACCAGGGCTTCGAATTGAACCCCAAATTGCAACCTTCCAAGTCAAAAAGTTCACCAGATTTGAAATCGTAACCCTATGTACTCAACTACATTGTTCTTCTGAATTCGGATTTGAAATTGAAAACATTCTCAGTTTATAGTATTCTCAATTTTAATCGTGAAAAAATTAAGAAATTTCTCAAAACTAATAACATTCTCAATTCATACTAGGAAAAAAAAAATCAGAAATTTCTTAGTTTTAATAATTATATATTGAAATCATTCTTTGTTTTGAAAATTGAGAACATTCTTAGTTTTAGCATTACCTGTAAATGAGAATTATTGATTCAAAAACTTTTTGACAGGACTTAAGCTACCACCAAATATGTAGATACGACTTTTAGGTAATTAATCTTTTATTAAAATACAAGAATATTTTATGGATTAATTGTGATATAAACACTTGAAAAATGATTTTCTAATAAATCTCCCTAAAAAATATTATGTGTACATAAATAAAATATATAATAGTATGCATAAAATATAATTAAATAATGTTATATGTATCAATTAATATACTAACTAGTTTATTAACAGATAATGTGATATAATTTAGAAGTTTTGGATATTTACAATTTATATAATAGATATGATCAATAATAATGACATAACACTCCTACGTTAATTAATATAAATTAATTAAAATATATAATACTATCAAATATACATTAATTAATACATATAGTATCACCGAATAGAATTTGTCCTGCGCTAATTAGCATAGATTCAAACACAATACGAAATGAGTACGGTATAGAATCATGACGGTTTAAAATAAAAAATGCAGAATATAATATTCTTAGGATAGGTTGAACTTGATATTTAAATTTAAAATAAATTACATATACACCGCCATGTAATTTCTGTTTTTAATTTTATAAAAATAATTTATTTTATTAATAAATTATGAAATTAATTAATTATTTTTAATGATATCAAAAATTTATTTTAATTAATAATTTAGATAATTTTATTATTATATAAAAGAGTAGTTAGGAATTTTATTTTTTCAATTAATTCTGTTAAATAAAAAATTCTGATAAGGGAGTAATTGTAAATTTTTAAACTATAAAGGGCAATTTATATTTTAAATAAATCTCAGTGAATGTATTTGTAATTTATCCGTAAATTTATTATATGTCAAATATATTAATAGTTTATTCAAAAGTAATAAAAAAATAACATAATGCCAGTACACATAAAAATCCATATATTTCCTAATTTAAATATTAATGTATCATTCACTTAATAATTAAATTCTAGATAATGCAAAATAATTGCAGAATATTGAAATACACAAAATGTGCTCCTCTTATAAATATTTAAAAAAATATTTACAGTGTACAAGTTGCATTTCAAAAAATACAGAATATTACTACTATGAAGAAATTCATCATATAGATCGAGTTTGATGGGTTCAAGAAGTATATTTCAAAGTGTTTGATAGTATTTATTTAAAAAGTTAATTAAGAAAATTGGAAAAATGTCAAACACAATTTTAGAAGTATTCACAAGATGTCATGTCCGACCTGAGAATATAGCACAACACGTCTCCTTTGTAGAAGATTATGAGTATGATATCAATGGCACTTCATATAAATCTCCAATAAATTATGATGACCTCATTTTGTTTGCTATCTTATTAACACAAGAATTGGTGAACAAAATTTATGATATGAAAATATGATAATCATTCTTACATTATTAACAAATCTCACTTTTTGTACAATTAGTATTTTTGTGAATTAAAATAGGAGTTGATGAAGTGACCAGTGGCAATAGGAATTGGCAACAAACATGAGGATAAAATAGTAAAATCACATCTTGTTAACTTCGATTGGGAAGTGTTTAATCTCTATCACATTTTCGGATCCCAAAAAAAAAAAATCTCTATCACATTTTTGGTTCGGAAAATGCTAGGGATACCAAATTTTTTAACAAACAAATGACCAAATGTCTCACATGGGTGTGGGGCCCACAAAATTACGGACCCCACACCCATGTGAGACATTTGGTCATTTGTTTGGTAAAAGATTTGGTATCCCTAGCATTACCCTTTTGGTTCTCCTACTTTTCTTACATAGGGTAAATTACACTGACACCTCCTAAAATTTATATTTATTACAGTTTCTCTCCTCACATTTGAAAAATTATATTGACTCCCCTTATTAATTTAATTTTATGTATGATGATCATTACGGTGAGGGGGGGAACTGTTATGAAACTTTAAACCTTAGGGAGCAATCTGTAATGAAACTTTAAACCTTAGGAAGGAGGATGTAATTTCCAAAAGATGAGGGAGGAACTGTAATAAATATAAACCTCAGGGGGTGTCAATGTAATTTATCCTTTTTTTATTTTCTCTTGTGGATTGTATTTCTCTTTAGTTCGATTGTTTAATTCAATATGCATATTTTTTTATTTATCAGTAGAGTTCTTATACTTTGTATTACGAAAAAAAATATGGCATGAAATTTCTCTAAATGCTTTTATATATGTTGAAAATATTTAAAAATAATTTTATTTTGATTTTCAATATAAAAATTTTTTTGAATTTTTAAAATTTTTGTTTATTACGTAAGAAAATAATAGATGCTTAATGGAGACAAGTTTGTTGGACCTAATTTCTTTTTTGCTAACCTATATGTTGGTGTAGATTTCTGACCACACAGCCAGACTAAGAACTCAGCTGGAGAGCGCTGGCAGAATAGATTAAGCCCAAACAACCTGTCACAGAAAGATAGGAATCGGGCGGTTGCTCGTCCACCCGGGGGCACTCCGACGATCTAGTCAGTAAATATCTCTCAAAGATAGCAAAGAGTACTCAAAGCTCACTAGAAAAGAACTTACTGCTTACAGTATATCACACATACCTTAGACCCACAAGGGTGCCCTGCTTTTATAGCCAGCACTGACCTGATCCCTGTAGAAGCCTAACTTCAATAGACTTTGGCTCAATGCTCACCTTGGACTCTCAGCTAGATAGGGATAAACTCCCTAAGAGTTTTATCTTTATCAAAACTGAGATCCTCCTCTATTCTAGAACTTCTGTCCCTTATCCATTCATCTCGGATTCCAATATCTCCATAGACAACCTCGGCCTAACCAAGATCACCTCGGCATCAAGACCAGACCACGTGGCACCTTGGCTGACACTTCGGCGTCACCTTGACCACGTGTTGTCATTCACAAAATATGTCCCTACAACTGCCCCCTGGGTTCTATTACCTCAACAACCTGAGATGATGGAGCCTACATCGCTAGTTCATTTACCACGTCGGCTGAAATTCATTCTTTCTTCCACGTCTGAGATCATTACTTGTCAACCTCATGTACTCAAGACTCAATTGTCCACTCGTCACAAACCAAGAACCAAAAGTTTTTTAAGTTTTTTCAACCAAAATCGTTCCTCTAGCCGAGGTTTTTTCCTCATTAAATCAAGAACTCCAAGAGTTTTATTGCGCATGAGCTTTCATGCACGATTTTTCTCAACCGTTTCTTCCACGTGTCCTTCTCTCATTTGTCCGTACCTGACACGGGTCATCAAGTCGCGTCGCTTCTGTGTACGTCGCCTGATAGACACATCATCGAAGGCATATCATTATGGTTTGCCGCCTTTTCACAGTTTTAACAAAACTTATCTCTCTCTCTGTCTCTTCACTTTTGAATATTCATTTCATTTTCAAACTTTCTCTCTATAACACCTCTCTCCCAAACCTTCATTTTCATACCTTCAAAGCTCCTGCAACTGCTTCAATCATCTCCTCCAGCGAGTATTTCATCGTTTGGCTCCGACTATTCCCGCCATCTGACTTCTGCGAGACTTATTCCGGTGTCCTTTCTGTCGGCTTCACTCGGTAAGTCCTCAGTTTCTTTTGTTTACTTCCTGGTCATGTGCTTCAATATATCTTCCTTTTGAGCTTTGTCGTGTGTTCCATTCCATATCTGTTGCTGTGAAAGTTATATCTGTTTTCGTAGTTTGGTTTTAGTATGAGTCATTCTCTATTCTTGAATCTGTCTTGCTCGTCAAACTTTCATCATTGCATTTGCTTGTGATTTGCACACATTGCTTTCACATACTCACATAGCATTTGTAACTCTTCATGTTCTTGGATTTTGTTTGTCGCCGATGCTTCCTGACTTTGAATCATATTCGTTTCTTGTTCTTTTTGATTGTTTTCAGATCTTTGGTCCTTGATTCTTGCTTCTGTAGTTCTAAGTTTAGGAATTGCTAGAAATCACATACTTAGGAGAAATTGAAACAAAGCCCTTTGTGAATTCTCAAAACCCTTGTCCCTAACACCCGTTTAAGGTTCAGCCGAGGTTACCTCAACCTTTCTCTTAAGATCTTCCAGCTAACACCTTAAGCCGATATCATGGGCATGTTTAGGTAGAGGGTTGACACCCCTGCTAAGCTGGAATACTTTAGGCAAGAGTTTTCCATTCCAGTTGACATTCAGATCAGGTTGGCTGGAGAAGAAGACTTTATCGTACCACTTGGGGACTCCATGCTCTTTCCTATTGTAGCATTCATTGAGTGTGGACTTCGGCTTCCCTTAGACATCCTTTTTAGGGAAATCCTTCACTATTACAAACTCAACCCTATGTAGCTAGCCATCAATTCCTATAGGGTTATCAATGGTATAATTGCCCTAGCCCGCCGAGAAAATACTAGGATAACATTAGCTGACATCCAATATCGTTATACCATGTGTGGCCTAAAGTCTAAAAAAAGTTACATTTATTACCTCAAGTCGAGATCCACGGCCTACAAAATCAAAGCCGACCTCCCAGACTCCAACAAGGATGCTGTAGACACCCCATTTTTGACCGACCTTAAAACTCAGACGTTACTGATTGAGTGCTTGGTGATGTTGCATATTGTGCTCGTTCTGAGGTTGCGAAATCACGGCTGCAAGCCTTGCCCCCGGACTTCCGGACTCTTTTGTGCCTTGCCTCGGTTTGCGAATCGGATCCCGTTTTCTCCGTTTTCTCTTCCCGAGGGAAGGGAGAGGTCTCGTAGATCATCTCTCAGTGGCCGTAGGCTATGTTTCGTGGTCGTAGGCCATTTTTCTTGTTTGGAGCCCGGTTCTCGGTTTTCGGAGCCGTCGGCCGTGTGCCTCGGTTCGGGACCGTTCAACCACCTCCGTTTGCTCCGGTTTTTGGCATACATCTCATTTCCTCCCTTTTGAGGGACATTGTGGCTTGAGAGACCAACTTCGTGGTCAAACGCCACCTCCGGTGCTTAACAGTCAGTTTTCGGGGCCCCAGGCTGCGTGTTTTGGCCCCCGAACCTTCGTTTTGCATCGGTTTTGGTCCATTTTTGGCAGGGACCTTATTTTCATTGTTAGGAAGGTTGTAGAAGGGTGGAAGGCCAGCAATTGTTCTGAAGACCAGCTTTATTCCTTCATCGCTCTTCATCGCCCGTTTTTTCCCGCTAGAAAGCTGGTGTTGACCATTCCCGGGCCACTTTTTCTAGCCCTAAACCACATATTTGTGTTGTACACACCTGGGAGGCCACCAATATGGCCTGGCCGGCCATCAATCATTCCTGACCCTTTTGAACCCCTCTAAAAAGCTAGCTTTTCTCTCTCCTGGTTCACTTTTTCTAGTTTTTCTCCACATAGCTGTGTTGTGCACACATGGGAGGCCACCTTTTTGGGGTGGCCGGCCACTAATTATGGTTGACCCTTTTGACCCTGGCCGACCTTGTTCCTCTCTCCAGGTACATTACAAATGTACCCTCTGTTTCCCCCCAGATCCTGTATCTGGGGGGTCTTTTGGGGGGGAAATTTGAATTTGATTTCCTCCCCCTTTCCTCCACTCCTTTCCATATAAAACCAGCACCCTCAGCTGCATTTTGGGAGGTTACAAAAAGTTGCTTGGAGCCTTTACATACAAACCTCCATCTCTCTCTCCTTCAACCCTCCAAACCCTAAGCTTCTTGCACTATTTACCCTACAACCCATAGCACCACACCTCCACACTCCATTCCAGCCCTTTGAAGCTGATTTCCAGAGGTTGAGAGCTCACAAATTTGGTCCAAGAGCTGCTGGTTTACTGCTCTACAAGGGTGAGTTCTTCTTTTCCCTTTTCTAGTCTTTTCTTGCTTCATCTCTAAGCCATACTTGCAAGCATTTTTGGGCTCCGACCCGAACTAGAAATAGTCTTATTTTGAGCTCATCTTCATGTTTGGTTAAGGGTTTTTCTCTATTTGAGGCCATCTGCTGTCCCTTTCCCTTTTATCTCTCTTTTGGCCCTTTTCTTGCATGATATGTTAGCCCTGTTTGTAAGCATTTCTGGGCTTCAAGCCAAACTGAAAAGTGCTTCATTTTGAGCTCCTCTTCAAATTTGTTGAAGGGATCTTCACTGTTTGAGGCCAGCCACTGCCTCTTGCTTTCTATCTCTCTTTTAGGGCCTTTTTTTACATCATTATTGTAGCCTTACTTGTGAGCATATTTGAGATTTTCCATAAACTGTAAAGTGCCTTTTTTTGAGCCCCTCTTCAACTTTGTTGAAGGGCTCTTTACTGTTTAGGGCCAGCCACTGCCCCTTGTCTCTAATCTCTCTTTTAGGGCCATTTTTGCATGATAGATTAGCCCTACTTGTGTTCATTTTTGAGAGTTGTCATAAACTGAAAAATATCTTTTTTTAATCTCATCTTAAAGTTTGTTTAAGGTTCCATTTTTGTTTGAGGTCATATGCTTCCTTGTATGCTTGATTGTCTCCTATTTTGAGCCTTACACCTAAGCCCTTGTTGCATGCTTTGTTTGGCCTTCTAGCCACTGAAATCCAGTGGATTTTCAGTGGCTAGCACACTGTCTTGAGCCTCAAAATCAAGGGGGGTGACCCCCTCTCACCTTGCCTTATTTGGTGGCCATTTTAACCTTCCAAAGAGGCCCTATCTTGGATGCTTTGTTGACTGATTTCAGGGCCGATTTAATGAGTTTTAGGACTACCATATTTGATTTTTAGAGTTTTTTATGCCATGCTAAGTGTCCTTGATGCATGCGTTTAAGAATCCCTTGCATAGCCCTCTAAAGGAGTTCATCATTTTTGCATGTGTTGGCTTCATTTCAGTGGTTATCTGGGCATATTTTGGCATATTTTGTTCACTGATTTTTGCTGGTTTGGTGAGATTCCATATTCTTAATATACTTGCCATGTAAACCATGTTTGCTAATTAAAGTTGCATGCTATTTTAGTCCATCTTGCTAGCATCTTTTGGCCATGCTTTGAACTAGAAATGTTCATGTTTTGGGACTGCCTTGGTTCTGTCTTCATGCTTCATGATCAAATAATGCATGCTTTGTATAGCTGTAGGTCAATGCATGTGCCTAGTTTTGTGTTTCGGGACCATTCCATGCATCGGGTGCCATGTTTCCATGTTTCGGGATCATTTTGCCTCACATTTCAGTGCTGGAACTTGCATGTTTGTACGCCATATTTCATGCCTTGCCATGCCTTGTTAGCGTGGCCTTTGTGCCTTAGGTTCGGTCCTCGGTTTGCGTGCACGTGTGCACGCATCTCGAGTGTCTCATTTTCATCTAATGGCCACTGATCTGAGTGTGGCTGAGGTCCACTCGTATTGGTGTAAGTCCATATTGCATTGTGTATGCCGTCTTAGTTCATAGCATTGCGTATGCTAGGTTGTATGTTAGAGTATTGTGTATGCCATGTTACATCGAGCATTGTGCATACCATCTTAGTCTAGAGCATTGTGTATGCTAGGTTGTATATTAGTCGCATTCATGCATGTCATGCATATTGCATTGTGTTTGGGATAGGAGTTCGCCCAAGCACGGGAAACGAGGTACGTTTCGTACTCCGAGTGACGGAATGTGTCTCAATTCCCGATCACCGACACTCCGGATTATCCATGATGGAGTCTCGGTCCTGTTGTGTTTATACGTGCATTCATCTCATATTGAGTCGTGCAATTCGACCCCTCGGCCATCATGCATCGAGATGCGTGATTGGTGGCACGAGGATCGAGGTATGCATACATATGTGAAAATACATTGACATGCCCCTTTCTTGCTCTCTGTTGCAGCAAATCAGAAACCGGCAGTCTTTTGGAGCTTCGTGCAACATTCCGAGATTAATTATAAACAGAGGCTAATTGGGGCATCGCAATGGATTTCCGCGCAAGGCAACTCAAGCATGCATCATTCATCATCCGGAGCAGAGTCGAGGCAGTCCCTAGCTTGCACGCTAATTTATTGTTTTCCTAGATTAATTTGTTAATTAATTAGGGTTTTGTACCTATTCGGACTGTATTATTTATTTGGGATTGTATTATTTATTCGGACCCTCCGAGCGAGGGCAACGTTGTAATAAGTGTGCGTGCGTATGATGTATGTCTTCTAACCCCACGTCTTTCTCCCTTTTATTTACCAGCTTACGATGGTTAGATTAGGGCATGTTTCAATTAGCATAACAGTATGATAGCATGTTTGCATTCATTCATCTGTCTTGCATGCACCGGGCTCGGCGCATCATACTAATTGCATTTGTATTTCAATTCCAAGTTGAATACATGTTAGTTGTAACATTCCACATGTCATCTTTAAAATAGCCGAGCCTGCTTGTAGTTGCATTTTGCATGTGTTGCATTAGGCACTTCTGTATAGTTAGGATCATGCATGGATTTCTAATTAGCTTCTGTTTTGGCTTGGAGTACTCGGTAAGTTTTATGCTTTAGCATCCTTGCATGCGTGTGAATGACTGCCATGATAGCATGCTTACCATGAGGCTATGTGCTTATGTGATATAACTGCCTGAATGCCTGTGGGTGAAGGTTGGATTATCTGAATTGGAATAATGCATTGACTGAGTTTTAAAGCCCACTAGATAGTGGCAAAACCATGTTTTCTAAGCCCACCCGAGGGTGGCAAAATCTGCATTTTAAGCCTACTTGCGAGTAGCAAACCGCTTTAAAAAAAACAAACATGAAATGTTTTGTTCCAATTCAGGCGACCCGGTCTATACTTGTATGCTGTGTGCATCACATAGTAAATCTAGGCTAATAACCGGAATAAGAACACATAATGTTTTCAAAACTTGGTATCATGGTTAGTAGAGGCCGATCTTTGATCGGGCGAGCGGGGGTGCTCACGAAGTGACCTTCCCCAATCGTACCCAAGTTCCCGAGCCGAGGCAACTTTGGTGATGACGGACACGTGGCCTTAGGCAACAAGTTAGGGTTTCCTAAATTTCCCAAAATAAAACATTTAGGTGGCGACTCTGTATCTGGCAAAGCAGTCCATGTTTGGCACTTCTTTCAAAAAAATCTATTTTCTCAAAACGATTTGCCGGATTTGGACTCTTTGGTTCAGATTAAGAACCGTGACAATTTGAGTCCTGAACTGTAGTGAGCCCATAACGAACGAAACGGGGGACTCATCCCTCCCGGGGCGTTCGAGGACGTCTACAGATGCTGGAGATGGTTACCTGATTGTTTCGGGTAACTAGGATTTTGCTCCAGATAATGATCTTCATCTCTTCCCTTTGCGCCGATTGGTGTTTAAAGAGGATAAGGGTAAGAAATAAGTGTCAACTTCTCTGTTTAAAACTTTACCACTTTATTCCCTTTATTTGTTCTAATGTCTGTTTTTTACCCTTTCCAGCTCTTCCTCAACCATCAAAGGACTTCCGCCAATCATTTTTCCCCAGCAAAGACTTGAAGAGGCTACTGGGCCTGCCTATTGACCTCCGCAAAGCTCCCCTGCTACTCAACAATATCCCCACATACAAGTCAGCCCTGCTTGACGTTCTCAAGCGCAGTAAGACTCCTCCATCTATTTCAACTCCTCTAATAGCTTCATCTCCAAGGCCAGATCAGGCCTCTACTTCTGACCCAGTTAAGCAGCCATCCACTTCTGTCCCTCAACTAATTCCTCCATTCCAGCACCGCCAAGCTCTAATTTTTGCTCCTGCTGGAAGAACTCGCAGCCGCAAACGTCAAGATTCTGAGATATCGGCTTATGATACAACCTATCCCCCAATCGCCCTTCCAGCAATACACTTCGGCACCAGAGTAACAGTCGCTTCCATCGTCGACGAAATGTGCTGCACAAAAATCATCCTGGATAACTTGCTTGCTAACATTCCCATCGTAGTGTCGGTCCATTCCTCCTCTCTTTCCCAATCTCAGCCAAAACCCAAGGCAAAAAGGGTCAAATAGGCCAAGGCCAAACCTAGCGCCATCGAGGTGGAATCAGAAGGCACAGTGCCGATTTCAAAATTGGCTGAAACAGAGAAGTCTGCATCTGCCGGGAAGAGGCCTACTGAGGCCGAGGCATCTGACCCATTGCAATCCAAAAAGCCGAGGTCCAGTTGGTCTTCTGATCCCTCTGGTTTCCGCACCAACGCTCCCTGGACTCCATCTGTCACGGTCAAAGACTGACCTCTTCTAGCCGGGGACAGCACGCTCGACAGTCTGGAAGTTGGTGCTGCCGTTTTCACCGCCGTTCTACTCCTAGCCGACATCAATCGAATGGCCGAGCTTTCTGAGTATGAAAACTATGCGATGATGATGCAACATTGTGTCTTGATAAGTGCCGACACTTGTAACTCTTAGTTTAATTTCAACTCTGGTTTTCATACTTAATGAATTTTCTTCACATTCTTGCAGGCTATCCAGCAGGGTCACTCTCTTGCAGTCAAGACTAATGAGTTCAAGAAAGAACTGACCTAAAAAACAAAGGAGGCAGCCAAACTCCTTACTTCGCTAAACAAAGTCGAGGCTCATATCCGAGGTCTTCTAGATCAGGCCAATGCTACTGAATCGGCCCTGAAAAAAGCTGAAGATCATGCCGAGGCTACAAAAAATGTTGCCGAGGTTGCTCAGGCTGAGGCAAAAGAAACTAAAGAAAATGAGGCCCAAGCCCAAACAGAACTGTAGGTGGTGCTTGCCACCAAGGCGTCTGAGATCAAGGAGACGGATAAGAAGGACTATGCTGAAGGGGCAGCCGATATCCGTGACGAATATAAAAAGTAAGTCAAACAGGCATGCAACAAGGGTTACACCCTTGGTTGGATGGCTATTTTGAAGGAGTTGGTTGTCCCTGAGGATTGGCCCCTCTGGGACAAAAGCCGACTTGTCATGCCATTCTCTCCCGCTCCAAGTCAATCTGAGGATGAGGCTGAGGGGAACGAAGAGGCCGAGGTCGAAACCGATGCCGAAGGTTCTGTTGGGGCCAAATCTCCAACTCTGAATGTTCAAGTCCTAAACTTGACTCAGGATGAAGAGGATGAGGTTCAAAAGACCACTTCCGAGGCCGAAGTCGAGACTGCCAATAAGAGCCTAGATGAAACCCTGCGTGAGATCGACGCCGAGGTTCAAGTTGAAAAGTCTGTCCAGCTGCCCGCCGAGGCAGACACAACACCAATTGCCGAGGCAGGACAGACTGTGGAAAATGTCAAAGATGCATAAACTTAAGATTTTTGTGCTTTTTTTTCTTACTTTTGAACAATTTCTGCTTTAATTGGGCCGAAGTGCCACCTCTGTAACTGAACAAGTAATCTCTTAAACATGGCCGAAGTGCCCTTTTGCATTGTCTTTAAACAAGTTTCTTCTTTGAATGCATGCTTTCCTTTGGCTAAGTGTTGAATGTTCTTTTCATACATGTCTACTGCTTTCCTTTATGCCTTTCATACTTAGAATATTTTTGCATTTCTTCAAAGTATACCTTAACTGTATAATAACTTCGGGGCAAAATACCTCAGATATAAATTCTTACTATTTTCCTCAGCCAACAATTGGAATACCTTGACTAACACTTTTAAAAAATATTAAAATATTTTTACCAGTGTTATTTAGCCAGGCATTGCCTTTTTTACCTCCATATGCTATCTTCTATCAAGACTTCACCCTTTCCAAGTTTTGACAACCTGGTTGGTCACCTCGGATAATATGTATCTCGGATACTTTATTCATAATTACCCCGGCGAACTATAAATTTCTCCAAGTGTTAAGCCCAATCTAACTTGTAAATTTTTCTGAAAATTTCAACAAGTCCCAAGCTCTTGCTCTCAAGTTTATTTATCATTCCTGCTCCCTACCCCCTAATGTGAACCTAAGTGCCACTTAAGTTCACATTAAGCACGTGTCTATAGTCTTTTGCCAAAGTCAGATTCAAACAAAGACTAGCCGAGGTGTTTTAACCTTGGTTCCTCTGTTAATCTAACTAAGACGAGCATAGTTCCATTTTAAGTTTGCCTCTGCCAACATGGCAGGTCCAAGTTTATTCAATTTAGTTCAACTCTATTATATGCAAGTGTAGTTAAACTCTACCAGATAATAAGTCTAAACTATTCGTCATGTTTTATTCAGAAACATCGCCAACTTAGTTCAACTCTATTATATGCAAGTATAATTCAACTCTGACATATAATAAGTCTAAGTCATTCGTCATGTTTCATTCAGAAACATTGCCAACTTAGTTCAACTCTATTATATGTAAGTATAATTTAACTTTGTCATATAACAAGTCTAAGTTATTCGTTATGTTTCATTCAGAAACATCGCCAACTTAGTTCAACTCTATTATATGCAGGTATAATTCAACTCTGCCATATAATAAGTTTAAGTCTAAGTCTAAGTCATGTTTCATTACTAAACATCACCAACTTAGTTCAACTCTATTATATGCAAGTATAATTCAACTCTGCCATATAACAAGTCTAAATTATTCGTCATGTTTCATTCAGAAACATCGTTATAGAACTGGTCAGTCCTATTGCACAAATTTAAAAATCTTAAAAATCAAACCAGCATTTTATTATTATTTCGGCTAATAAAATTATGATATAAACAGTGCAAAAACAAAAAACTAATGATAGAAAACCTTCAAGTTGCAAGTGTTCCAAGGTCTTGGCAACTCTTTGCCCTCAGTGTCTTCAAGCCGATATGCCTCATTGCCGATAGCCAAGATGATTCTATAAAGCCCCTCCCAATTTGGGCCAAGCTTCCCTCCCTAAGATTATTCTTGTTTCCAACGACCTTTCTCAAGACGAGGTCCCCAACCTTGAACTCTCTTGGGTTGACCTTCTTGTTGTAAGTCCTAGCAAGTTGTTGCTGGTATGCCCCTAGCCGAATTGCTACTCTCTCTCTTTTCTCCTCTAGTAGGTCCAGATCTTGGGCCAGGAATGCCTTATTAGTCCCATTCTGTACTCCCTGGGTTCTGATCCCAGGGATGCTGACTTCCAATGGGATAACTGCTTGAGTACCATAAGCCATGGCAAATGGAGACTCCCCAGTTGATCTTTTCGGCATAGTCCGATATGCCCAGAGTACCTTAGGCAACTCTTCTACCTATTTTTCATTTGCTGCTTCCAGCTTCTTCTTGATCCCATCCAAGATAGTCTTGTTGGATGCTTCTGCCTAACCATTGCTCTGGGGAAAACTTGGAGTAGAGTAGTAGTTCTTGATTTTGTACTTTGCACAGAAGCTTTTAATTAGCTTACTGTCAAACTGTGTACCATTGTCCACTATTATTGCCCTCGGGATCCCAAATCTGGTAATGATGTTCTTTCATATGAATTTTTTCACATCAATATCTCGAATCTTTGCAAGGGGTTCAACTTTTACCCACTTAGTGAAGTAATTAGTTGCTACCAGCAGAAACTTCCTTTACCCAGTTACTTGGGGCAGTTGTCCAATAAGATCCATGCCCCACTGGGAAAATGGCCAAGGGCTAGTTACTGGGTTCAAATCTGCTGTTGGTTGATGTATCAAAGGTGCAAACCTTTGACACTCTTCACAATTTCTAACGTAGGCTTATGCATCCTTCTGCATGTAGGGCCACCAGTACCCCTGAGTAATGGCCCTATGAGCAAGTGATCTGTCCCCAGCATGGCTTCCACATACTTCTTCATGTATTTCATGCAAGAAGTCTTCAACTTGGGAGGGGTGCACACATCTCAACAGGGGACCAGTGAAGGATCTCCTGTAGAGATGGCCATATGATGTTAGTCTGAACCTGGCCGACTTCAATCTTGTCTTATGTGCTTCTTTTCGATCGTCTGGTAGCTTGCCATCTTTAAGGATCATCACTATTGCATCCATCCAACTTGGACCCATCTCCACACACATTGCTTCGTACTCTGTGACCAGTGGTTCCACACTTGGGCCTAACAAATAATCAATCGTTATTGTCCTTGCCTCCCCTGACTTCATTGCACTAGCCAGGTTAGCCAAGGCATCAGCATGACTGTTATCATCTTGGCTAACCTACTGTAGTTGATAATCCTGAAACAAGGCTAGCAGTTTAACAACTTCTTTGACATAGGCGATCATTCTTTCATCTTGGGCTGTATACTCGCCTATTGCCTGGTTCACAATAAGTTGAGAGTCATAGAAGACTACCACTTCTTCGGCTTCCATTGCTGCTGCTAACCTTAACCCTATGATCAGTGCCTCATACTCTGCTTTATTATTTGAGGCCTTGAACCCCAAATGAATAGACTGTTCTAACATTCGCCCATCTAGCGATACTAGCACTACTCCTGCCCCCGCTCTTTGACGGTTTGAACTTCCATCAACAAACAGGCAGAAAGAGTCGCCGATGTAGATGTCGCAAGGTGTAGATCGCCCTGAGAACTCCCGGCTCCGCGCGTGAGGGCGTGAATCATTTTGTTCTTTAGCTACTACAGTTCGGACTCGTGTCACGGTTCTGAATCTAATCTCACAAAATGCAATGTGAGATCGATAAATCACCAGAGAGTCCAAATCCGGCAAATCGTTTTGGAAAACTGATTTTTATAAAGAAGTGCCAAATATGGACTGCTTTGCCAGATACAGAGTCGCCACCTAAATGTTTTATTTTGGAAAATTTAGAAAACCCTGACTCGTGCCTAAGGCCACGTGTCCGTCATCACCAAAGTTGCCTCGGCTCGAGAACTTGGGTGCGAGAGAGGAAGGTCATGCAATGAGCACCCCTGCTTGCCCGATCAAAGATCGGCCTTTACTAACATGATATTTTGTTTTTGAAAACACATGCGTTCTTATTCCGGTTATTAACCTAACCTTACTACGTGATGCGCGCAACATACAAGTATAGACTAGATCGCCTTAGTTGAAACAAAGCATTGCATGTTCATTTGTGAAAAATGATTTGAAGTTTGCTACTCGCAAATAGGCTAAGACATAGATTTTGATGAATTGTTCCAATTCAAGCAATCCAACCTTCACCCACAGGTATTCAGGCAGTTAAACACTTAAGCAGTTAGCCTCATGGTAAGCATGCTAACATGGCAACATACACATCTCATGCAATATGCTAAAGCGTAAACACTCACAGTGTACTCCAATCCAAAACAGAGAACTAGTTAGAAATCATGCATGATCCTAGTTCATGTTAAGATGGCTAATGTAACACATGCAAAAATGCAACTAAGATAGGCTCGGCTATTCTAAGATGGCATATGAAATGCAACTTGATAAAATGTATTCAAATAGGAATTGAAATATAATGCAGTTAGTATGGCGCATGCAAAACAGATGAGCCGAGCCCAGTGCATGCAAAACAGATGAATGATGCACGCATGCAAGCATAAGTATGCTAACCGAAATATGCCCTAAAACTAACCATCGTAAGCGGTTAAGTAAAAGGGAGAAAGACATGGGGGGTTGGAAGACATGCATCACACACACGCACGCTTATTACAACAGTTGGCCCTCTTGACGGAGGGTCCGAATAAGAAGCTAACTAGCTAATCTAAGCTAATTAAACTAATTATTACATCACAAAAACTGAATAACTAGCTACAACTAATTATTACAAAACAAGCTAATTAACTAACAAGTTAACTAACTAATTATTACAACACAAATAAGCAGCTAAATGCATTAACTACTTAAATATAGAACCAAAGCATAAACTAGCAAAGGAAAGCAGTAAAGAGAGGTCCTCAGGATGAGGAGTGCATGCATGCTCGGTCGGCTCATTCAGAAATCCGTCGCGATGCCCCAACTTGCCTCTGTTTGCAACTGTTCTCAGAACCTTGCACCAAGCTCCAGAAAGCTTCTCACTCACCTTGGGGACCTGTGGGAGGGCTGCCGACCACCAAGGGGTGTTGCCAGCCACTGGCCGACCACTTTTCATTGCTACAAACCAGAAAAAGTGGTCGGCCAGCTAGTTCTTCTGGTCGGCCGACCAGTTTTTGCTGCACTTCTCCAGTTTGCTGCAACAGAGAGCAAGAAAGGGCATGGCAATGTATTTGCAAGATATGTGTGCACAACCACCCTCTCTATCATTTCATAAGCTCAAGGGAGTGTGGTTCCCGACCCTCAGGCCACCAATCACGCATCTCGATGCATGATGGCCGAGAAGCCAAATTGCACAATTCAATATGAAATAACTGCACAAATAAACACATAAACCCTTGACCTCTATCATATATGATCAAGAGGGTCGGCGACCAAAAATTGAGGCACATTTCATCACTTCAAGTATGAAATGTCCCTCGCTTCTCATGTTTGGACTAACACCTAATCCAAACACAATGCAAGCAACAACATGCATAACATGATGCAAACAACAACATGGCATACATAATGCAAACAACAACAAAGCATACTCAATGCAATGTAAGATGAGCATGCAAGCAACATGCAAATAACAACATCGCATACACAATGCAATGCAATGTAAGATAGCATGCACAATGCAAAGAACATGGCATACATAATGCGATGAACAACATAACATACTCAATGCAATGCAACATAAGCATGCACAATGCAAAGAATATGGCATACACAATGCAATGAACGGCATAGCATACTCAATGCAATGTAACATAAGCATGCAAACAATATGCAAATAAACATGCTAAATGGACTTACACTGAATGTGGATAAACCTCAGTCATGCCCAAATCAGTGGCCATAAAGCTAAAACTAAGGCATGAAGTACAAAGTAAATGCATGCACAATGCAAAGGCCCATTGACCGGGCATAAGAGCACAACTCTCAAGAGTGCTCCAAGAGTGACAAATGTGGAAGTGTAACAACACTAAGTAAACTGAAATAAAGTATGAAATGATGTCAAATCACCCAAGCAATACAAGTATAGCATGCAAAGGTCCTTAAGCATTAAAGCTAGCAAAAAGGACTACAAAGGGGACATGCAACACATGGCACAAATGCATGAACCAATCATGGACAGAGCTCAAACAGGTCTAAACAAAGACCAAAATATGCTGAGATGGAGACTCAAATGTCTAGGCATGCAAGCATACACACTAGGCCATAAACAAGGCAATAATGCATAACACTCAAAGGCACTTAAAGAGTGAATGAAGTGGGAACATGGCAATGCTACATGCTCTGAAATGTCATGGTAAATGATGCCAAATCATGTACACAACACAAATGAAGCATGCTATGGTACCCAAAGCTTGAAGCTAGCATAGGCATTTGCACTACAACTATGCAAAACATGAAGCATATGGCAAAGGTAACCCAAAACAGTCCTAGAACATGTCAAAATGAGTCTAAAACATGTATGGAAGGAAGCCAAAATAAGCTAGCATGAAGGGCATAAGGCATGATGTGTGCAAGGCAAATAAGGTGGATTACACTACACCTATCAAGACCAAGCATGAGATGGCTTCGCCGACAAAAATCAGAGTTATATCATGGCAAAATAACCCCAAAAATGCATTGAAATGATAGCTCACAAGCTTAGGCATAAAGGCATACACAATGATTCATGTTTAAGGCATAAAGGGCAAACCCTCCCATGCATTGAAATAAGTGAAAGATGCAAGTGTATGACCACACTACATGGACTGAAATCACATTTCAAATGATGCCAAATCATTCAAATTGGCCAAGCAATGCATGCTAGTGGACTCAATACACAAAGCTAACAAGCTAGAATGCACTATAGCTATACAAAGCATGGCATGCATGACCAAAACAACACAAATTAGAGCTAGAGCATGCTAAAACATGGACAAAAGCTTGCTGGAGTTCAGCGAAAATCATGCTAGAATGATAGTCTAAAGCATGGTACACATTAGGCTAGTTCATGGAATTACACTACAAGTGTATGGAGCATGCAAAGGGCCATCAAACCAAACCTTAACAAAGGTATATCATGGCAAAACAACACCAAGAACATGCTAAAATGGACTCAAAACAAGTTAGAAAGACATGCTACTTCATGAAGCATACAAGACTAGTTTGTGAGAAATACAGTACAAGTGTATGAGGCATGCATGAGGTGACAAAACCAAGTCAAAACAGTGGTATGCCATGCTGAAATAAGGTCTAAAATAGGTTGAGATGTGGCCAACACAAGCTTAACAAACATGCTCAAATATGAGGCATTCAAAGCAAGCATTCAAGAACACAAGGAGAGAGGATGACCCTCTCCCATTTGGGACCTCAAAACACCATTTCCACAACTGAAATTCCTCTCCCATTTAGGACCTCAAAACACCATTTCCACCACTGAAATTCCTCTCCCATTTGGGACCTCAAAACACCATTTCCACCACTGAAATTCCTCTGAGTTTCAGTGGTGAGAAGGCCAAAACAAGGTGGTCCCAATAGCTAAAAAAGAAGATTCAAAACAAGGCCAAACAAGGCCTAAGAGGGGGTAGACCACCCCCAACATAAAAGTGACCTTAAACAAACATTATAAGCATGCAAAATCAGAACTTTTTACAGTAGAAAGTCAAGCCTAAATAAGCATGCAAATAGGTTCAAAAGCTTAAGCAAAAAGCAAGGTTCAAGAGGGTAAAAACTCACCCTTGTAGAACCCCTTTAAAGCTGCAACTCCAGCAACTTTCCTTGATCAAAACCAGTCCAAAGACTTCAAAACCAACCTTAAAGAGCCTCAGCAACAAGAGTATGGTGTTTGAGTGTGTGTTTGTGTGCAATAGTATGATGAATATACACTTTAAGGCACAAAACAAGAGCAAACAAGGAAATATAGAGACAATGGCGTATGTATAGCTCAAGCAACAAAATCTGAACCTGAAGGAGAAGGGGAAAGGTTCTCTCTTATAGAGAACAAGCAACAAGCTTGTTGGACAAGCTTTTGGCCTAAAGCCATCCCTCCATACACGTGTATGGAGGATGGCTTCTGTGCCTTCCAGCTGTAATAGCTGGCCTAAAAATATCTCCAAAAAGGTGATGGAAAGCTGCCGACCACTTGAAGTAGTCGGCCAGCTACTTATAGTGGTCGGCCGACCACCACAAGTGGTCTCCCAAAAAGAAAACTGGTCGGCCAGGGGTAGGAGAGGTCTGCACACTGAAAAAAAGTCAATAGTGTGGTGGCCGACCAGAAAAGGTGGCCCAAAGACCAAGAAAACCAGTTGCTCGGCCAGAAAACTGGCTAGCAGGAAGGAAAATGGTCTCCAAGGGAAAAAACTAGTCTCCCACCCTTATACCACCTTCCAAACAAGGAAAACAAGGTTTGTACCAAAAACAAATCAAAAAGGATATAAGATGAAAGTTCGGGAGGCAAAACGCGCAACCGAAAGCCTCGAAAACTAGTCTACGGGCATCAAAAGTGGTCTCCCGGACCACAGTGTCCCTCTAGGCAGAGGCAACAAGGCATGGTTCAAAAACCAAGTCAAACGGAGAACGTTAAGCGGTCCCGAAAGAAGGCGCGCGGCTGAAGGCTCCGAAAATAAGAAACTAGTCTCCAAGCGAGAAAAGTGATCTACGACCACAAAAAGTGGTCTACGACCACAAAGAGGTGGTCTGCAAGACCTCTCCTTCCCTCCAGGGAAGAGAAACAAGGCTTGGTCAGCAAACTGAGCCAAAGCACAAAGAGTTCAGAGGCCCGGAGGCATGGCACTCAGCCGAAAACTCCAGAGACTCGAAACGAGCACAACATGCATTATCACCGAGTGCTCAATCGATGACGTCTGAGTCTTAAGGTCGGTCAAAAATGGGGTGTCTACACAAGGCTTTGGTTTTTCTTCTTTTTTCTGTCTTGCTTAAGTGGGGTTCTTTGGCCCCAGCTGGGTTTCTTCTTGCTCTCCTAGGCATCCCAAGCCGCAGCTCGCCGGAGTCCGACGTGGGATAGCACCAAGTGTGAACTCGGCCACAAAGTCGGCCAAAACCTGGCCCTTAAATGCTGTTCTGAGCCTAAATTCCAAGTCATATTGGCCCAATACCACTGCCCATCTGGCTACCCTGCCTGTCAGATCTCCTTGTTGCAACAGGGACTTCAAGGGATGCTCAATCAACACCACAATCTTATGGGCCTAGAAATAATGATTCAACTTTTTGGAAACCATCACTAAGGCTAGTGTCAATTTCTCCAGGGGTAAGTACCTGGTCTCTGCACCTGCTAGGGTTTTACTCACATAGTATACTGTCCTTTGTTCTCCCTTCTCTTCTCTGATTACCACTGCACTTATTACATGCTCTGAAACCGCCAAGTATAGAAGCAACTCTTCTCCAGGTACTAGATTTGACAGAACTGGGGCTGTAGTTAGGTACTTCTTCAAGTCGGTCAAGGCGACTCGCACTCTTCCGTTCATAAAAAATCTGTGGCCTTCTTTAACAAATTGAAAAATGGTTTACACTTATCCGAACTTCTGTTTATGAACCTGTTCAGGGCTGTGGCCCTTCCAGTTAACATCTGCACTTGTTTTGCCGATGTCGGGCTCTTCAAGTCTAGGATGGCCTTAATTTGATCTGGGTTTGCCTCAATACCCTTTCTGGTAACCAAGTATCCCAAGAACTTACTAGACCTAACTCCAAATGCACATTTCGAAGCATTGAGTCAGAGCCGATATGTTCTAAGGATATTAAAAATTACCTTTAAGTCAGCCAAGCGATTCTCAGGTTCTTTGGTCTTCACGACCATGTCATCAATGTATACTTCATCATCAATGTATACTTCCGCTGTTTTTCCAATTATATGTCTGAACATCTTGGTCACCAACCTCTGGTAGGTTGTTCCTGCATTTTTCAACTTAAAAGGCATCACCCTGTAGCAATACAGTCCTTTCGGGGTGATAAATGCAGTCTTCTCCTCATCAGGGGATACATTGCTATCTGGTGGTATCCCCTGTAAGCATCTAGGAAGCTCATCCTTCCATGCCCTGAAGTAGCATCTACTAATTGATCAATCTTGGGTAGTGGGAAACTGTCTTTGGGACAAGCCTTATTAAGGGTGGTGAAGTCTACGCAGACCCTCCACTTCTCATTCTTCTTTTTCACAACAACTGTGTTTGACAACCAAGTTGGGTAGTTTACCTCGCGAAGGGCCCTAGCCTCCAATAATTTTTCCACTTCCTCCTCTACTGCCTCCACATAAACCAACGTTGGCCTCCTTGCTCGCTGAATGATAGGGTTAGCCGACCTGTCTATATTTAGTCTATGGCAAGTGACCTCGGGATCAATACTAGGCATCTTGTATGGTGTCCAGGCAAACACCTCTATGTTTGCTCGCAAGAATAACTCTAACTTGTTCTCCTCCTCTTCGGCCAAGCCTAAGCCGAGAAAGAAGAAGTGCTCTTCAACCCCTTGTTGGACCAGAATTTTCTTTAAGGCTTCCTCGCTTTTGTTTGCCGGCTTTTTGCCGACGTCATCCAGGACCTCCATGTCCTTGTCCTCAATTCCTATTGTTGTGCGAAGTTGGATTTCATTGCTACCATGGAGCAATTCTTTGCCTGCACCCGATCCCCTCTGACCTCCTCAATTCCATGCTCCATTGGGAACTGCAACAGTTGGTACAGTGTTGAGGGAACAACCCTCATTGCGTGCAACCATGGCCTTTCCAAGATAACATTGTAAGGGGAGGGGGTGTCAATTACTGTGAACTCTGTGCTTACCTTCTTGGTGCTTGCCTGCACGTCCAAATTTGTTGCTCCCAGAGGTCATGTTGGCGTTCCATTGAACCTGACCATTAGGCTGTTGGACTACTCCAAATCATTTTGGTGAAGGCCGAGCTCCTTGTAACATCTGACATACATGATGTCACAAGAGCTACCCTAGTCAATCAGAATGCGCCTTACCTGGCATTCTCCAATTTTGAGGGTTACTACCAGAGCATTGTTGTGTGGATGCTGCACCATGTCTAGATCTACTTCAGGAAATGACACTATTGGTCCCTGGCACTCGTCTGTCCTAGGCCTCTTTTGCTGGACCTGATACACATGCTGTAAGTGTTTCACCCTCTGAGTCTCCCCACGTACCTCGTTCTTATTGACCTTTGAGTGAATCACATTGATCACCCGAGGTCTATCTTCTTGTTGTGGTTGTGGTGAAGGTAGTGCTGCCGGTGCCTGGAGCAGTCTCGCCTGTTCTTCTCTCATTCTGGCCTCATCTACTACGTCCGTCAAGTGACCCTGTCTGTCCAGGTCCTTCAAATGTGTTTTAAAGCTCTGCACCCCTAAGTCAAGTGCCCATCCTCATTGTGGTAAACACAATGCTTCCCAAGACTTCTTCCTATAAATTCGCTAGGAATCTTCTTCAGCGCTTTATAATACGGCTGGTTCCTGAACCTTTCTAGAACTTTATAAGCCGGGATCCTGAACACCGTAGTGACTGCCTGTGCAGCCCTCAATCCTGTTTTTTACCTGTTAAATCCAGTATTACCTCGGCTTCGCTTCGGCGAGCCGTTTCTCTTTTCCTGCTTCGGCACCTTCGTTCTTAGCGTATCCTCTTCTACTCTGGCATATTTCTCGATCCTTTCCATGAGCTCCTCCATACTCATTGGCAAAGTCTTTGCCAATGACTTCCAAAGCATGCAATCATCCTCCAAGTCATTTTTAAAAGACACGACCGCCAACTCCTGCTTACATCCTGGTATTCGGTTGAACACCTTATAATATCTTTTGGCATAAGTCCTGAGGCTTTCACTCTCGCCAATTTTCGAAGCCATCAGGGAGTCTACCCTCAACGGCTGCAATTTGTTTATAACAAACCTGGCCACAAGCATCTCGGCCAGGCCTTTCCAACTCTTCATAGTTCCTTTCGACAACTTGTAAAACCAATTTGATGCGATTTTCCCAAAGGATGAGGGGAACACCTTGCAGAGCAACAGTTCGTTCCCGGTATATAGTGTCATTGAATTCAAATATAAGCCGACGTGAAAGTTCGGATCAGACTTACCATCATATATTTGGAACCTCAGCATGTGGAACCTTTTTGGGGCCTCTAACTTATCCAACTCCACTGAGAACGGCGTTCTTGGCTTGATCGGAGATATGACCTCGGCATCTTGCCGCTTCCTCTAGAGGTCATCCCTCAAATCTTCCTTAGTCCGACCAGGAGCTTGGCTGTCAACGGATTTCAGCCTTTTTGGTGCGTTGCTCCCAGTGTTGTTATGAGTCCTCTTGGATTTCTCTTCATTTACCGTGTCAAAACAAAGTTCCTTCCGTTGAACATACCAATGTTCCTTAACATAAGTTCCTTTGGTACGAGGCATCCTCTATGACTCCCCTCTTATTGACTCTGCTCGCCCGGCGTCCCATGAAGGCCGATGTGAGCATTCCTTCACCTTATCATGCTGAGGAACTGCTGGGACTGCTTTCTACCCCCATTTCTGGGCATCGTTCTTGGCCGCTGGAATCGGCGTGTCCTCCAGTGGAAACAGTGGTTGTATGACGTTGTTCTGCATCATGAAGTTAACAACCGATTGTAGGTCTGCCAACTTGTTTGCCATTCCCTTCATCTCGCCATCCCTCCTCAGGCATCTATTTTTTCATACCTGGAGATCGCTTTCGTTGTAGTACTCGTCTCGGTTTGCCTTCTTCGGTGGGTCTCCCTCTTGGCCAGCGTCCTTCTCCTTGGGATTCTGATCCCGTGGTCCTTCATTTGGAGTTTCCTTCTCCATGTTAGGATCGGCATGTTTACCACTCCCACTAGGGATGTCGTCCCCAATCTTCTTTTTCTGTCCGTCGTTGGCCATTTATTCTCCTTACATTTTCACAAACGGTGCCAAATTGTAGGTGTAGATTTCTAACCACACAGCCAGACAAGAACTCAGCCGGAGAGCACCAGCAGAATAGATTAAGCCCAAACAACCTGTCACAGAAATATAGGAATCCAGCAGTGGCTCGTCCACCCGGGGGCACTTCGACGATCTAGTTAGTAAATATCTCTCAAAGATAGCAAAGAGTACTCAAAACTTACTAGAAAAGAACTTACTTCTTACAGTATATCACACATACCTTAGACCCATGAGGGTGCCCTGCTTTTATAGCCAGCACTGACCTGATCCTTGTAGAAGCCTAACTTCAATGGATTTTGGCTCAATGCTCACCTTGGACTCTCAACTAGATAGGGATAAACTCCATGAGAGCTTTATCTTTATGCAAACTGAGATCCTCTCCTATTCTAGGACTCATGTCCCTTGTCCGCTGATCTTGGATTCCGATATCTCCGTAGACAACCTCGGCCTAGTTGAGATCACCTCGGCATCAAGATCAGACCACGTAACACCCCGGCTGACACTTCGGCGTCACCTTGGCCACATGTTGTCATTCACAAAATATGCCCTCACATGTCTATTTACAGTGTCAGAATATCACACCCATTTTGTTGCAAATAATGTAAGGAATTGAGAGGCCATTTAATGAAAGAATGCAAACGAAATAATGAAAGGGAAATGTTATGGGATACACTTATCCAAAGTTGAGTATTATATGCATTTTGTTATGTGTATTTTTTTATAAATGTTATAAATTTTTGTAATTAATATTATGTAATTTTTTAGTTATATTATATTATGATAATTTGTGATTTTTGAAATGAAATTACAACAATTTGTAGAACATTTACATATTTTTATGTTATTCTTTTTTTATCGAAATTTTACTCAATAATAATAGGTTTCAAAAAATTGTTGTAATTGCATTTTAGAAATCACAAATTATATAACATTTACCCTAAAGATTTATAGCGGCCCGGGTTAAGACCCAATTCTTTTTATACTCTTTGATTTTGAATTCTGTGTATATTGGTATTATTATAGTCTGTTCTAGTCCTATATTATCAATTAGGAATTGAGAATGTGGTTTTGAGTTTTGTTTTGAAAAAATTGGGATTTAGTGTTTCTGGGGAGATTTTGTTTGTTGTTCCTGGGTTCGCTCGAGCGGTGAGTTGGTCGCTCAAGCGGTCTTTCGTTTCTCGCAGAACTTGTGTTTGCAGGCTGAACTTCTAGGAATAGGTCTTTCTTCGCTCAAGACGTATTTTGGTCGCTCAAGCGGTCTGCTTGCAGTTTGCACTTCTGAGGTAGGGATTTCTTTATTATTTTTGCATGTTATTTACCCTCGTCATGTGTTAATTGATTTAACTAGATTTTTGAAAACTCTAGGTTTGATGTGGGTTTTGAATTTGGTTCACAAAAGAGGGGTTTTGGGATGTGTTATTTGAAATAGTGTTCGGAATAGAAGAAATTGCTTTAAAACGGTAAATGCTACAAGAAATATCTGTTTGGTTTTATGGAAACTATTGGTGATTTTGGGTTTTCTTTACAAAAGTAAATGGGAAAATTGTGAGATATTGGAATAGTATTGTAATAATATTTGTGTGAGTTGGAAGGAAGGAGTTGAACATGTTATTGTTATTTCTATATTGAAATTTTGAAATATATATATATATATGTTTCTTAAAAACTTATCTTTTGAATAGAGATATTTGTTTTGGCTATCGATGGAGAATAGCACTGATTGTTGTAGAAATTGAATGAGAACTAGGTTAATTGAAACTCATTCACTCATGCATTGCATTTGAACATTGGTTTCACATTTATACATTGATATGTATCGTTTTGAGAAAAATGAGTGAATACCATGGTGAATGGCATTCATGTACATACACCATATGGCTTGGTTAAGTATCATATAGATCATTAAATTTATCTCTACTGGGTTTTAGCTCACCCTATATGGAAATCAACTTTCAAGTGTTGATGGTATACCTCCGTCAAGGGGTTAGCTTGGGAGGACCGAGGATTGTGGAGCTGAAGGCTTGTTGTATTTTTGTTTTGTAAATATTCTTTTGTATAAGCCTAGGGCTTTCTTTATATTGGGTTTGACCTACTTTTGTTGTCGTCTGGGAAAAGTGTAGCCTTTAAGGCATGAACTTGTACTTATCTACTATTGTTTAAATATGTGGATCATATACACTCAGATCCTAGGATTAGTGAATGTATTACTGCATGTGACACCTTTTGTAATACTTATGAAAATCAATGAATTAATGATTGTAAGCTTCAACATATCTGTTGAGAGTTATGAATGTATCTATTATTTTTATTTTCGGGACGTACCAAAATTCATAGCAATATTTGTTAGGAAAACATATAACAAGATGTATACAGAGTGCATACTGTAGAGTTTCTATAATCAAAACATCAACTAATGGGTCACTCCATAAGTAGTGAGTCTTTACATTTTACTAAGAGGCAAGGAGTTTGATTATTTCCACTTACGTGAGCTTAGGCCATGTTTGTTTGGGCGGACTGGATTAGCATTCCCATGACTAATAGTCCTAGGACTACGAATTCGTTGGATTATGTATCCTATCTTAACTAATAGTCAAGTTTAAAATAATTAGTCCGTACTTTAATTGTTTAACCAAACATCGGATTAATAATTTTATTGGACTATTAGTCCAATTCCAAGCTCATGTCCACCCAAACAAACATGGTCTTCTGGTACCAATATGCTATGCACACTGAATATAATACATAATATGCATGAATTGAAAAGATCTTATAGAATTTGATGATGGGGTCATTTTTAAAAAATCTTATCTATTCATATGCATCACATTTTCAATTCTATGATTAGTTTTTGTGTTCTGAACTTACTCTTAAATTGTATGCTTGTTGCTATTTGTTAAAATTTCTCCATTTTATGTGTTTTTCACAGTATTTACAGTTTATCTTATATTAATTGGCAAAAAGTAAAACTATAAAAACACATGAAAAGACATTATCTATATCGTGTGTATGATCCAACTAAGCTTTAGATGATCTACAACAATTCTATACAAAAATATGTTGAGAGAAAAGAAAGAAAAAATTGATATAATGCATTAAACTCAACTATATGTAACAAGAAAAAAAATAAAATAAAAAATCAGATAGAGAGATTTGTTATAAACGTGCTAAAGATAAAACACTTTTGAAATCAATTTGTCATTTTTCCATCAACAATAGTAAAAGGGTTTAGCTTATTTCAAGTTAGTCATTTCAACTTGAGAGAGCTTTTGGGCTTGGTAAACTCATTTTGGAATCGATTTTGGTGATTCAAATAGTTCGCTTTTAAGGACTCATTAAGTTGAATGTTCATGCAAAAAATCAAGATGATTATATATCGGTAACTATATGTTTGAATCAAAATTGTTTTACAAAAAAATGGATGTCTATTCTTGAAATTATATTCGTCGTCTATTTTTAAAAATAAATATGATAAAAACATATAATTATTGATATCTAATCATATTGATTTTTTTGCATGAATATTCTACTCAATAAATCTTAAAAATTGAACGATTCTGATCACTAAAATAGGTCTCAAAATTAGCATACCAAACCCAAACACTCTCTTTAGTTGAGATGATAACTTGAAAAAAGTCAAATCCATAATAAAAATACTTTTGGAATTAGAAAGCAAATACATATCCCATTGATTGCATTGAATGCAACAGATTTATGTAGAAAGCCATTGCAAAAACAACTTATTTAGAGCATCTCCAAAATTTTATGAAAAAATTAATCTGATATGATATACTCCAATGGTGAACTAAGATTTTCATTAAATCCGGTCCGTCGTTCGGCCTAAAGTAAATTTTTGGTTCACAAGCAGGTTCTCTGGCCAAAACTCGGTCGTTCGGCCGATTATTCACCAGGTCATCCATCAATGGCTACTTACAAAATTTGATGAAAGGTTAAACGCTCTCTTAATTTGATAAAAAATATATATATATATATACATCTCCCTTCATTTAATATCAATTTAATAAAATAGTTGAAACACCGTTTTTACTAAATGTATTGGTAATTTTTTTTTTCAACTCCTATCGGCATGTAATTCCACCAAGCTTTTTTTTATCACAATTGTTCACTATATTTCTTTAACCAAAAAAAATGGCTTTTAAACCTTTGCCAAACCTAGTAGGGAGCAACATTTCTGAGTGTTTTTTTTTATTATTATTATTTTTTTTTTTAAGGTAAAGATTTGAAAGAAAGAAAAATGACACAAAAAAATAAATAAATAAATAAATAAAAAATTGAAGGGTAAATTACAAATACACCCCTTAAGATTTGATTAAAATACGATTTGCTCTCAATGGTTCTGAAAATTACATTTCGTCCCTTGAGGTTTCTAATTTTATAACAAATGACTCATTTTATTAATAAATTATCAAGTTAATTAATAATTTTTAATGATTTTATAAATTTATTTCAATTAATAATACATGTGTTTTTATCATTGTATAGGAGAGCAATTAAGAATTTTATTTTTTAGTTAATTATGTTAAATAAAAAATTTTGATAAGTAGATATTTGTAATTTTTCAAATTATAAAAAATAATTCGTATTTTAAACAAATCTCAAGAAATATATTTACAATTTACCCAAAATTTTAATAAAAAAATGAGGATTCGACCTAATAAGAGCTGTTACGAAACAATGGGCAAGAATAGAATGTAGGACAAAATTCAAAACTACGAGGACTTTTGGCCTTGCTTGGAAGTTAGCTATTTTAGTAAATTATTTTAATTTTTGATTATTTTATTAGAGAAAATGGTTAGATTTTTTTTTTGGTTAGATATGATGTTTGTGGGGAAAAAAAAAAAGTAAAATGATTATATATTTGATGTGACATTTTATTTTATTAATTATTTTAATTTACTGTATCATTTTATAAATTTTAATCACAAAAAAAAAAACCTTAAATTCGGCTTTCCAAACACCGCCGAGAAAAGCCCAAATGGATGAAATCTTGTCGGCCACCTAACCCAAGAAATGCCCAACCCACTAGTTGGCAACCCACAGTTTTGATGATCTTTTATGGAGGAGGAGTCATATTAGCAACCCACAGTTTTGATTATCTTTTAGGGAAGATTACACAAGTGGTAAGTTGGAGAAATTATTACATATATATATATAAGTTTAATAATTAATACATAAAGTTTACCATTAATTTATAACTAACATATCACCCATACTACAGGCTAAAAAAATAATTTTAAAATTCAATAATAATATAAAATTTATTTAAAATGTATAGAAAAATAATTTAGAATAAATTAAATTTTAACCATTTCATTAAAATATATATATATTATAGTTGTTATGTCATTCATTATATATTTCAAGTTTTCAATAAGAAATAGATGTCATAATTTAATTGGTAAAGATAGAAAAATTAAAATAAATTTAAAAAATTATATTTATGATAAAATAAAAATACTTGTCGTCTTATAAGTTTTTTAATTTTATTGTGTTCTATGTTAAAGTTTATCCAATTATGTATAACTAAAAATTTCATTCATATTTTCTATTTAAATTTTTTTAAATTACAAAAAAATAAATTTTATTTGGACTCTTTTTTTAAATCTCAAATTAGATGCAATTTAGATACGGGTTAATTTTTATTATTATTATTATTTTCCATCTACAAATTCTTAAATTAAAAAAAATAATTAGAAAAACCAATAGTTTTATACAATGTATATTTTATGCTGGGTATTTTTAATTTAATATATATATATATATAAGGCTTGGATATGGTTAAAATATACAGTTAAAAACACATGTATTTTTAAACACGACATGTTTATTTTTTGATGTGACAAAAAAATTTGCACTGCACATGCATTTTTTTAATTTATGTTTACAGAGTTTTTTTTAATATTCTAAAAAAAAAAACTATTTAGAGAATTGATTGACTTCTTAAACTCTTTGGGAAATAAACCTGCTTTTAAAATCGCATGTTGGACATGCAATTTCACCATATCATCATAAATTGCATTTTCAACCTACGATTTCAAGGTGAAATTGCATGTTGAAAATACAATTTCAATTTCAAAATCGCATTTTGAAAATGTGATTTCAAAAAGTAGATTAGTTTTCTAAATAGTTTGAAAAGTGGATCAATTCTCTAAATTATTTTATTTTTTTTAGAATATTAAAAAAAAAACAACTCTATGTTTACATTTGTCATGCGAAATTTCTTTTTAAATTAATAAAGGTGCTATAAATATTTTAACGCCAAAAATTTTTTTAGTTTTTTTGAGCCCACACATGTATTGTTTAGTTTTCAAAAATAAAAATATAAAATTTTGAAGTAAATATTTTTAAAATTTGAAATTATATTTGAAATTTCCTTTCAAAAATTTTTAAATTTCAAATTAGATATGAGTAAGTTATGGCTTCTTTTTCTTTTTTTTTTCTTTTTTTTTTCTTCTTAACTTTCTATATTAAGATTTTTAAATTCCAAAACCATAGATATAATTAGATAAACTAATATTTCCATGCCATTTTTTAAGGTTCACAAATTTTTAAAAAATTAAGAAAATCCATTTTGCTTATAGTATAGATATAGATAGATTGGTCAATCATACATAAAGTAGGATTTAATTTGATATAATGATTTTTTTTTTTTTATAAATCTACTGAACTCAATGAATATGAGCCATGGTGTCTAAAACTAAGTCAGGATTTTAAAAATCCTCATCCCCCACACCACATTTTTTTTAATGAAATTTAAGATTTTGAGTGATATATTTTATATATTTTGAATGAAAAACATTTGGAGAGATGATTACC
>CM069912.1:91159630-91443172 GCA_036172215.1 Camellia granthamiana
CCTGGTGATGTTGGGAGTGGTCCCACTATGTCTAAGCCGCACATTGCGAAAGGCCATGGACTAGTGAGAGGTAGAAGTTCTCTGGCAGGTTGGTGTATTTGATGCGCAAACTTCTGACACTTTTCGCATTTTTTGACATACTTCTCCGAATCCGCTTGCATGTATGGCCACCAATATCCTTGTGAGATAGCTCGGTATGCCAGTGATCTTCCTCCTTGATGGCTGCCACAAACCCCCTCATGTATTTCGAACAGGAATGCTTCTACCTTGCTGGGGTGAACACACTTTAAGTAAGGTCCCGAGAACGACTTCTTGTATAATGCCAAGGATGGAGGGAGCCAAAACCGCTGCGACTTTGCTCTTATTCTGTTGGCTTCTTTCTTTTCTTCCGGTAAGGTGCCGTCTTTTAAGAACAGGATGATAGGATCCATCCAGGAAGGGCCTAGATCGGCGCAACATACCTCTTCTGCTTCTGGATCTTCAATGCTTGGTCTAGGCAGGTAGTCGATCAGTAGTGGATGAGGGATGGAGGTATCTGCCATCGAGGCGAAGCCTGCTAGTTCGTCTGCTCTGCTGGTTTCCTCCCTGCCGATCTGTTCTATCCTCACCACTTCAAACTTCTTGATTTCGGTTCTGATTAGCTCTTGGTACTTAGCCATTCTGTCATCCTTTGCTTCATAGTCGCCAGATATTTGGTTTACCACCAGCTGTGAGTCGCTGTAAACCATTAGCTCGGTGGCCTTCATGTAGAATGCTGATTTGAGACCTGCAAGAAGCGCTTCATACTCCGCTTCGTTGTTTGATGCTGGGAAGCCAAGGTTGATTGCCTGCTCCACTACTAGGCCGTCTGGAGAGATGAGGACTATGCCAAGTCCTACTCCATGTCGGTTGGATGCTCCATCCACGAAGAGTTTCCACATCTCTCCAACGAACAACTTCCAGCAGGTGGAGGGATCAGAGGATGCCTTAGGATCTTCTGCGTTGCCGATGTCTTCTTCCAAGTCCATGCTTGCTGTCTGCCCCTTACAATCTGATTGTACCAAGTCTTTATTTGTTGGTGAGTCCTGACTTGGTATAGTATGGTTCACTTCTTCCTTCCTTTCTTTACTCTGGTCTGCCTTGGGGCCTGACTGAGTAACCTGTACTAGGGGTTGTGTTATTCCGACGTCAACTTCTATCCCTAGGTCGGTTGTTTCAGTTAGGTCGACTGGGCAGATATGATGACTTCCAGGAGTGAACTCTGTGACAAAATCTGCCAATGCTTGAGCTTTTATTGCGGTTCTGGGTTGGAACTTGATGTCGTATTGTCCCAACTCTACTGCCCACCTCAGAATTCGCCCAGAGAAGTTCGCCCTTTCAAACAAAGCCTTTAGTGGGAAGGCTGTGAGGACAACAATGATGTGAGCGTGAAAGTAGTGCGATAGTTTCCTTGAGGCCATCATCAAGGCCAATGCCAGTTTCTCCAGTGGCAAGTACCTTGTTTCGGCGCCTAGTAATGTCTTGCTGACATAGTAGATGGGTAGATGTTGGGTTCCTTCTGTACGGACCAACACTGCGCTGACTGCGTGCTGCGATACTGCCAGATATAAGAAGAGTTCTTCTCCAGGGATTGGTGTTACAAGTAGTGGTGGAGAAGACATGTATTCCTTCAAGCTTTCCAGAGCTCGGTCACATTCTTCGTCCCACTCAAACTTGGCCTTGAGGGCGTGAAAAAATGGTCGTAGCCTGTCTGACGATCGGCTAATGAACCGATTGAGTGCGGCTGCCATGCCGGTGAGATGCTGTACTTCTTTGACTGAGTTTGGTCTCTCCAGATCCTGAATTGCCTTGATCTGAGAAGGGTCTGCTTCTATACCTCGGTTGGTCACCAAGAAGCCTAAGAATTTGCCTGATCCTACTCCGAATGCACACTTCGACGCGTTGAGGCGTAACTTATGCTTCTTCAGGATCTCAAACATCTCACTTAGGTCCTTGAGGTGGTCATTTTCATCTTTGCTCTTGATCACCATATCGTCGATGTAAGCCTCCATTGTTCTGCCTAACAACGGCTCAAACATCTTGGTGACCATTCTCTGGAATGTCGCCCCTGCGTTCTTTAGGCCAAAGGGCATGACCTTGTAACAGTATAGTCCTCTTGGAGTGATGAAAGATGTGACCTCCTGGTCCGGTTCATGCATTGCGATCTGGTGGTAGCCTCTGTATGCATCCAGGAAGCTAAGTCGGTTGTGCCCCGCCGTCAGGTCTACCAGTTGATCAATCCGTGGTAGAGGAAAGCTATCTTTAGGGCATGCTTTGTTGACAGTTTTATAGTCGACACAGACGCGCCACTTGCCATTCTTCTTTGGTACTACGACTGTGTTGGAGATCCATCTGGGGTAGTGCACCTCTCTGATTGCCCCTGCTTCCAACAAGTTTCCCACCTCTTCTGCCACTATTTCGGCGTGGTGGAGTGCCGATCTACGGGTGCGCTGAATGATTGGTCTGGCAGATGGGTGGACATTGAGTTGGTGACAGATGAAGTTGGGATCAATGCCTGGCATGTCGTATGGAGTCCAAGCAAACACTTCGATGTTAGAGGTCAAAAATTCCAAGACCTCTAACCTCTCAGCGCTGGACAACGACGAACCAAGCAAAAAGAACTTATCCGGGTTCTTTTCATCTATTCTGACTTCCACCAAGTCTTCCACCGCTTTCTGGCTTGCTGCTTTGCCGACGTCTGCGAATAGTTCATTACTCTCAGGTTCTTCCACCGAATGAACATACCCCTTCGCAACGCGGCTTCCGTTCACCGTGACAAAACATTGCTTGGACATGATTTGATCTCCATAGACTTCCTCTATTACTCCGGTGTCGTTTGGGAACCGCATCACTTGGTGGTAAGATGACGCTACCGAGCGCATGGCATGCAGCCATGTTCTGCCCAAGATGATGTTGTAAGTGGAGGGGACTTTCAATACCCAGAACTCCACTTGCTTCGTCACACTCCCTGCTCGGACTGGAAGGATGATCTTGCCGACTGGCCATTCTGGCATTGAGTTAAATCCAATCAGGGGTGACACTGCTGGTGCTAAGTCTTTGTCTTGCAGCTTCAATTGTTTGAACGTCTCATAGTACATGATTTCGCATGAACTACCCTGGTCAATCAGAATCCGCTTGACGTCAAAATCCTTGACTCGGAGAGTGACGACCAGGGCATCATTGTGAGGGCAATATATTCTGTCCAAGTCTTTATCCGAAAAAGACATAACATTTGCGGCCTCTGTCCTTCCCTTCTTGACGACAGGTTGGGCACTTAGTACCTCCCTTAAGTGCTCAGCCTTCTTGATCGAACCTCTGAGCTCACATACACGCTCTGGTTCGAAGACTCCATGTATCACATTGATAATGCCTTGAGGTGGAGCGTCGATTGGCATTCCATTGGGGTTATTATGGTCCTGGGGGGCTGGCTGTGCCCCGCCTTCGATGTATTTGTCTAAGTGGCCTGCCGCCACCAACTCCTCCAAGTGCTGCCTCAATAGGGTGCAGTTCTCAGTGCGGTGCCCTTTTTCTTTGTGGAAGATGCACCGTGATCTGTCGTCGTAGTCCTTCTGAGCTTCGCCTAACTTGGCTGGCCACTTGACGAAAGGCTCGTCGCGAATCTCACTAAGTATTCGGTAGATTGGTTTCTTGAAGACCGTGGTGATGGCAATGCGGATTCTCAACCATCTTTTGTCCTGGTCTTCTCCGTTGTCGCGTCTGCCACGCCCGTTTCTGTTCGGCCGATCTACCGCATTGACCTTTGCTGAGGCCTTCTTTTCTGGTACTGCGGTTGTGCTAGACTTTGCTTTAGCACGGGCGCCGTCCTCCTCCACCCTGATGTGCTAATGCACTCTTTCCATCAGAGCCTCCATGGTGAGGGGTGGCGTCATGGTGATAGAATCCCTTAGTCTGTTCCCGACTGGGAGTCCTCTCTTGTATTGCGCGATGGCGAGATTGGTTGGGCAATCCCTAATCTGATTGAATGTCTCCTAGTAGCGACTGTTGTATGACCTTAGGGTCTCTTTGGCGCCCATGTCGATGGAGAGTAGCTGATCGATCTCCACCTAGGTCTTAGTGTTCGTTCGGAACCTTGTGACGAACGCCTCCGCCAATTGCGCCCAGGAGGCTATGCTGCCTTCTGGGAGTTTCTCAAACCAAGTAAGGCCCAGGTCTCCAAGGCTTGAAGGGAATAGGATGCACATCAAGGCCTCATTCCGCCGGTATACAGCCATGACCTGGCGAAAGTGGCTCAAGTGCGAGTAGGGGTCCGTCTTCCCCTCGTATGTATTGAATTTGGGCTGAAGGAAGCCTGATGGTAGGGGCGCGTTCTCTATTGCTGGGACGAATGGTGAGGTCTGCAGCCTCGCCAATGCCTTATCCGCTGGTTCGTAGGCCGGGCGCGGTAGTGGCATTCCAACCTCGACGCTTCCATGCGCCCGAGGAGCCAACCGCTGTAAGGTAGAAACTCTATGCGGATCACGTGCCCTGGCGTCTTCCCTGCATCGTGCCTTTTCATCTAGCACGGTTCGTAGGTCGGACGATCTGGGCAACTCGGTCTGTCTGGACCTTGTTTGGTGCGTATGTGAGGGCCAATAAGTGCTTCCTTCTGTGTAAGACCTTTCAGATCTCGTCCTCTCAGACCTGGAGTGACGAGTCCTGGAAGATCTGGCCTGCGTGTCGCCGGTCCTGAGGCTTCTGTTTTCTGCTTGGGAGGGTGTAGAATTTCTACTACGACCCTCTGAGTGGCGAGGGGGCGTCTTGTTGTTGCGCCCCTCTCCTGTCGCCACTTCTTTTCCTTTCATCTGGCGTTTTAGAGATTCCATGTCCGCCGCCATCCGCCGTATCAACTCGTCTTGTTCCCTGACGCGATCCTCCAAAGTTTGAGGATCAACCCTGCGCCTTTGCCTTTCTGGGCTTTGCGAACGAGAGGGATGAGGGCTGTTATTCCTCCTTCTACCCCTGACATCCCTCCTGGAATCTTGTCGTTGCTCCAAGTCCGCCATAGGAGGGATCAAAGGTAGTCCTTCGCGTCTTGCACCTCCCTGTGGTGTTTGTCCGTCGATGGCGGACTGCGATACATCTTCATTGTGCGCCATTGATTCTTCAGAGAAAAAAGCTTGATCAAGAGGTTGTTCTTGTCTGTTCTTCCCACAGACGGCGCCAATTGTACGGGAAAGAAATACACCTTCTCGTATAATCCTGTTGATCAAGTCTGCGCTCCTCCGTGCGACGTCGTTCCACTACCTGAAAACACAAACGTGAGCTAGCCGGCGGGTGTGTGCCGGAAACCTCTCCGATGCCTAAGTCAGTTCACAAGACAAGTAGGCAAAAGCTCTGTATTCAGGGAGCAAAATTGCATTACCTCTTCATAAGTGATATTGGTGAGCTTTTATAGGTTTCGTGTGACACAATCCTAGTAGGACTCTAACTCCTCCACGTAGAGTCCTACTAGAATTCATACTCCTGAAAGATAACGCTTATCCTTCAACACCCCCCTCACTGCTTAAACCAAGTGAGATGGTTTTTCCCATGGCCGGACTTCCATATGACCGAAGTAACTGTTAACTCGGCCCTTACTTTATTTCCCTTACCTCGGTTTTCCCATGCTAAAACCGAGCTATCCACAAGGGAGATGAGCCGAACTATCTTACGACCGAAGTAACACCGCCTTGCCGGGCTAACAAGTCGCGACCGATCTCTGTTACCTCGGTCTTCCTTTCCTTTCTTCTACCTCGGCTTCGCATGCTATACCGAGCTATCCATAGAAGAATTAAGCCGAGCTATCATTTACTCAGGTCCTAAAGCAAGCCCAATATACCTCGGTTCTGAACAACACGACCGAACTAACTCAAATAACCAGCGACCGAACTAAACATAAGCACTTACTCCGGTGGAAATTCTCTACTCCGGACCGGACTAACACTTGTCCGGGCCCATCTTCTCAGCCTCTTCAATGTGGACTATAGATCGGCCCACTATCCTAGCTCGGCCCAATTTAAACATAAATTACCCTCTCAATTACCTTAAAATGAAGATAGTTAAGAAAGATTTTAAGAACAAATTTTGTGAAATAGTAATGTATGTAGTATCAATCAATTAGTCAAAGTAAATTGAACAATAATTTAAAAGCCAATGTATGAATATAAGTTATGATACATTATATAATCAACATCAATCATATACATACAAAATGTATACATTTGCACGCATGCAAATATATTTACCATTACATACATATATTATTTATAAATATATTAAATATAGATACATATATATGTTCAACATTACATGTAGATACTCAAGACAAAAGGCTCAAAGAGAGAATATGAAAGGAAGAGATATTCAAACATTCATATAAATGTAAATCTACCAATTCCCAATAATAAACAAAGAGACAAATATATGAATAAGTATAAAACTAACATCTTCTAGAATACGTGTTGCATTAGATTGCTTGATTATGTAGGGTTTTGCCTTCTTCTAAAATACTTCTCATGTTGAATTGCTAATGTTGTTTAGGGTTTTCAAAATTCTATAGTTTTTAATTTTAATTTATGTTTTTGGTTGGCATTATTTAAATAGGTTGAGATGGAGGCAGATATATGGGATATGTTAATGATTTTTCATATTAGTGGGATATTTGAATTTTGAAATTCAAATTTAAAGGATAGTTAGAATTATTTATTTATTTTTTGGTTGGGTTAAACAATAGAAATTTTTTTAATTATTTAATAATTCAAAATTTTTGAAAATTCATGTTGAGCATGTACTGTTTTTGGTTGTATTCTCAAATCATGATTCTACACCTTGATTCAAGTATGATGTTTGGTAGGAGTTTTGGAATCACGTTTCCAAAACTCTGCTAAGAGCTCTACCTCCGCCGCGCTTTTCAGAATTTTTTTTTTTGAAAATTTTGCCTAATCGGTCGTCCGGCCGGTTGACCAGAATAGTGATTTTTTTTATTTTTATTTTTTTGCAATTGATATGTTAATTTTTATATAATCGAAAAAAATATTTTCTGAAATTTTTAAAAAATTTTATGTGCTTTAAAATAATTTTGAGTTGTATGTTTAATTATGAGTTGTAAATTTTTGTATCAAATATCAAATGTCACATCAACAATTCTCCACTCAAATCAAAACTCTTTACCAAATAAATTTTTTACACTCAAATCATAATTCCAAACCCCACAAACTCAAAATACAACTCATACTCTCAAATCATAATTACAAAACTCTACCAAACGCAAAAAACTCTCATATCCGTTCTCATTAAAAACCCATTTTTTCTTAATATATAGTATAGATTATTTTTTAACTTTTGGACTATCTTTTAAGGGATATTAGGTGCAGGTAGTAAATGGGGAAAATAATTACCAAACAGTGGTTAGTTTTTTTAAATTTTCACAACAATGGAAAGTACAAAATAAATTACAAAACCATAATTTTTTTGGGTTGAATGAACGAATATATCCCTTTTTTGTCTTTTACTTTCCTCAACGCTCTCTCGCATGCCCTCTCTCACTCTCTCTTATTTCTTTTCTTTTCTTTACTTTTACTTTATTTTGATAATTTTTTAAAATATAAATATGATTCTTATAAAATTAATACCCTTGAAAATATATCTGCATACCTTTAAAATAAAATCAAAATAATTACGGAGGTGAAGTAATACGACTAGGGGGTAAGGGTATAAATTTAGCCCACCCGAAACTCACCCGTGGCCCAGTGCGGTTCGACTAGGCTCGAGCCCAACCCAGACTCTAGGCTTGGGCCTTTATTTTTGAAGCCTAACCCTGCCATGAACTCGGTCTGTGGCTCGGTTTGATTGGCCCAAAAATCTTCACTCCCGTTGGCCTGACCCGACCCGGCTCCTAACGATCAATTGCCCCCAGCCAACAATCAATTTTTTTGAAAATATTCAAATAGCCATATGACCGTTTTTCCCCAAATGACACAATGTTTTTTTATAAATAATTTAACACCTCCTCCAATTACTATAAATAACACATTTCTCTCATTTTATTTCTCATAAGCAAATCTCTCTCTCAAGTCTCAACTCTCTCAATTAAATTTCAAGTCTCAATCCTAAGTGGCATTTACAATTGTACAAGAAGAATGTTTTACCAAAAGAAGCTAATTTTTATATCGAATTCGCTAATCGATAACATTAATTGTTTGAATTAATATTTATTAGTTACTCATTTTTTTACATTATTTGTTTGTTAACATATGTTACTTCTTGTTATTCACATTTATTAGTTACTCATTATTTTTATTAATTGTTAGTTAATATATATTATTTTACTTATATTAATATGGATTCTAATGTTCCTAATATTTTTGTCAATATTGATGAATATACACAACATGAATCTATTGATTCTCCTTCTACTAAAAACCCTTTTCCAACAACATCATCATCATCTAGGGGCATATCTAGTACTGTTTATGAGAATTTTGAAAGAGTATCTGTAAATAATGTTGATGGTACAAGTTATTTAAAACTAAATGTAAATATTGTGTAAATTTCCTTACTGCTACATCTGCAGAGAGTACTAGTCATTTAAAAAGGCATGTTCAAAGACATTTACAAAGTCGACAACCTGATATTAGAACTCAAACGCAATTAGGGAGTTAATCAACTAGTAATTTGTAAATATTTTCATATGATTTTGTACGTGCACAAGATTCTGTAGTTAATTATATTATTAAAAAATAATAACTTTTTATTACTAGTGAATGTCCCCATTTTTTAGAAATGATCCATAGAGGTTTTGCACCGCAATATCAAGGTTTTTCAAAAAATACTACTAGAAATAGGATTTTAAAAAAATTTGAAAATATTAAAAGTGAATTATTTAATATTTTTAAATATTTGAATGAAAGAGTTTGTTTAACATCTGATCTGTGGTCAAATAATGATTTAAAATATCAATGCATCATTGCACATTATATTGATAATGATTGAAAATTAAATAAAATGATCATTTCATTTAGATTAGTTAAACTTCCATACAATGGTCATTCACGATCGAAATAAATAATGTATTATATGAGTGGGCTTTACACCATTAATTTAGATAATACAATATATTACAATCAGACTGTAGCGCATTGGATATTAACTTTGCAATAACTTGTTGATGGTGATTTATTTCATGTTCGTTGTTGTGTTCATATTTTAAACTTGATTGTTAAAGAAGTTATGCACGTATATAAGACTTCTGTATTGGTAATAAAACATGTTGTTCTTACTATATATGTCTTCTACTAATCGAATTTCAGAATATAGGAAAATTTATCAATGAAAAGGTATGCAATTTAAAATTTTAATTTTAAATATAGACAGTAGGTGGAATTCAACATATAATATGTTAAAGAGAGCTTGTAAACAAAGAAAAATAATGGATTTATTCTGTGACAATTCATCCCAGGTGATCGCTTGAGCGGTGAAAAGATCGCTTGAGCAGAGATAAGAGGCTTCCAGTTGTTGCTTTGTAGGTCAGGAGACCGCTCGAGCGATGAAGTGGTCACTCGAGCTAATAATAGGGGGTCCCCAGTATCTTGTTTTTCAGGCAAAAATACTAAGAGTTTATGTTCAACCTCCAATAACTTTTGTTGGAAACTCTTCTACGCTTTCTCTAGATTCCTCTTAATATTTATAGATTGTGGAAACTTTTGTTGAGAAATAGCATTTGACATGAAGGAGGGGCAAAAGCCCCAAATTTTATGAAAACCTAGTTTTTGAAACTTGAAAATGATGTGATTAAATGAAATTGAACTTCAATTCTTTAAATTGACAATTGGATTATGAGATTGAGACATTTTTTATTTGAGACATGTGAAATTGGAAGCTTTTGAGATTTTCTTTTGGAAATATGAAAATTGTGTCTCCACAATAGTTTCAATTATTTGAATAGTGATATTTACCTTTATTCTAATCAATGTATAAATCCTTGGAAACATTGTATGAGGGGGGTGGTAAATAGTGTGGAAGTCCAGGTAGAGAGTCGGTTTTGGAAAAAATGTGGGAGCTGTTGGTACTCGTGCAAGGAAAGTCTAGGTGCCCAATTGCTCTGTCTTGAGCTTATCATGTGGATAAATGTAGGAAAGTATTTTTGAGTGTCCGTTGGTCCTGCCGTATTGTAGTCGGTAAAAGTGAAAAAATGGATGATTTTGGGTGCCCATTCCCAAGGAGATCCAAAGAGCTTTTCATAGAGATTCAACCGAAACTTTGGATTTCTCCATTATCCATAGGTAAATAGACTCTTTATCTTAGGGTTTGATGAAACCCTAATCAAGTAATTAGGGTTTTTGTACTTTCTCCATGGATTTGATTTATTATGATGATGATTGTATAACATTTATAGATTTTCGTTGCAATCAAGTTCTTTATTCAAATTCATATGTATTTAATTTTTGTGATTTTAAATATATAGTTATACAATGGTATTTCTATGCATATACTGAAATCGTCGAATGAGTCATACATCGGGAAGACAAAGCGTGCCTATGATCGTAGTTTAGCGTAGACGCTTTGTGCCAGCTGATGATGATTTATGCCCGTGATTTGAATGTATGAATATTCTTGACGATGTTATTGGAGGTTGTGGTCACAATACATCATTATCATCATAGTAGTGATTTTTCATGAATTGAATCAATAAACTCTAGTTAGGAGATTGGTGGTGAATTCAATAACCTTAATATTATTACTTCTATATCTCAATTCAATTTTATATTATTTTTGTTTATTTTTAGTTTTTAATTAATTTAGTTATCACCATCTAAACAATCTTTGTTGAATTAATTTAAGAATTATTCAAAAAATAATGTACACTTAACCTCTTTGTCCTTGATGGAATGATACCTAGTCTTAGTCGTTATTCTAAGGAGTAATAGTTTTTACTTGATTTGTAATATTTATTTTTTGTGTGAAAAATGACTCATCAAGTTTTTTAGTATATTACATTGAAATGTTATATTTGAGAAAATTACATTAAGAAATTTTTGTGTGTTACATTGGCCCCGTTTGGTAGAACTGTGGAAAAGTGATTATAGATTATAACTTAACAGATTATGCCTTATAGCTGTGAACATAAGCTGTTAATCTGTTTGGTGCAGCTGTGGGATTATGGATTTAAGCAGCAGAGTAGTGTTTGGTTAATAAGTTATAAAATAGCTTTTTACTGTATAATTGTCCTTTCTGCCCTTACATGATATAAAAATGATTATTTTGTCATTTTTTTTAGTTTAATTTAAAAAAAAAATTATTTCATTAATAAAAGTTAATATAATTAGTATTAAGTAGTATCAATTAATATAAAAATTGATACATTTGATAAAAATGTAATGGAAGTATTATTGTTACAATTTTTTTTTCATTATAAATTAATTAGTATCAATTAATGGCTTAATTAGTCTCAATTAATACTAAAATTATTAATTAGTATAAATTAATATTAATAATGAATTCTTATTAGTATCAATTAATATTAATAATGAATTCTTATTAGTATCAATTAATATTAATAATCAACAATTGTTATTAATTAGCATCAATTAATAATTAATTCATTACAAAAGTATACAATATTAATTTATTAATAATTAATACCAATTAATATTGATTTTTTAATTAATATTGATTTTTTTATTTTTCTTCAGAAATATACAATTTTTTATTTTTTAATTAATATAAAAATATACAATATGAGTTTATTAATAATTAATATCAATTAATATTTATTTTTTAATTAATCTTAATTTTTTTCTTTTTCTTCAAAAATATACAATTTTTTATTTTTTAATTAATATAAAAATATACAATATGAATTTATTAATAATTAATATTAATATTTGGGTATTGACGAGGGCATTTAAGTAATTTTAGCCCCGCCACACCAATTGCCTGCTTAAGTCGAAAATTTAAGCACCCGCTGACCAGCTTTTGAGATAAGCTGAGAAATAGCTTGATTTAAGCTATAAGCTGGTTAACTTAAATTGTATCAAACACAATAAGCAGCTTATAAGTCCTACCAAACAGGCCTATTGATTTGAGTGTTACGTTTGAGAAAAATACACTAATGAGTTTTTTTAGAATATCACGTTGTTATATTTGGGAAAACTATACTAAGGAGTTTTTTAGTGTGTTATATTGGAGTGTTACGTTTGGGAAAAATACACTAAAAAGTTTTTTAGTGTTATATTGATTGGAGTGTTACGTTTGAAAAAAGTATACCAAGGAGTTTTTTTAGAATGTTACGTTGTTACGTTTGAAAAAAGTAAACTAAGGAATTTTTTAATATGTTATCTGGGAGTGTTACGTCTTTGAAATGTTACATTAGAGTGTTATGTTTGGAAAATGTACATTAAGAAGTTTTTTTTTTTTAAGTGTTACGTTTAGTAATTCAACATTATGAGAAAATCCACATTTGTTTCTCAACACATTATAGATGCGTATTTATACTCAGCCCTTTATACAATTCACACTAGAATGAGACCTTTAGGTTCATAAGAAAAAATGGAGGACCAAAGAGTTCATAAGATCACTATTTGGGATTTATTAGTGCTTCACTATTTTGTTTAAATAATTTAATAAAATCTAGTCAATAGAAGATTTTTTAATTACATAAAAAATAAAAATCTAGACAAATAGTATGAGGATTTTGAGTTTCACAAAACTCCTCTCATTAGAAATCTCATTTTTCTTAATATATATATATATATATATATATGTAAATATAGATTACTGTTCACTGTACTTGGTGGAAGTCTATATTGTAATAGTTTTATCCTTTTATCTTTTATATGTTTTTTTGGGGGTTAAAATTTTAAATAATATAATTTATAATTTGCTGAAATGGAATTTTATATATTTTTTATGGGGTTAAAATTTTAAAATTAATGTAATTATCATTTGCTGAAATGAAATTTAGACAATATCTATCAACCTCTCAAACCAACTATGCTAAGCTGTCATGAAATATAGGGCCTTTACTATACAAAGCTTTGCATTGCTTGTGTGCACAAGACATGGACATCCCATCCATTGCATGTTTTCTCGAAAGACCTAACCATAGGTCCATAAGTCTATATTGATAATTTGGTAAGATTTTGGGTATAAGTTATGAGATCTCAAGTTCCATATTTCTCGAGGCCAACTTCCAAAAGGTTTGGTTTTGTGGTCTTAGGACAGCCTTAAGTATTGGATGACTAGTATCCAGGACTTGGGTGTGGGATCGAATCTTGGCAGCTGTACTCTCTGATTGAAATGGTGTGTGAGTTGTGGAGTCAGTGCACACATCCGAAGTTTGTCCCTCTTCCTACTCTGGTTGATCGACATTAGGTAGTTGATTCCAAAGTTGGCGGAGTACATGCTTGGGGAGTTTACTTGTTAACCAAAAAATATTTGAGGTTAGGTCCTATAACGAGCTAAGGTTGTTAGACTTATTTATTTTGATAATTTATTTAATTATGTTTTAATTTATTTAAAAGAGAAAAATAGAATCCAAAATTTATTTTGATAATTTATTTAATTATGTTTTAATTTATTTGAAAGAGAAAAATAGAATCCAAAATTTATTTTGATGATTTATTTAGTTTTAATTTATTTAAAAAAAGAAAAATAGAATCCAAAATTTCTTTTGATGATTTATTTAATTATGTTTTAATAGAATCCAAAATTTATTTTGATAATTTATTTAAATTATGTTTTAATTTATTTGAAAGAGAAAAATATAATCAAAATTTATTTTATTCCATTATTTCTCACCTAAACTTTTATCCTAAATATTGTTTGAATGTATTTAATATTTGCTTAAATCGGGAGTTCATTTCAATCCAAAAATAATGCCCAAACCAGAGGTTCAAACAGTCTAAAACAAAGGTTCAAACAACCCAGCATAGCAGCAGGCCAAAAAGTTCAAGTGGAAGATATTCAAATTAGTAATGATAGAATGGAAGGTATTCAAATTAGTAATGATGGAGTAGAAGATATTCAAATTAGTAATGATGGAGTACAACGGCTATAAACGGCTATAAGTTTCATTATATATACCAAAACCTCTAATGTAAACAAGTTACAAAAAATCAGAAAATATTCTTTGATTTATAATCACTCACATCTATTCTCTGAAAAATTCTCTGAGAAGTGTTCTTCAATTTTTGATTACATCATTTTTCAGAAATTATACACTGAGTGTTCTTGACTTAGAAAGTCTGTGTAAAATCTGTGGAGGATTGCTCCATCTGTGAAAAGGTTGCTAACACCCTGTGAAGCTAGAGTATAGTGGAAAATCTCAAGTGAAATTTGAGGAGTGGACGTAGGCCGAGTTGAAACCGAACCACTATAAATTTGTTTGCCTCTCTCTCCCTTATCTCTTTATTTTATTTAAATTGCCATAGCTATATTTCACATTTTCACTGTGCTAAAATCATTAACTGACATAGTTGTTAGAACACTTGTTTTAATTATTTTTATTTCATTAACTATATTTATCTATTGTGCTAGTCATAATTTTTATTAGGTTATTATTATTTTTATTTGTAAAAACCTAATTCACCCCCTCTCTTAGGTTATCTTTTGGGTAACAATTGGTATCAGAGCCTAGACTCTTGTTTTAGATTTAACCATCTGGGAGTTTCGATCCATGGCAACCTTAGCTGAAGGACAAGCCACAAATAGGCCACCATTGTTTGACGGGAACAACTATAGTCATTACAAGGATAAGATGACCCTATACCTACAAGCCACTGATTATGCCATGTGGATTATTGTCACCAAAGGTTCAAAAATTTCTACCAAATTAATAGACAATATTAGTGTACCCAAAACTGAAGATGAATGTGATGAGAGGGATCATAAATTATTGCAAGCTAATGCTAAAGCCAAACTCACCATTGTTTGTGGATTAGACTCTAAGGAGTACAATAGAATTTCAAGTTATGATTCGGCAAAAAAAATTTGGGACAAACTTGAGGTAACATATGAAGGTACAAACCAAGTGAAGAAATCTCGTATTGATATACTTGTTCATAGTTATGAATTGTTTAAAATGAACTTTGATGAATCTATTTCAAGTATGTTTACTAGATTTACTGAAATTGTAAACTCTTTGAAATCTCTTGGCAAAACTTATACTAACAGTGAGTTGGTGAGAAAAATTCTTAGGTGTTTACCAAAGAATTGGGAAGCAAAGGTCACAACCATTATACAAGCCAAAAATCCCTCCACACTTGGATTGGATAAGCTTATGGGTTCTCTTATGACTCATGAGATCACCATAAAAAGACATGAGGATGTTGAAAATAAAAAAAAAAGTGGAATTGCATTCAAAGTCTCATCAAATAAAGAAGAACATGAAAACTCCAGTGAAGATGAAAGCTATGCCATGTTTAGTAGAAATCTCAAAAAGCACTTCAAGAAAAACAATTATGGAGGAAGAAGACCTTTCAAGAAATAGTACAACAAAGATAACAAGAAAGAGCCTATTATTTGCTATGAGTGTAAAAATTCTGGACATATAAAGATGGATTGTCCAAAATTGAAGAATCATGGAAAAGACTACAAAAGAAACAAAAAGGCCATGGTAGCAGCTTGGGGAGAAAGTGAAGATGAAAACTCAAATGATAAAATTGAAAATGAAGTAACCAACTTATGTCTCATGGCTCTTGAAGATGAAGACTCTACTCAAGATAAGGTAACTGCTCTCTATGAAGAACTTGAAAGTGCATTCCATGAACTACAAGATGAATTTAGAAAAGTTTGTGCCAAAAATAATGTGGTGAAGAAATCTGTTGCATCTTTATCTATTAATGTAGAAGAATTAAAGAAAGAAAAAATTGTTTTGAAAAATAATTTTGATACTATCTCTAATGAGAAAACTACTTTAAAAAAAAATATTGATGATTTAACAAAAACACTTGAAAATTTTGTAAAAGGTAGAAATAATTTCAACATACTTCTTGGAAATCAAGATGTGTTTTCGATAAAGCGGGCATTGGATATGACCCTATTAAAAAACAAAAGAATCTCAATACAATTTTTGAAAAGGCACCTCTCATGACTCACCCTCATATTACTTGTTATCATTGTAGAAAGAAAGACCATTATATATCTTCTTGTCCATTCAAAAATAGTATAAATATGGGAATTAAAAAGATTTGGATTGTTAAGGGATCTAACAAAACTAACCAAGAAAGACCCAAGAAACTATGAATACAAAAAACCAACACTTGATTGTCATCTTGTAGGTTTGCTTTAAGTCCAAAGCTAAAGAAGGGAAGTGGTACCTTGATAGTGGATGTTCCAGACACATGACCGGAGATAAATTCTTCTTTACTGCACTGCCATCCAAAGATGGAGGCTTTGTTACTTTTGGAGACAACAAGAAAGGAAAAATCATCGGTATTGATAGCATTGGTATTTCTCCTAACCATTTTATTGAAAATGTTTTACTTGTTGATGGACTTAAGTATAATCTACTTAGTATTAGTCAATTATGTGATAAAGGTAATCGAGTTATTTTTGATAAATCACATTGCACAATTGAAAGCACAAATGATCATAAAGCTTTATTCCTTGGTAATCGTCACGATAATATTTATATTTTTCATCTCAATGATCTCTATGCTAGTGATGTTAAATGTCTATATGTTAATAATGAAAATAGTTCGTTATGGCATAGAAGACTTGGTCATGCTTATATGGATTTAACTGCTAAACTTTTGAAAAAGGATTTGGTCATTGGACTTCCAAAAATTAAATTTGAAAAAGATCATCTTGTAGTGCTTGTCAACAAGGAAAATAAACTAAAATATCATTTTAATCAAAATCTCACATTTCCACAACTAGATCTTTACAACTACTGCATATGGATTTATTTGGTCCCTTAAGGACATCTAGTCTAGGTGGTAAACATTATTGTCTTGTTATTGTTGATGATTATTCAAGATTTACATGGGTTATGTTTTTAGCACACAAAGATGAAACATTTTCTTCTTTCACAAAACTATGTCGTAGAATTCAAAATGAAAAAAGCTTTCTTATTACTAATATTCGAACCGATCATGGTAGAGAACTTGAAAATGAGAAATTTGAATTATTTTGTAATGAGCATGGTATTGGACATAATTTTTCAGCACCTAGAACTCCTCAACAAAATGTGTAGTAGAAAGGAAGAATAAAACTTTAGAAGAGATGAGTAGAACAATACTTTGCGAAAATAATCTTCCTAAATATTTTTGGGCCAAAGCCGTTCACACCGCATACTATATTTTAAATCGTGCATTAATTAGACCTATTCTCAAAAAGACTCCTTATGAACTTTGGCATGATAAAAAGCCTAACATTAATCACTTACATGTTTTGGTTGTAAATGTTTTGTGTATAATAATGGTAAGGATAACTTAGGTAAATTTGATTCAAAATCTGATGAAGCAATTTTTCTTGGCTATTCCTTAACTAGCAAAGTTTATTGTGTTTTTAATAAAAGAACTCTTGTTGTGGAAGAATCTATACATGTGACATTTGATGAAACTAACATCTCTGCTCAAAAGCAAATTGTTAGTGATAATATAGATTTGGAACCAAATGTGGAAGATTAAAGTATCTACAAAAAAGAGAGCCAATCATGTAAGTTGAACAAAGAGATTGAACAACCTATTCTCCCATCTCAAGAAGAAGGAGGAAACAATGATGATTTGCCAAGAAAATGGAAGTTTGTTTATAATCACTCTAAGGATTTAATCCTAGAAGACCCTACAAAAGGTATTGAAACTCGCTCTTCACTTAGAAACATTTGTAGTAACTTGGCTTTTCTCTCACAGATTGAGCCTAAAAACTTTCAAGAAGTTGAATTCGATGAACATTGAATGATAGCTATGCATGAAGAGCCTAACCAATTTGAGAGAAATAAAGTGTGGGAACTTGTGCCAAAACCTAAAGATCTTACCATTATCGGTACCAAATGGATCTTTCGAAACAAACTTGATAAATCCGGCACAATTATAAAATACAAGGCTAGACTTGTTGCACAAGGATACAATCAAGAAGAAGGTATTGATTTCGATAAAACCTTTGCTCCGGTTGCTAGATTAAAAGTCATTCGCATGTTACTTGCATTTGCATGTTTTAGAGATTTCAAACTTTATCAAATGGATGGAAAAAGTACATTTTTTAATGGTTTTATAAATGAGGAAGTTTATGTTAAACAATCCCCAGGTTTTGAAGATCATGCTTTTCCAAATCATGTTTTTAAACTATCAAAAGTTTTATATGGTTTGAAACAAGCACCTTGTGCATGGTATGAACGATTAAGTAAATTTTTGATTGAAAATAATTTTTCTAGAGGAACGATTGACATAACACTTTTTGTTAAAACTAAAAATGATGATTTACTTATTGTGCAAATATATGTGCATGACATTATATTTGGTGCTCTAATGAAACTTTGTGTAAGGAATTTGTTAAGTGTGTGCAAGGTGAGTTTGAGATGAGCATGATGGGGGAGCTAAATTATTTTCTTAGGCTTCAAATCAAACAATGTAAGGAAGGAATTTTTATCAACCAAGCTAAGTACACAAAAGAACTACTCAAAAAATTTGGTATGTTTGACTCAAAAATAGCTGGAACTCCTATGAACACATCCATTAAGCTAGACAAGGATGAAAAGGTAAGTCCATTGATCAAATAAAATATCAAGGTATGATCGGCTCACTTCATTATTTAACCGCAAATAGATCCGATAATATGTTTAGTGTTTGTATGTGTGCTAGATATCAATCAAATCCTAAGGAATCACATCTTAGTGCTGTTAAAAGAATTTTTAGATATCTTGTTGGCACTCAAAATTTGGGACTCTTTTATCCTAGAGGTGTTGCATTTGATTTAATTAGTTATTCGGATGCCGACTTTGCCGGATGCAAACTTGATAGAAAAAGCACCAGTGGCAATTGTCACTTTCTTGGTAACTCATTAGTATCTTAGTTTAGTAAAAAACAAAATTCTGTTGCTTTATCAACGGCTGAAACTGAATATATAGCTTCCGAAAGTTGTTGTGTCCAAATACTTTGGATGAAACAACAATTGGAAGACTTTGATTTGCATTATGATCATATCCCTATTAAATGTGATAATAATAGTGCCATCAATTTAAGCAAAAATCCAGTTCAACACTCACGAACAAAACATATTGAAATTCAACATCATTTTTTAAGAAATCATGTTCAAAAAGGGGATATTGTACTTGAATTTGTAAACACCGACAAGCAATTAGCGGATATTTTCACAAAACCCTAAGCGAGGATTACTTCAATTTTATTCGTGGCGAGCTTGGAATGTCGATTTCTACTTAAAAAGTTTTGTTATGACTGTGAAACTTGAATTTTTGTTAAAATGATATATATGTATTGCTACATTGATATGGAAACATTTATATCAGTTGAATGCTCTCAAGTCCTTCATACATTTATTCTCCTAAACAGTTTATTATTCTCAACTGTGTAATTTTTTTTGGATTTTGCATCTTGAGGTAAAATTAATTTTGCATATATTGATTTTTTTTAAACCCTCATGGTATTTTTTTGGCATTATCATTCTAGCAACACCAACGTCCCATTAAGTTTAATTTTTGCTGGTATTACTTTATTTTAATTTTTTTAATTTTGCTATTAGGCTTAATTTATTTTATTTTTATTATTTTTCTTATTATTATTTTTTGTTTGGGCTTAATTTTCTTATTTTTTTTATTTTTTGCTTTTTAATTTAATGTTTCAGTACTTAAACATAAAAACAAAAATAAATCAAAATACAAATATTTACATAAAAAAAACACCTTTCATTTTTTTTACGGCCCTATGTCGATCACAATAAACATATTTACATAAAAAAAAAAAAACCCATCATTTTTTTTGCGGCTATACGCCGATCTTACTTACTCGCCTTTTCCATCGTTTTCTTCCTCTCGGGCCATGGAGGTGGTCTTCTGTTTAAGCTCTTTATTTTCGGCTTTCAGTGCGCAAATCTCTGCTTGCGCATCCTTATACACGCTCTGGAGCAGCATGAGTTGGGCGTTGACCTGGTGGAGCTCACTGGTCTTGTTCTGCAGTCGGTGAGCCAATTTTGTGACTGCAGTCACCGTCTGCATATAGGGCGTTAGTGTGACATGATTGGCTTCAATGTCTGATTAAGCTGCCATTATTTGCTCAATCGACATCATAGGAAGGTTGGGAAGAGTAGGAGCCGGGACACTCGGTCCAGCAGCGCTTACGGGATCATTCTGGTCCGGAAAGAGAGTAAGGGAACGAGACGAGACCATGAAGTAGAAGAGAGAGATGTAATCGAAAGGAGGGTCATTTTTGGTAGCCTTTCTACTCTGCTCAGTTTCTCTGTTCTATCTCTCTCACTTAGAAGAAGAAATGGATGGAAGCGAATGAGAAAGCAAAAGGAGAAGAGAGTGATTAAGGAGAAAGACGGAGGAGAAGAAGACAAGAGAGAGAGAGAGCTAAGGCCGTTGATTGACCCGTCTCGCTTTTGTCGGTTGGCTGACGCAAAAGCGAGGATGCGTGTCCGACACGATTTTCGATGGAAAAGAGAGAGGCGCACGAATCGTATCTATCTGTATATATATGTTTTGAATTGTATAGATGCCGTTTATCACTATCATTTTCCTTCTCCTTCTCTAGTTTCTGACCTATGATTTCCTTTTGATAATGTCACAGGGGAAGAAAATTATATGATGTTATATATTATGGTATTATTTTGTGTTATGGTATTATTTTGTATTATGGTATTATTTTGTTATGATGTTATATATTTATAGTTTGATATCTTAGTCTCATATCATGTCTCTAATTAAAACTTATTTATTACACATATGCTAACTTATGTATTTAGAAATGAATTTAGGGAGCATGACTTGAGGGGGAACTTTTCTTACTCTCAAATCAAATCAAAATATTATTGTGTGCCATCATCAAAAAAGGGGAGATTGTTAGACTTATTTATTTTGATGATTTATTTAATTATGTTTTAATTTATTTGAAAGAGAAAAATAGAATCCAAAATTTATTTTGATGATTTATTTAATTTTAATTTATTTGAAAAAGAAAAATAGAATCCAAAATTTCTTTTAATGATTTATTTAATTATGTTTTAATAGAATCCAAAATTTATTTTGATGATTTATTTAAATTTTGTTTTAATTTATTTGAAAGAGAAAAATAGAATCAAAATTTATTTTATCCCATTATTTTTCACCTAAATTTTTATCCTAAATATTGTTTGAATGTATTTAATATTTGCTTAAATCAGGAGTTCATTTCAACCCAAAAATAATGCCCAAACCAGAGGTTTAAACAGCCAAAAACAAATGTTCAAACAGCCCAGCCCAACACAGCAGCAGGCTAAAAGGTTCAAGTGGAAGGTATTCAAATTAGTAATGATGGAGTGGAAGATATTCAAATTAGTAATAATGGAGTGAAAGATATTCAAATTAGTAATGATAGAGTACAACGGCTATAAACGGCTATTAAGTTTTATTATATATACCAAAGCTTCTAATGTAAATAAGTTACAAAAAATTAGAAAATATTCTTTGATTTATAATCACTCACACCTATTCTCTAAAAAATTCTCCGAGAATTGTTCTTCAATTTTTGTTTACATTATCTTTCAGAAATTATACACTGAGACGTATAGCTTTAAACCTATCTTTCCTGTGTGAGGTTTACAGAAAAACCAGAGTTTCATTTTTATATCTATCTTTGAGAGATAATTCTTGTAACTTTCTGTGAAAGCAAAAATATCTTCTTTTCAACCTTGTAAGAGTGTAGTACACTCAGTGTTCTTAACTTAGAAAGTCCGTGTAAAATCTGTGGATGATTGCTCCATCTATGAAAAGGTTGCTAGCGCCCTGTGAAGTTAGAGTATAGTGGAAAATCTCAAGTGAAACTTGAGGAGTGGACGTAGATCGAGTTGAAACCGAACCACTATAAATTTGTTTGTCTCCCTCTCCCTTATCTCTTTATTTTATTTAATTGCCATACCTATATTTCATATTTTCACTGTGCTAAATTAATTAACTGACATAGTTGTTAGAACACTTATTTTAATTGTTTTTATTTCATTAACTATATTTATTTATTGTGCTAGTCATAATTTTTATTAGGGTATTATTATTTTTATTTGTAAAAACCTAATTCACCCCCCCTCTTAGGTTGTCTTTTGGGTAACAAAGGTCTTGGAGGTCACCCTTAAGTGATTGCTACATAGCAAGGCCATTCAACTATGTAGCGGTAAGTCACGAACTCGCACATAGGTAGAGATTCAAACCCACACTTCTAACACTTGGTATGGTTCACCTCGCCCTGAAAGGTTTGTTTTACCAACCATATGTGCTATCACACGAGTGGCTGGCCCTTGGGGAAAGTGGAACCTAATAACATTGAAAACATTATTAGGTTCAAGAAAAAAAATATCCAAAAAAATAACAAATCGGTCTAATTCAGATCAAATCGTAAGATTTGATTTAGTTTTTTTAAACACCTCCTTTGTTTCTTATGTAGATTTAGTGCTTGTTTGACATGTGTTAAAATTGCACATGCTATTTTAACATATTATTTTATTTGGATCACAATCATCTTATTTGAGTCACATCATCTTTTTACTACATTATTTCAAACTCAACTCATATTTTACGTTTTTTTTGTAAAAAGTCAAAAAATATACTAATCTAAAACTTTTTAAATAATCTCTTATTTAGTGATAAATTTAACGATCTTTTTCTTATTTTTTTGTATATTTGAAAGATAATGATGAATACTTATAAATGAGTGAATGGATATAAATAAAAACAATAAATATTAAAATTTATAAATAAATAAATTTAATTAATAGAATCGACGGTAAGAATAATTTTTCCTACCGACGTGTCTTGACATATTTTTTCTCCCAAATGTACAAATCTTCGAATGCATTCTTCAGCCTTATTGGCCCCATAGCGGTTCACACACACCAATAAGCCGCCTAACATAAACAAATCCTCTCTCCTCTCTCCTCTCTCCTCTCTCAAATTTAAGGAGGAGAGTATTCCAGAGATAGATAGGATTGTGTGAAACTATCTCTATCAGGAATTCACAAAACCAAGTCATCCGAATTTTCCTCACTGGTGTGCCAAAACATCTTTAACCACTACACATTTATCAGTCATTTCAAAGACATACCATCATTCTCACTCTACTCTCTCTCTCTCTCTCTCTCTCTCTACCCTCTTGCTTACCATTGCTATATCTATCTCTATATTGACATCTTCTACTCCTGTCTCTATCTACGCGTTCTGTAACTGCTCTCTGTCAAGAAACTTCAAAAGTCTTCTGGGTTATTGTTATTTTTTTTTGTAAAGATTGAGACCCTCTTGGTTCTTTTCTCTCATTTGGCTCTCATCATCTGAAAAACATTTTAAAGACGCCCAATTGGGCATGTAAGTACAATACCCTTTCCATATCAGTTTTATTTGGATGTAGTTGTCTTACTTGATTACTACTATTTATGTCAAACGATCATCTGGGTTTTTTTTTTATTTTTTATTTTTTATATTTCTTGATTTGATTTGATCTTGGTATTTGGAACACTCTCTTGGGTTTTATTTTATTCTGGGCTTGATTTTGTTTATGAAATTTGGATTGTAGATCGTTGTTAATTTGGGTTTCTTGGCGTCAGTTTACTCTAAATATGCCTTTTTGTACGCTGATTTGATTTGAATTGTAGCAACACTTGATCAATCTCTTTGTTTGATTGCCTTAGAAAGCGGAGATTTAAAAAGACAGAAGAAGAAGGAGGAAATTTTTAGAATTGTGAAATGACTTGAACTAAGAGCTTTTTTTTTTTGGTGCTTATTTTAGTTTTAATTTTTATTTTCCTACATTATCAGTAATTAAACAGGGATTGGGGCTTGTGAATTTCCTTAATTATGTCATATGGCCTCATACTGGGGGCATCAATTCTTCTTGTAGTTGGGAATTTGGGGTTTTTTGGGTGGGAATTCTATTTGCACACCACAAAAAATCTCAGCATACACCGTGATAAACTTCCGAACAAAATGAATTGTTCAGATATATATTCCGCTCAATTGTTTATTTTTGAACAACTGTATTTTGTTTGGAAATTTATATCCGAACATTTGATTTTTGTTTGGAAGTTTATATTTGAACGACATAAATGGCGTATGGAGATTTTCTGTGGTGTATGAATAAAATTAAGCTCTTGGGTGGAGTTTACTTTATGTGAACGGACAAAAATGCCCTTGTGTGATTTACTGAGTGATCTCAAACAAGGGTTGTGGCTAGGGGCAGACGCAGAGCCTAAGAAGCACTGACACTAAGAAGGTAACGAGTTCATGTCGAATACCGACACTCATCGGACATGTGTCCAATACATTTTTTTTTTGTGTGTCCATAATTAAGAATAAAAATCATTGCCATTAGATTTTGGAGGAGAGGCATATTTATAATGGTCTCTGTGAAAATTTTGGAGTAGTTTGGAGAGGCCAAGGCCATCCCTGCCCCCTCCCTTCGCCCCTGGTTGTAGTTGTAGTCACGAAGATGGTTGAGATATAATCTAATTACAAATTGTGGTTTGCAATGTTGTTATTTATGATTGTGAATTTTAGAACTTACAAACTTTTAAGTGATTCCAATTTTGTTTGCTGAAAAAATGGAGCACTAACTAGTGTTGTACACTGATAGTGTAAAAATTCATGAAGTTTTGCAGCAAGAATATGTTATTCTTGTTACCTGTTAACTTCTTTTTTTTTTTTTTTTTTTTTTTTTTTTTTTTCTCTTTGGGGTGGGCTGGTGGGGGGGACGTTATTTAAATAACTTGTGATTATGATTGTTCTTTGGTTCCAGCTAGAGATGGGTATATACCTTAGTACTCCCAAAACTGAAAAGTTCTCTGAAGACGGTGAGAATGGTTGTCTGCGATATGGCTTATCATCAATGCAAGGTTGGCGGGCTACCATGGAAGATGCTGTGAGTGGCAAAATTTATCTCCAATCTTTATCAGTCAAATACATTCCTTTTGCACTATTGGCCATTTAAATTTGTTATGTGAAAGTTTAATTGTCGTCTTCTTTTTTATTTATCTAATTTATGTAGTGGACTAAGTTGAATTTCTATTATTTTTTTGTTTTGCAACTGGACTAAGTTCAATTTCAGGAAATGTGGCTGTGAAATTGTATTTTCTGTTGGATAAGCATTATTAATTTTATCTGGCTGGGGTAGTGATAAATTGTTTACTTTTGCATAACATTGAAGCTCTAAATGTTGGTTTTGTTTGGTTACAAATCATGGTGTGAAATATCAACATAAGTAGCTCTCTTATAGATGGGTCTATATGATTATGTATTTATATTGAGGAAACCCCTTGTGAAAATGAATTAGGTTTGCAGAGCTAGTTTTAGCCAAGGATTTTGAGGACTATATTGTAATATTGCAAAATTTTGTTGAAATTTGAGATGCATTACATGGAATCTTCTATGTTTATATATTTTGGAAGAAGGGCTTATATAAAGAGTGATGACTTGATGTGTGCGTCGAACTCTCCAATAATTCAATATTGGTCTTTCTTCCAAGTGTAATACTATTATGTTTTGCAAGGCTTCTTTATGGTTGCCACGATTTGATGTGGACTAATATTTTTAGTAGTCATTATCGGTAAATTCCCATTTATGGGTGTCATTTGAAAATACCATCACTTAGATTTTACACTTCATTGTCTCTTATAGTTATAATTGGTTGCTTATCTTGTGCTTTTTAATTTTGTTAGCATACCGCATATCTTGATCTGGACACTTCCACATCATTCTTTGGTGTTTATGATGGCCATGGAGGTAAGAGTCAAAGGTTCTATTCTACAGTTTTATTTTTAATGGAGAATGTATTTTTACAGGGAGATAGTTTGATTTACTCAGATCAAAGTAGCAATGTCATTAGTTACTGACTGCGACAAATATTATGTGAATAAGCTTTTGCTAGCAATTTATATTTGTTTTTTTTCTCTTTCTCATTCATATTCTTGTGGCAGTTGAATCCTTTGTTATGTGCCTTCTATGTAGATTTATTCTTTAGCTATTCGTGTTTTTTTAGGGGAAAATACCCTTGTAACAAATTAGACCTTATTTTTTTAATTATTTTCAATTTGAACCTTGATCATTCAACTAATTGTCAATTCCAAACCTCTGTCCATCTCTGTTTATCTTGTCTAAAGAGAAATTTTTATATAGTATATGTGGTAGTGGCACTTTCTCACTCGTTCTTCAAATTTGTTGTTAATTTAACTTTGAATTTGACCACTCTAGATCACCGTCACTCTTTATCAACCATCCATAGATGAAAACAATTTATTATCCACACACTACCATGAACTTGACCGCATGGGATCAAGTTCATTCTCTCTCTCCCACAACTCATCCCCTCTTCCCATTCCTTCACCAGTTCACCTTCCTTCTCCAAGGCAATCACTGTTGCTTCTCCCACTCGCCTTTCCTTGCTAGCCACTATTGCTCCTCTTTACCCCCACCCATGGTTTTAAAAAGCGGTCACAACCGTTACGTAACGGTTGTGGTAGTTACCGTCACCTGTTACGGTCGCTTTTGTAGTGTGATTGAGATTCACAGGTGTGTCGGCCGTAGCGACTGTTATAGCGGTTGTAACGGTGTGGTAGTTACCGCCACCTGTTACAGCCGCTTTTGTAGTGTGATTGTGATTCACAGGTGTGTCGGCCGTAGCGGCTGTTATAGCGGTCGTAACGGTGCCGTAACGGCCTGTTACGTACTGTTACGTAACGGTTCCGAATTGCTTCTTTCGAAAAAAAGAAAAAAAAAAAAAAAAGTTAAAAATGGTGGAAGAGAGAGAGAGAGAAGAGGGAAGATGAAGAGGGAAGATGGATGAACAAGAGATAGAGAGAGAAGAGGGAAGATGAAGAACATGTTATTGATTTGTTGAAGCAGTAAGACCTATGCTATTTTATTCAGCTGCTATCACTCAACCGTTTTGTTTGTGTGTGTCTATCTATATATTGTTTGACAATAATAATAATAATAAGTGTGGTCATTATCCATTTGGTTTGATTAAAAAATATATATATATATATACATTTAGGCTTTTATTTATTTTCTTACTTTTGTCATTGTTTATCTTATATATAATAGTTAGTGATTGATTTTTTGTATAATATAAAGTCATTAATTATTAAAATAAAATGTAAAAAACTCAGTTTATAGTGATTTAAAAATATGAAATATATAAACATAAAAATTTACAAAAATTGATCAATATTTATTTTAAAACCTAATAAATATGATCATAGAAAAAAAATGTGCATATCGGTAAGTTTTTTTCAAATTGTGCGAAAAATAAAAAAATTTACGGTTACCGCAACCGTTACACTACGGCCTTTACACCCCGCAACCGCGCCACCACCACCGTTACGGCGACTGCAACCGCTTTTTAGAACTTTGCCCCCATCACAACTGTTCTTCATCACCCTTCTCTTCCCCATTGTCCGCCACGGGTTCCTCTCCTCCCCCACTGTTCTTTGTTCCCCTCTCCTTCTTTGTCGGCTGCCACTGATCTTTCCTCTCTCCATCTCCCACTGCCACTGCTCTTCTTCTCCCTCCCCTTCCTCGCCGGCCGCCATTGATACCTCCCCTCCCCCATTGCCACTGCTACTCCTCCCCCCCTTTCTCACCAGCTGCCACTGATCCCTCTCCTCCACCTCTACTTCCACTGTTTCACTGAAACCTTGAAGCAAGCTCACTCTCATTTGAAGAAACATGACTAGTAGCATTGGAGTATTCTACGTTACACGGACTCGGGTGCGGGCATCGGGTGCGGATACGTATTTAGGGGTCGGACACTTCAAAATTAAAAATTGAGGATACGTGGATATGGATCCAAACGAGGATACGGGTATGGGAATACGTTAAATATTTAATTTTTAAAATATATTTATTATATAAAGATAAGTTAAATAGTTTTTTTTAAAATATATTTATTATTTTTATCTTATGTATTACTTTTATTGATAATTTTTTTAATTTTTTTATATAATTTATTTTTTTACTTTTAATTGATATATATTATAAATAACAAAAATATAATAACTAAGGAGTAACAAATTATGTTAAAATAAATTATATTATATTATATATTATTTAATAACAAAAATAACAAATTGACATATATATTATTTATATATTATTATATAAATTATATATAAATAACAAAAATATAATAACTAATTGACATATATATATTTATATTATTTATGATAAATTATATTATATATATTATTTTTGATATAATTTATACTATATATTATATATTGTATATGATATAATCTATATTATATATTATTTATATGATAGGCACCGATTAAAACGAAGTGAGGAGAGAATACGGTCAAGAGAGAAGAATACAGAGAGAAGAAAAGAGAGAAGAAAACAGAGAGGAGAGACGAAGTTGATCGAACCAGAGAGAAGAAAGAGATGAAGATGATCGAGAGCGAGAGAAGAGACAGACGAAGAGAACGATCGAGAGTGAGAGTGAGAGAGAAAAGAAGACAGTTTGAAAGAAGAAGATCGCATCCCTAATCGCAGGATCGAAGCCCTAATCGCAGTTTTCATAGCCCTAATCACAGGTATGCCATCTTTCTTCTTACTTCCATATGCCATATCCTCTTCTTCTATGCCGTATCCACTTCTTCCATGCCGTATCCCGTCCGGATTCCGTACCTGTACCCGTGTCGTGTCGTGTTGACACGGGTACTTTGCCAAAACTGACGAGTCCGTGTAACGTAGGGAGTATTACAGCTTCCCTAGTATCCTAGCTCTTGATTACCTTAATAATGCTTCAATCCTAATCTTCCAATAAAATTGAAAGCTCACATGGCCATTTTAAAATGACTAGCAGTATAACTACTATTTATAAACTAACATTAAACACAAAATACCCCAGAAAAATAAAAAAATAAATAGAAACTAAAGCTATCTAGAACATGAACTTAGCCTACTATGGGCCCACTTGGTTGGTAAGCCTTTTAGATGCTCCTGCACCACTATATTGTATAGTACATAATGTTGTGTGATTAACAAACAACATATTTAAAAAGTGAGTGTAGCTGAGATGAAAATATTGAGATGGATGAGTGGTGTTACAAGAAAAAATAGAATAAGAATTGGTTGCATTAGGAAGAAGTTTGAAGTTGTACCAATTGAAGATAAAATGGGGGACAGTCCTTTGAGATGGTATAGTCATGTGTAACATGTACCAATTAATGCATGTGTAAATAGGACAGTAAGACAAACCAAGCTACTTGAGTTGAACTTGTGTTTTGTCTCATTGAAAACTCGTTTGAGATTAGCTCTTTATGCAAAGAACTTAAGCTTGAATACATTTTTGAAGTTCATTAATTGTCTGAGCTCGGGTTGAACCAACTCGATAAAGCTTATATGGGCCATTGAATTGTATAAAAACCTAAGCTACTTGAGCTTGGCTCCACTTAAGCTTGTTTGAATTGTGTAATAGATTGCAAATGCTATATTCTAGAAGATTTATTAGTTGATGTGTTATCGTGTTGGAAAATCTATGCGTTAACAGATTTTAGTTTCACAGACACATAATCACAATACTGCATTTCCTGGTTAAGTATTCTTTACAGCATTTTTGATTCTGTTTTAAAGGTTAAGATGGCCTTTAAAGTGCACCCCTATAGCATGAAGTTTGAAAAATTCTAGCATGAATGAACTCTTTTTTTTTATTCAACGTATAGTTTATTGATCTCTCCTGAATCTTATAAATATCAGGTAAGGTTGTTGCTAAGTTTTGTGCGAAGTTTCTTCATCAACAAGTGCTCAAGCATGAAGCATATCTAGCTGGAGATGTAGGAACCTCAGTTCAAAAAGCTTTTTTCAGGTTATTTACTTGAAACTTGAGTTAATCCTAAATCAAGAACAATTGAGCCAAAAGCGTAAAGTTTCTTGCTCTCGAACCAGTGGCTTCCACTATTCTAGGATTTACGATAATTCCAAAGCCAGGATGCTGCAGGACACTAACGTTGTGTTTGGTTGGGGGATTTGGGAAGGGATTTAGAAAGGGAAAGGGAAAGGGAAAGGGAAAGGGAAAGGGAAAAGGTAGGTGAAATGAGAGTAAAATATATCCATATTGCACCTAGTTTCACACATCTTTTCCATTTTCTTTTCCAAATTCCTTCCCAAATCTCCCAACCAAACACAGCATAAAGGGATCTTGCAACTTGAAACAGCACAGTGAAGTAGTACAAGAAACTGGGGAAGAGATTGGAATGAAAAGAGAAGAGAGACAAATCTGGAGAGAGAATGAACAGGGAAAATGCCATTTCTTCAATAATCTATTATGCTAATATCAAATGTAATAGTTCAATACGTTCTACTCATATATAGTAGGCATAGACCTTGTCTAATAAGGAAACCATAACAAATTCAACTTCCTAAAAATTAATTACTTTCCTCGTCTGATGCTTTTCATTCCCTATCACAGGACATTCAGATCAAATACATGAGTGAAATTTATGTAAATGAGAAAGTTCTATTGTTGCTGTGATTAATATTTGTCAGCTCTGCTATCCTTAATCCATATGCCTCTTTTCAATTTACTTGCTTTTGGCCTCATTTTATTCAGTTTTAATAAATGTTATTGTCTAATTTGGTGCTGCAGAATGGATGAGATGATGCGTGGACAAAGAGGGTGGAGGGAGTTAGCTGTCCTGGGAGATAAAATAAACAAGTTTACGGGCATGATTGAGGGTTTGATATGGTCTCCTAGAGGTGGTGAGGGGAATGACCATATGGATGATTGGGCTTTTGAAGAGGTACTTGCTTGCTCCCACTAAATTAAGATACTAGAACTTCTCATTCATATATTGGCTCCATGTTGGTCTGCTCAAATCCATTTTTTACTTTTATATTTGGTATGGGAATTCTTTCGATCAAAGTCGAAACTTAGGAACTTGGAGGTGCAAATTGATCCCCATAGTTTTGTGACATTGCACATTGATTCCCACTTATGTTTGGTGAACCTAGAAACAGAAGTAGTTCATGAATTAGTGAACCTGGAAACAGTAATAGTTCATGTAAATATGTGGAGTTTTTTTTGTCCTCAAATAAATAATTTTTTTTTCAAGACTACCTGGAATTATTATTTTTAATTAGAGTTGAAAAAACTTTATGTTGAAAGTACCCATTTGCGTTATATAGTCTGTTCGTTAAACAAATGGATCTTTGATTGTGAGAGATTGAGAGCATTATTCATCAGCTTCCATGCATCATGTAATGGTGCTTTCTCCTCTCCCTTCCTTGCCACCTCGGTGCACTCGCACAAAACAGAGGCCTAGTCTGTGCGTATTCGGATGGATACTCTTTTCGTTCTCTTTACCCCGCACAAACATATGCTTGCATCCGCCTGCAATTGTATTTGTGCTTTAATCAATGCATGTTGTAATGCACTATGCCACCCCCTTCATCTGTACCTTCACATTACATAGCATAATATGCAGTAGAATGTGTTCGGTTATTTTGATTAGCAGGTGAGCTTACCCAAGTCAAATTCATTAAATTGGTTGTATATGTTAAACTATGCTGTATGGTAATTTAATCCTTCTACTTCTTTTCATATATTAAACTATTCTGAAGAGTTGTTCTGTGAGGCAAAGATTTTGTATTTGGTTTATTTTATATTTGTTGTATCACAGATTCTTGTGTTTGCTGTTAATAAATTTTTGTGAATTGATTATCGTGCATGTTGTCTTTTCATTACCATATCAGGTCATTGGCTTCCTTTCTATGTTTTCTATGTACACGGTTGGCAAATGCTTGGTGCCTTTCTTTTTATAACATTGACTAGTAAAATAAAAAATAAAAAAAAGTAATTACATCATTAGGTTCTTATGAATTCCAGATAAGTTTATTTGATCTATAGTTGAATTCTATCTTTATTTTCTTATGAATTCTAGAGAACTTTGAAGGTCAATTGTTTTATAGAACAAATTACTTTGAAGATCAAATCGTTAGTTTCTTTCTTTTTGTGTGCACGCGCGCCTGGAGAACTGCATAATTACTATCATCATTTGAAACTTTTCCATGACTTTCTTTTTTAGGCAAGATTTCATGGTATTGTGTTGTATGTAATTATAGTCAGTTATATACCTATTGGAGACTCACCAGAACATATGTATGACATTACATTACAATTTACATGCTTTGTTTTTAGCTACTTCAAACCTGTTTTTTTTTTTTTTTTTTCCTTGTGAATTTGATTATGTTTTGTGAACACTTGCCTGATGAGTTTTCATTTTTGTACTCTCTTTTTTTCCTTCTTGCACTGTATCCTTGTGACTCATTTACTCCAATTATTGCTTTTAGGGGCCCCATTCTGATTTTTCTGGACCAACTTCAGGGTGCACAGCTTGTGTTGCTATTATTAGAAACAACCAACTTATTGTTGCCAACGCCGGTGATTCTCGTTGTGTAATATCAAGGAAGGGCCAGGTAATGTACAATTGAAGAGGGCTTCTGTCATTTTATATTTCTGCAGATGGTTCAAAGAGGGAATTATTTACACCCTTAGATGGATGTTTTTCTGTAGCTGAACTTTTGTCTTGTGCATCATGGGCAGTCCAACACTTCAATTTGACTTGTAGTGGATAGAAAGTCCATGGTATTTTTAAATCTTGTAGATGTAGAACATGTTCGTTATGGGTAATATATTGATGAAATACATGTTTATGTTCCTCATTGTGGCTCCTTTTAAGCAGGCATACAATCTTTCTAGAGATCACAAACCCCGACATTGAGGGTGAAAGAGAAAGGATCTTGAAAGCTGGTGGTTTTACCATGCAGGACGAGTTAATGGCAGTTTAAATCTTGCAAGAGCTATAGGTACTATACTACCCTGCTTCCTTTCTTTCGGTTTCCATTTTCCCAAGCTGAGAGAGAGAGAGAGAGAGAGAGAGAGAGAGAGAGAGAGAGATTCTTGTAGCTCTGCTTTTTCCTCTTTTCATAGTCATACTTATTTGATGATTTTAATCTCATTGATAGGTATAATAGAGAGCTTGAAATCTTTTTTCTTTTCTTTTCTTGGATAAGTCAAGAGCTTGATATCTAATTTCTATTTTATTGCAGGTGACATGGAGTTTAAGCAGAATAAGTTTTTGCCTGTTGACAAGCAAATTGTGACTGCTAATCCAGATATAAATACTGTACGTATTTTTTTATTTTTTTTTTCCATTGTAGATAATTTGTTATGACATTGTTTTCCAAAAAATAACGGATGCTGATTATCTCTGGGGATATAAATAAGAAGAAAAACAGTAATTGACATCATAAATCAATGAAACATTTATTGAACTATTTTGCTTGGCTACATCTACATGAAACTGGTTTTGCCATTCTACTCCATCAAGGGCCACAAAGCAAATATATATTTACTTGTAAATTGTTTGTTGGCAAGCATATATTACTCTCCTGTAAATTTTTTTCTTACAGATAGATTTTGTGTGTTATTAGACATCTTAATTAGTTTTTGTACTGTATAAATTAAGTTGGTACTGCCATGGAGAGGTTGAGAGAGGGTGAGAATGGAGCGGAGGGAGATGGTTTATCTGTGTCGAGGAAGTTTCTTTAGTTTGTTTTAGGAAAACTCTATTCATACATGAAATTCATACAAAAACTCCACAAGAAATTATGTGGGAATGCCATTCTTGTAAACAAATTTATCTTAATAGGTGTTTTGTTTTAAAGTAAAATGTGGATATTGAGTCACATCATGATGTATGAAAATTTTGTATAAATTTTCTGTTTGTGTATCATTACTCTTAGTTTTTAAGAAGCACAAATAACACAATTGAGTTTGGTTCTCATTTTCTGTTCGATATATAGTCATATTCATTTTTATGTGCAATTGAAGATTTGAGGTTACTAAAGATTTTTTATCAAAATTGATCTTTAAACTAATTGATCTATTTTCCATTCATGTTCAGGTTTTGATTGGATTTTGAAGCCTAGAAATGTTGGTGTAGTACTTTTTCTATTTAAACAGTTGGATTATCCTTTTGTGTTGTACTACTGTTCTATTCATGATTGGCTAGAAATTTAATTGATTTTATTTTTTGTTGTATATTTTTAAATGCTTGCATCAGTTGCACCTAATTCTTGTTTCTCCAGCATGTATCCCTGAATATAGGTTGTTTGGTTTTTGAACTTTAAATCATTAAAATTACCTGAAGTTGCTGATGTGATTTGTTTGTCCACAACAACCCACCCCCCCCCCCCCCCCCCCCAAAAAAAAAAAAAAAAAAAAAAACTCTACAAGAATATTTTGGCAATACCATTTTTGTAAATAAACTCATCTTCATGGGTGCTTTAAGTGAATGGTCCAGATTTAGCCACATTATTCTGTATGAAATTTTTTGTTTGGATTTCTATTTGTATATCATTACTCTTCCTTCTTAGGAAACATTATTTTCCCCAATATTTTGATATTTATTTTATTTTTTAAATAGGTTGAGCTTTGTGATGATGACGATTTTATGGTGCTGGCCTGTGATGGTATCTGGTAAGTATCTTATGCTTTCCTATTTAAGTTTTATTTTTTAGGTACTATACTACCCTGCTTCCTTACTTTCGGTTTCCATTTACACTGGCATCCCTCGAGGTTTGTTGCCATTAGTACCCGAGGTTCTGGAAATTACATCCCCTTCTTGATGTTTTGAGTCGTAATACAATTTTGCCTCTCCGTTATTGGACCGTTAGGTCAACTAACAGAATGTGCAGATGTGAGCACTTAAAATTTTGGAAAAAACAAATAACAAATTTGACCTTAACCCAAATTTGACCTTAAAATTATGCGAAAACCAAACTTGACCATCCAAATTTAACCCTATAACATCTCTCTGTCTTTCAATCAAACACCTATTGTACATATTCAGTCCACCCAAATTCATCACAAACCGTGGCTGGCACACCTTTTTACAATCCCACAGAGCAACCAGAATTCTCAACAGCTCATATTCTGATTAGCAACCCATAACAATAAATTCACATTCTCACATTCCCTAAAAATTCCTACCTTCCAAGAGCCACATAATTACTTGAGATTAATACATAAGCTGCACAGGATTGAGGCTCCAATTAAGTTTTCTAGCTTCTTTTCTTTTTAATTCAAAGTCTCCACGAATCCTGCCAAGTGTAGTTTGCTATTGGGTTTTGTTCGAAATGGTACTCTCAGGATGCGAGTTGGGGAAAAGGGAGAGGGCATTGCATAAGGACACAATGTGATGTTGCCTTATTCATCCATGACTTTAGGTGTTGTTTCAAAGTGAATATAGGATGGTCAGCTCCAGTGAGCTTCACTGGTTAATTCCCAATCACTCTGGCCACAGCCACCGCCATAGCCAGTTGCCCATAACCCATTCGACATAACCATATGTTGAGCTTGGGGCCTGGGGGTGTGCTCTCTCCAAGTCTCAGGTTCAACTCCCACTAGGTGCCATCAGCTCCTTGGGGCCACGCCCACGTGCTCTGCTCAAGATTTGCCCGATCCACGTGGAGGGGGTGCTTTGCGTGGGTCTCAGGATTAGTCGAAGTGTACGTAAGTTCGTCCGGATGCCTGGTCAAAAAAAAATAAAATAAAATAAAATAACCATACGTGTGATGACCATAGCTGTCACTCATTCCCTTAACCTTTTTCACTCACCCACTGTTCCACTGTTGTGAGTCTTGTGACCATAGCCACTGATATAGTCAAGTTCCAGGTGTTGAAATCTGGATTAAGGAGGTTCGATATAAGACTAATATTGTGGGTCGCCATTATGGGTGTTTGTGTGGATGGGTGATGGTAGCAATGGGAAGTGGTAGTGCATGTTGGTGGGGTGGGATGTGTCTGGCTGATTAGGTGAGAATAGAGAGTGCAAATGACGGAGATGGAGGAGGTAGAAAGAGAGAGGGGACATTTATGGCAACTGTTCATTTTCTATTACTTCCATTAATGGACAAACAGAGGCAGGGGAGGTCAGTGTAATTTCCAAAATGTGAAAGGGGAATTTGTATTAAGCACATAACTTAGGAGATGTCAGTGTATCTTACCCAAATTTTTTTAAATTGTGTGTTACAAGAAAGTGGTTCCTCAATCGATCTGAAACTGTCTAACAATAGCCAGATTTGCAGATTTTTACTTGTGCTCCATCAACTAATTGATTATAATTGCATCCCAACTATTTTGAGAGGCACACCTTCAACTAATGTAATTGTGTGGTTTGTTCAGGGACTGCATGTCAAGCCAGGAGCTAGTGGATTTTATACATGAACAGCTGATCACAGTAAGTGTGATATCACTCTTTGTTAACACAGTTGAACAGCTAGTAATTGTGGTTGTATAGGTGTAATAAGATATGTTGTGTGGTTGTTCTTGTAGACAGTACTTTCAAGAGGATTTTTTCGGTTATGCACTTGCATTCTTGGTCACATGATGAAAGTAGAAAATGCTCAGCAAATTGCTTTTGACATTGGAATAAGTTGCCTTATAGAATAAGATTGAAAATGCTTTTGTTATCCATTGGAGTTGTTGCTGCCTTATAAACACTAAATTTTTTAAAATTTTTTTGTTATTATTATTGTTATTGTGCAGGAAAGCAAGCTTTCTGTGGTTTGTGAAAGAGTGCTTGATAGGTGCTTGGCGCCATCGACAACAACTGGTGAGGGATGCGACAATATGACCATGATCATAGTGCAGTTCAAGAAACCCATCGAATCTAGTGCTGCTGCACTGGAGAAATCATCATCCTCAACTCCCGATGATCAAGCAGATGTTGAATCAAAACCAGCTGAGATTGTGTCAAGCTACTGACTGTCATTTATCCATGTGTCAGATCCTTTTGACTGGAGCTGTAGTTACGAGAAGAACGAAGAATCCCCAATTTCTTGCCGAAGACTTGGGACTCAGGTTAGGTTGTCTGTTGTTTTGGATGATTTGGCTGCTTGTAAAGATCGGATCAACTATGAATTAAGATTTACTTTTTGTGCTGCCCTTTTCTTTTCCCCACGTTTCGTACAATTTTGCAATTGCAATTTTACTCGTACAGAAGATCTTTTAACCGAAGTTTGTTTAAATGTTTCATCTAGGGTTTTGTGTCACTTGATTGTCTCATTGATTGCAGGACAACGATTTATGTTCTATTTTCGTCGTTGCATGCTGGTTGGCTGGCTTTGATAACATCTACTTTTATTGTTATCTAGTCTCTGACCTAAGTACTGGCTGCGACTCCCAGTCTAAAGTAATACTAAGTTTCAATTTAAAATACTTGGTTATATTTGATTTGTCTATTTCGTGGTTGTCTTTGAAAGTGAAAATGTCTTCACAAAAACTAGGGTTTGGTGTATTGTCATCTGTCGGTTTATGATGTAGTCTTTATGATGTCATTTGCTCCTCAAATATCAGCTCTAAAATATTAAGTTGTTAAAAAGGGTGACTGATTTTGTTATCCTATTTTGAGCAACTTTGGAGGTATGGTAAAGGGGCTTGTGTTGGAATGAATCAACCGCAATGTTTTATGTTTCGGTGGTGTTACATGTATTAATTAATGTACACACTAATGTACTAATTAGTGCTATGTTATTATAACTGACCCTATTTATTATACAAATTACAAATATCTAAAATTTTTAAAATTATGTTACATCATTTGTTAGTATACTAGTTAGTACATTAATTGATATATATATATTATTATTCTTTATGTTTTAGTTGTTTTTGATACACGTGGTTTAAGGATTTGTAATCTACTCTGCATAATTGGGTCCAATGTGACCCTCACTTGGGAGGTTTAACTTTTTAATTCAGATAATATATTCTTGTTGAAATGGGAGATTTGGTTGCTATTTTCAGGATTTTTTCCAAAATAAGCCAAAATATCAAGTTATTTTTCAAACTAGGCTTAGTTTGGATGGAATTTTTAAAATTTGCTAAAACGTGGTTACGAACTATACTTTTACCATTTTTGTGGCCCTGTCAGAAAATTTGTAAAATCATAAAAGTGTGGTTAACTAATATTTATAATAAAAATTATATTTAAAATAAAAATAATTTTTTTAAAATTTTTTAATATTTAAAATATTAAAAAAATATAACACATAAATGTATGAAATATAGTGCACATTAAAATAAAGAAATAAATATTTATGTGTTGTATTTTTTTAATATTTTAAATATTAAATTTTTTTTTTTTTTTACTTTAAATATATAATTTTTATTATAAATATTTTATTTTATTTTATAAATATATTTTTAAATATTTTAATTTTTTTATTATGTGTTTGGTTACGATTTGAGTGTAGAATTTTGAAAATAGTATTGAATTTCGAGTTATGTGTTTGGTAATGAGGTTTGAAAATAATTTTTTAATTGAGTTTTGAGTTATGTGTTTGGTTATGATACGAGTGTGGAAATGTGTTTTGAGTTTAAAATATTAAAATTAAAAAATGTTAAAATTAAAAAAATTAAAATATTAAAATTAAAAAAATGTGTTCGGTTATTAATGTTTTTAATTTTAATATTTTAAACTCAAAACACATTTTCACACTTATATCATAACCAAACACATAACTCAAAACTCAATTAAAAAATTATTTTTAAACCTCATAACCAAACGCATAACTCGAAATTCCACATTACTTTCAAAATTCTACACTCAAATCGTAACTAAACACATAACAAAAAAATTAAAATATTTAAAAATATATTTATAAAATAAAATAAAATATTTATAATAAAAATTATATATTTAAAATAAAAAAAATAATTTTTTTAATATTTAAAAAATATATTTAAAATATTAAAAAATACAACACATAAATATTTATTTATTTATTTTAATGTGCACTATATTTCATACATTTATGTGTTATATTTTTTTAATATTTTAAATATTAAAAAATTTTATTTTTTATTTTAAATATAATTTTTATTATAAATATTAGTTAACCAAACAAATGTTTTACTTTTTTTGACAAAAAAAAAAATTACATAATAAATATATAAAGTATAGAGTAAGTGGAAAGAAAAAAAAGAAAAGAAAAATTGAATTAAATTTGAAAAAAGCAAGAGTTTGGAGTGAGAGATTGAACCCCATACCTCTCTTATGAAAAGGAAGAGCACTACCATTTGAGCTACCTCTTTACTTGTCTTATATTTTGGTTACAAAACAATTTTATTTAAAAGCATGGTTTCTAACCACACTTTCTTCACAAAAATAAATTTCCTTAAAAGCGTGTTTTGCAACCATGTTTTCTTAATTAAAAGCTGGCTTGTAACCACGCTTTTACGATTTTACAAATTTTCTGGCAGGGCCACAAAAATAGTGAAAGTGTGGTTTGTAACCACGTTTTAGCTTATTTTGGGAATTCCGTCCAAACTAAACCTAATTTAGGAAATAGCTTGGTATTTTGGCTTATTTTGAGAAAAGCCGCCTATTTTCAAATCAAAATGAGAAGGTTGGTGTCATAAATTCGATTAGGGGGAAATTTTTTTTTTTTTGATGTGAATGAGATGATACAAGGTTCATTTCTGCTGAGTATACGTAGCTCATGCGTTCTTTTCAATAGAGGTTTTGGTTTAGGAGCACTATGCATTAAAAAATTTGATCAAAACTCCATTATAATAAAAAAAAAAAAAAATTTGCATTAAGGATACACGCATAAACTTTGCCCGGATAAGATTATTACATATCATTATTATTAAAATATTCTTAGTGTCTAATTTTATATTTTAAATTTTAAAATGATATAACTTTTGATTAAGACGCCCATCTAGAAAATTACATTTTTATCACTTGAATAGCGCACAATATATATACTTTTAATTTAAAATTAAAATTTATATTTTATAGATTTAATAGCACATCCATTGAGTGAGCACACAGACACTAGTATATACATATATATTATTGGTAGAGTTGTTATGTAATCGCAATAAATAGAGACTTGGCATATATTATGCTAGTGGATGACACACTTGATGTGTATGCAATTCAGATAAGTAAGAATAAAAACAAATAATAAAAAAATTAATATCATAATATATAAGTTGCTTAAATGGTAAGTGTGTTTTTAATGAAATATAAAATTTTTGGTTCAAACCTTACTTAAAATATAGTATAATAATTTTTTTCTTTTAGCATATAAAAATTTGTCACGTGGCATGAGGAGAAGGTTTGGAGGTTTTGATATTAAGTTTAGTGTTCACATATATAATAGTACTAGTAGATTGCACGTGCATTGCACGTGGTTTTCATCTAATCTAATATATGTAATGTAATTAATTTTTAAAAGTCCTTGTTATTTGTATTTGTTCTTGTAATATAGAGAATAAACTTTAGAATAGAATGAATATACTAACAATGCACTCCTTTATAAGAATATTGTATAGACAATTTAGCAAAATGGTGAACAAAATTTAACATATATAAACTTTAAAAATTATAATAAATAAATTCTTAAATACATAATGTTACCAAAGAGAAGAAAAAAGAAAAAAGAAAAAAGAAGATAGAATAAAAAGTTTTTGGAACTAGTCCTGTGTAGTGAATATCCTATGTAATGAGAAAGATAACATTATTTATAAGAATCATTCATGTTTTATGCAAAAATTATATGAAATTTGTTTTGTAAGAAAATGAAACTTAATTTTTAGATCCATATAGAAATTGTATAAGTAATTTATTGATATTTATAGACCCATTATTTTGTGTGTATTCAATTTCATTGTCAATTTACATTATCAAAATCTTTTATACGAATCATAAGTAATTATATGTTAGAATTTATCAAGAATTAATGTAATAGACTTACTTTTGCACCATTAAATTCTGGTCATGATGTTTAGCTATCATTTGATTTATCTCTTTTATTATTGTTAGTAATATGTATATTCGAATAGAAAGTAGAAAATTATAATTTTTTTATGTAATCGTATTGAACCACGAGAGAGAATGAATTTTTTTTGTCTTGAAGGCCGAGTCTGTTTATATAACAAACTCAGCATGTTTTTTTTTTTTTTTTTTTTTTTCTTTTAGATAAATAAAAGCTTGTAAGTTGTAATCGATGCATTGATTTGAGTCTAAATTAACTCCTTTTACATCATGTTATATAGAGTGACCATATTTTTTTTGGATCAATTTGATAGGAGATATAAACAGAGATATATTCAATTGAAAATAATATATTAACAAAACACTATTTGGTTTCAAGCTCCAACAACAAACTAACTTTTTAAATATATATATATAGAAATTAAAATAATAATAAATATAATAAATAAATAAATAAATAAAGAAGCTTTCAATCTTTTTGGTAACTATAAATAAATTTAAATTTTGAATTTCAATTGGATTATATAATAAATTATATATTTGTAAATGATTAGATTTGGGAGTCTAATTTCTCATTCACTTTTTGAATAAATAAATATTTTTTTGCAAAGGTAGTTGCCGTATCATGGTTTCAAGCGAACTTGAAATCCATCTCGAATCCAATTTTTTGGAGAGCATTGAAAAACTCTCTGACCAGTCACGCCAAAGAGGTACTGCTCATCGGTAGCGATGTGGTACTTGCCATAATAGCTCTTGAATCCGATGACGATGTCGATATCATCACCTCTAAACCTCGCGACAGCCCCTTGCCGTTGATAATCACCTTCCTCTCTTGCACAAATTCCTCTCCACTCACTCACAACCAAGTTGTCTCCACTCATCACAACCTATCAAGACATCTCATTTTTACTTGAGATCTGAACTCCAACCATTGTCAGAGGCAACTAGTTGATGCAATTTCCTTTAGCAACTTCTGATGCACGTCATGACCACTATACTCTAGCTAATCTTATCAAGTATTAACCAAACCCTCACCAACCAATTTGCAACCCATGCTCTGGTGCAACCATTCATAACTTTAATTATTTTTTCTCTTCATATTCGACAAAGGTGTTTTTTTTTTTTTTTTATATAATTTTTTTTTATGTGGTAAAATGGGTGAGGAAATGATGTATGGTAAGGAACGATGTTGCGCTAGCCATGGGTGAGGGAAGAAAGGGCAACGATGGAAAGGAACGTCGTTGAACATGATACTTACGAGAGACAAAATCATTACTTTATTTATTTTTATTTATTTTGCAATGCAATTTAAACCGTTGAATAGACAAAATGATGAAGTGGTATTATTTCATTCACTAGATTGGACAATCCAATTTTTTGATAAACTATAGATAAGTCACTCTTTTGTTATGGTAGTAGATAGAAGGAATCAACGATTTGTACATGTTTTTTCATTCAAATGTGGCAATGCTTCATTCTTGCCATTTCATTCAAATTCAATTATAAAGAGAATATTTTTGAAATAGAAGAAAAATAGAAAAGTAATCACTTTGTTTGGTTTTGGTTTTCATAAAATAGTTTTCAAAACATTCTACTTTTTTATCTTCCATATTTTAATGTTTTCAATGATTTTTTTAATATATATTTTAAGCAATTTTAAAAATTTTTTTTTTAGACACAGTTAACATAAATATACTTAAAAAGTAAATATTTGTGAAAAAAAATCTTTAAAAAATACACTAAGTACCAAAAAATATTTTAAAAATACGAAAATTCAATACATTTTTCATATTTTTGTGTATTTATTAATTTTTTAAAATATTTTTTCATAAATATTTTACTATTTAGATACATCTGAGTAAGGTGCATCTAAAAAAGTAAAAAATAAAAAATATTCACTAAAAACAAAAAATACAAAAAATAAAAAATTCAATTTTCAGAAAACTGAAACCAAACATACTGAATAAAATATTAAAAAAATAATTATATTATAAGTTTGAAGGTGTTTAATGTTAAAAGTGTTTGATTGTTCGGTAGATGTAGGTTGTTGTGTGATGTTTAATAAGTTTAGGAGAATATTTTCGGAATACGAAAAAAAAGTAGAAAACATATATGTTTTTTAGATTTTTAAATAAAATAAAACAATAGTAGATAGAAGATAGATAGAAAGATAGATAAATTATTAAATTTTATTTTAAAAAAATTACTAACTAATGTGACAAGCAAACAATATAATAACTACCACACTAATAAGTAAAAGAAATTTGCAAAATTTATTAATTTATATTATATGTATAGCAGTATTTATAATAATAATAATTATTATATGTTTTCACATGATTTTGATTAAAATCATGATTCATGATGGTTCCAACTTTTATGTGCGCGGTCAAGGTGGCTCAACTATAATATGAGAAATTGTGATTTGCTTCGGGGACAAATTTAAATGATCTCCAACTTTCTTGTTTGGCAGTTGGGGGTATAAATTTGGCCTGGTCCGGCCTGACCCGGCCCATGTCGGGCCTCGCAAGCTTTGGCTAAAATTTAGATCGGGCCGGGCCGGCTTACGGGCAAAAAAATTAGGCCGAGGCCTAGGTGTATTCGGGCCTTGGGCGGGCTTGTGGGCCTGGGCTTGTCATCGGGCTTGTGTCGGCCTGACCATTTTTTTTTTTTTTTTAAATTTTTTCTACCAAAATTTTATTATTTTCCATTAAAAAAGACACTGGGCTTTGGGGCAGCCAAGCCTCGGACCGAGCCTTGAGTGGACTTTAAGTGGACCAATCAGCCGCGCCCACGGGACCGGGCCGGGCTTGAAAATGATGGCCCAGGCTTAGGCCCAAGGCCTCTGGTTGGGCTCGGGCTCGTGTCCAAACAGGCCTAAACGGGCTAGGCCCACTTCGGGCTGTAGGTGGGTTTTGGGCCGCCCACGGGCCGCGGGCCATTTTTCCACTCCTACTGGCAGTCAAAGTGTAGGGGAAATTATTCAATAATCCTGGAGCACCATGTGTCTGTACTCCCTAACTAATTATCATTCAATATGTCTCCTCATGTTCTTCAATCAGATAACACATGTAACGCCCCCAAAATAATACAATAATCAAACTCATGAGTAGAACAATAATAGAAATAAAATACTTTCAGTCATAAGAGTTTGTATTACAAAAGATAACACATGCAATATACATTCATAAATATACATCTTGAATCTATAGCATGTAGTACCCGTTAATGATCAACAAAATAAATGTCCTACGGGTTTACATCTTTCCAATACATTTCTTGGTTACCACAAAAGAGAAACATAAGCTCTGTACATATAAAGCCCTCGGATTGAATAAACATTTAAGTACAAAATAACAAAATAGAGCCTTTAGCTCTTAGGTCTTCCCAAGCTACGTCCTCGGAGGGAGCATATCACCGGTACCTAAAAATGGTTTTCCAAGTAGGGTGAGCCAAAACCCAGTAAAAACATTATATCACAATATATGAGGTTTAACGAAGATATAAGTGTCAAGTGTATATTCAACATTCATGACAAAACACATATTCTCCACTTGGCCATATGGTACCGATATTTACATCTCAATCCATTCCTATCCGTTCATTTCAAGTTAATTCATTTCATTTCAATCCATGGGCCAAGTTTATAATTTTCTGAATAACCCAATTGAGACTACAATTTAATGGTTCTCAATCAACACAATCATCATATAAGCATTTCAATCTCACTATTTTACGAAAATTTCGTCTGCGGGATCGACACCTTTGTATACACATGATTTCGGGACTTTCACCCTAGACACTCCGACCAACTTAATTTCAATGGAGTCCATCCCCTATCTCCTCCCAAAACATGGAGCACATCCCCTTTCTACTCCCAAAACATTACACATATACAATGTATTTAAAAGTACCGTCATGTTCAATGATTATCAATTATACATATTCAATCCCTCAACATACCGTCATGTTCAATGACATAATTAAATGATTAGTTTCAATTCACCTAATCCTCATGCAATTTCTACAACAATCATAGCTATCCTCCACTGATAGCCCAATACAAATATTTCTAAACAGATATTCAATCTCAAGACAAATAATTTATTCAAATTTCCATAGGAGCGAGATAACGCGTATTCGGCTCCACCATTTATATCAACAACTATCTAATTCCATGTTATCATAATCAATTTCGTTTATTTATACAAAACACAAATTGACCCATCTAGGGCACAACTCCCATTGTTCTAAAATTTAACTCAAGTGTCCAAATCAATCATTTTTAACAACAAACTTTTTCATCTGCACCCAAACCATTTTTATCAATTATATTTGAAAACCCCTCTTTCATTCCACACCCAAGCCTTAGGTTCATCCACAAATATCCCTAATATTCCACATTTTATGCATAACAACAAATAACTAGGCTAAAAATCATATTAAGGTATAGAATATGCCTACCTCAAGTTTAGAAGAGCAAAGGAAGAGATGGAGAACCTTTAAAGACGCCGAAATCAAACTTTAATTAGACCAAAAGGAAGCTCTTGAGACGCACTCTCTTTTTAATAAAGGCACACGGGTGTAGAGATCACTAGATCTAGGTGTTAATTTAGAGAGAGAGAGAGAGAGAGTATTTTAGAGAGAGACGGTCTCACTTTAGGGTTTTTGGAAGAAAAGATCTGAAAAAGTAATATAAAAAGTCATTTGCGATATGATAAATGCAGAGTCCACTCGAGTGCAAGAGTTAACGCTCGAGCGTCAGACACAATAAGTTGTTCCGCTCTAGCACATGAAGTCTCGCTCGAGCGCAGAATACACACCTCCAGTACTGTTGTAGACAACAGACAAACCGCTCGAGCGCAAGAAATGCCGCTCGAGCACTCACCTGCTCGAGCGTAGGAAACGCCGCTCGAGCATGGAAAACACCCCTCAAGTACTTTTGTAGACGTGCAAAGTACTGAGAGTTTGCAAACCCCGTTTGAGTGCAAGAAGGGCCGTTCAAACGGATGACCAAAATTTTGGGCAACACAAGGTTTGAAAACCAAGCAACCAACCTGTTTCAAACTCACTCAACACATCCAAATAACCAAATTTAAGGAGGAATAAAGAGGAAAAAATGAAACCATAGATCCAAGTCCGGACTACCACAAGTGTCGGGTCAAAATCGGGATCGCTATAACCTCCTTCCTTAAAGAATTTTGTCTCCGAAATTTCAAATCAAGCTCAAAATCGTTATTAAACCATTCACAACAACATTAGCATATCCAATTCTACATTATGACCCACTCACTGGTCATCTATTCTTACCAACTCGATGCACAAGTTCTAGGATCAAGGATGCCAATTACAATTCTCAATCATTTACGATGTTTAAATCAAACCCAAGTTCTTTTTCCAAACTTTACTCAATATACATACAATACTCCTAAAAGTGATACAACATATACAATATTCCATATTCTTAAAACATATATAATGTTTATATCGAATTCATGTTTCCAAACTCCCATAACATATACAATGTTTTCACAATTTAAAACATATACAATGTTATCACATTTCATTAATGTAATTAAAATCTTAATGCATGCTTAGGCACCAGTCTGGGTATTTCTCTCGGACTTCCAATTCATGCTCCCAAGTTGCTTCCTCGACTCCGTGATATTTCCATAATACCTTTACTAAAGGAATTGTCTTGCCTCGAAAGAATTGGTCCCGGGTATCCAAGACTCTCACCGGTCTCTCCTCATACGAGGCGTCCTAGTCCACCTCTAAGTCGGTCCAATCGAACAAGTGCGATGGATACGGATCGTACTTCCAGAGCATACTAATGTGAAACACGTCATGAACCCCAGAAAGCTGTGGTGGCAACGCCAAATGGTAAGCAACCTCTCCGACTTGCTCAAGGATCTCAAAAGTCCCAATGAATTGAAGGGAAAACTTCTCACTCTTTCTGAACCTCATCAAATCCCTCCTAGGTCATATTTTCAAGAACACATGATCCCCCTTCTTAAAAGACAAGGGTCTCCTCCTACGATCGGCATAACTTTTCTAATGACTCTGAGCCGTAAGTAACCGTTTACGGATAAGTGCCACTTTCTCCGTCGTTTCTCGAACCAACTCTGGGCCCAACAAAGGTGCATTACCCACCTCGGCCCAACACACAGGGGACCTACACGGTCGGCCATACAAGGCCTCAAATGGTGCCATGCCAATACTCGATTGGAAGCTATTGTTATAGGCAAACTCTACTAAGGGCAGGTGTCTCTCCCACGACCCTTTGAAATCAAGGATACAACCTCGAAGCATATCCTCAAGGATTTGAATAGTACGCTCGGACTACCCGTCAGTCTGAGAATGATACGTGGTGCTAAAGGTCAATTTAGTGTCCAAGGCACTCTACAAGCTCTGCCACAATCAAGCCGTAAAACACAGATCTCTATCCAATACAATTGTTACTGGCACCCCGTGCAACCTCACTATGTCCCGAATATACAAGTCGGCAAGGTAATCTACTGAGTCGCTCACCCACATAGGTGTAATGTGCGCCGACTTGGTCAACTGGTCAACTACCACCCAAATGACATCACTACCCCATTGAGTTCTAGGAAAACCCACAACGAAGTCTATCGTAACATGCTCCCATTTCCACTCAGCTATAGGCAAGAGTTGCAACAAACCTGCTGGCCTCTGATGTTCGGCCTTCACTTGCTGAGAAGTAAGACATCTCGATACAAACACTGCCATATCCCTTTTCATACCCCTCCACTAAAATTGACGACTAAGGTCATGATACATCTTTGTGCCTCCCGGATGCACCGCAAGGCGCGAGTGGTGGAATTTTCGGAGTACTTCCTCTCGGTAAGATTTTGGCACAAACAAACGGTTACGGTATCTCACACTCTGGTCGGGATACATATTCAAGCCTTTCTCTACCTTCCCATTGGAGATCTTCTCCCGGAGAGATTCTGTCTCAAGGTTACCCTTCTGTGCTTCTAACGGTCGGTTCACAAGTGTAGGTTATGCAACCACTGAAAACAATGTTGTAGACTCAACAAACTCGCCTAGGTGCAAGTCAAACTCACAAAGAGTACCCAACATCTCCTATTCTCGAATTACGACACAAGCCACACTGCTAATTGACTTCCTACTCAAGGCGTCGGCCACAATATTGGCCTTTCCCGGATGATAATGCAACTCAAAATCATAGTCTTCTATGAACTCCATCCACATTTTCTGTCTCAAATTCAAGTCTTTCTGTGTAAACAGATACTTTAGACTCTTGTGATCGGAAAACACTTCGAACTTCTCACCATAAAGGTAATGCCTCCAAATCTTTAAGGCAAAGATCACCACCGCTAACTCTAAGTCGTGAGTAGGGTAATTCCTCTCATGTGTTTTCAACTGCCACGAGCCATAGGCTACTACATTTCCCTCTTGCATCAAAACACAACCCAAACCTTCCCGTGAGGGATCACAATATACCAAATAGCCCAAATCCCTTTCCGGAATAATCAAGACTAGAGCAGTTATGGATCTCGAAAGCATTCGTAGGTTGTTCCCAATCTTGAACTGCCTCTATCTTGGATGAGTCTACAGTCACCCCTTCCCCAGATACCACATGGCCTAAGAACTTAACCTCGTTCAGCTAGAACTCACATTTTCCAAACTTAGCATACAGTTTGTGGGCTCTAAGTAACTCAAGTACTACCTGCAAGTGTTCCTTGTGTTTCTCCGCGGGTGAGTAAATCAAGATGTCGTCCACAAAGACGACCACAAAGCGGTCTAGAAACTCACGGAAGATCCGATTTATCAAATCCATAAATACAACCGGTGCATTGGTCAGCCCAAAAGGCATCGCTAGAAACTCGTAAAGGCCATACTGCGTACGGAATGCCGTCTTCGGGATATCCTCCTCCCTTATCCTCAACTGATGATAACCCAATCTCAGGTCTATCTTAGAAAAACAACAAGACCCCTTCAACTGATTAAACAGATCATTTATACGAGGTATTGGGTACTTGTTATTAATAGTTATCTGGTTCAACTTCCGATAATCAATACAAAGTCGCAACGCTCTATCTTTCTTTTTAGCAAAGAGAGCCAGTGTTTCCCAAGGCGAAGCACCAAGGCGAATAAAACCCATATCTAACAATTCCTGGAGTTGAACCTTAAACTCACTCAACTCAGCAGGTGCAAACCGATATGGTGCCATAGAAATCGGTGCTGTGCCAGGCACTAAATCAATAGAGAACTCGATCTCTCTTTGAGGTGGTAAACTAGTAAGGTCATCGAGAAAGACGTCGGGATATTCACAAACCACCCTTGTCAACTCAACTCGGATTTCATCACATTCACTATTTAAGAAGCTAGCAAGGAGGCAACTAAGCTCACTCCGCCTACGCGGATCATATACCGATGACAAAACTCTATCCACCTGGTCCCTTAAGAAATAAAAAATATCACCGCTTAGAGTACATACAGCAACCCTTTGACGGTAACAATTTATAACAGCCCGATATAACGATAACCAATCCATACCCAAAATAACATCAAAACTAGACATGTCAATCAATACAAATGCAAATAGAAGTCAACGACCGACAACCTCTATGTCACAACCCCGACATCCTTGTTTCAAAATAACCTCACCACCGATAGATGACTCTACACAGATAGAAGATGCTAACTGAGCCAACTCTAATCCCAAAACCGATGCAAATGTAGACGACATAAATGAATGGGATGTACTTGTATCAATCAACACATTAGCAACTGAATTGCAAAACAAGAAAGTACCTCTCACAACAGAAGGTGTTGGTACAAGATCTGGCGTGGTAACAGCATACACACGCCCTGTAGGCCTCTGGTCTACCTGCTCATCCCTTGGAGCATAAGACTGATGCACTGACTAAGCCGAAGAGGCTCCCTGATTGGCCTTTGAGGCCTGTGTTGATTGTGCTGGCTGATGGCTCTGTGTCTGCCTCGAACCAGATACACCAGGTGTGCCACCCAACTATGGGCAAAACCTCTTCATGTGCCTTGCCTGCCCACACTGATAACAAGTGAGCGGCTGGCCTCTCCCTTGACTCTGGCTCTGAGAATGAGTCGAAGACTGTGCAGATCGCTGTTCTCCTCCTCTCTGCGGGCAGGCTAGAGACTTGTGGCCCAACTGGCCACACTTGAAACAAATGAAATCTCCCTGACCACCTCTCCCAGAAACCGAACTCGGTACTGGAAAGGTAGACCTCGACTATGCTTTTTGGGACTGTTGGGGGTTAGGGATCTTCTGCCTCTTGTTGTCCCTTTTGGCATCCTGATTCTTCCTAGAGGCCCTCATTCTCTCCTCCTTCATCTGTATCATGGTTTCAAGATGAGCCGTTGCCTCCATAAGGCATCCGTAATATCTAATCATCGAACCGGCCACTTTAAACATCATCCCAGTCCTCAACCTCTTCTCAAACTCCAAGCAACGACGTTTCTCAATCGCTACTAGCTTGGGTGCAAACCTAGACAAGTTGGTAAAGGTGGCTTTGAACTCTGCCACAGGTGTGTTCAGTTGCACCAACTTAGAGAACTGATCTCTCAACTTCTCCCTAACCGTGGAAGACAGAAACTTCTCCTGAAAGGCGTTGACGAAGGCCCTCCAAGTCCCTCTAATGCTCCTCCGCGCATACTTCCACCATTGACCCGCGTCTTCCTTCAGTTGGAAGGACGCCAAGGTCACTCTCAAACCTTCGTCTTCGATGCCAAGCATCTCAAATGTCTTCACCATTTGTTTTAGCCACTCATCTGCCTTCAGTGGCTCATTGGGATCACCCAAAAACTTGTCCAGACTCGACCGAAAAAACTCTCTCTTCAAGAAAGATGGCCCTGCCTCAGCTACTTGGGCCTAGACTTGATTCTCAGCCTTGAGAATGTTCATGGATTCCCGCAAAGCTCTGGCCATTTCGCAGGCTAAGCCGCCCATGGCTTGCTGACTAATTGGTTTGGCTACGTTGGCCTGACCAACACCCTCCTCCTGTGCCGGAATATCATCTGGTACCTACATCTCCTACCGTCTAGGCCTACCACGCCTACCACCACGTTCACATCCTGACATCCTAATAAAGGTAACAAAAGAAATTAGCACATTTACAAATGTGCTGAAGCTAGCTCACTCATGTCCTAATACGGTGGACAACAGTAATTCACTCCATGTAAGTACATATTCACATAAACACATACGAATTTCATCTCCGGATAATGACTGTCCTGCGACGTTACCAAAGTTCCAATTAGAAACAACAGTGATCAAATGCTCTTTTAACAGGACTTCTAGCAACCCGTGGACTCAATCAACATCCTAGAAATTTAATTTCATACCCATATAATCACATAAGCATGTTATCATATAAGCACATATCATTCACACTTAAGTCTCTAGTAAGCGAGACAAACTCATTGTGGTACTAACCACTTCCCACGCACCCAAAGTATTCAAACCCAGTACGCTCTGATACCAAGATGTAACGCCCCCAAAATAATATAATAAATCCAACTCATGAGTAGAAGAATAACAAAAATAAAATATTTTCAGTCATAAGAGTTCGTATTACAAAAGATAACACATGCAATATATATTGATAAATATACATCCTGAATATATGGCATGTAGTACCCGTTAACGATCAACAAAATAAATGCCCTACGGGCTTACATCTTTCCAAGACATTTCTTGGTTACTAGAAAAGAGAGACAGAAGCTCTGTATATATAAAACCCTTGGCTTGAATAAACATTTAAGCACAAAATAACAAAATAGAGCCTCCAGCTCCTAGGTCCTCCCAAGCTATGTTCTTGGAGGGAGTATATCACCGGTACCTGAAAATGGTTTCCCAAGTAGGGTGAGCCAAAACCCAGTAAAAATAATCTATCACAATATATGAGGTTTAACGAAGATATAAGTGTCAAGTGTATATTCAATATTCATGACAAAACACACATTCTCCACATGGCCATATGGTACCGATATTTACATCTCAATCCATTCCCATCTGCTCATTTCAAGTTAATTCATTGCATTTCAATCCATGGGCCAAGTTTATAATTTTCTGAATAACCCAACTGAGATTACAACTCAATGGTTCTCAATCAACACAATCATCATATAATTATTTTACGAAAATTTCGTCCGCGAGATTGGCACCTTTGTATACACATGATTTCGGGACTTTCACCCTGGATACTCCGACCAACTTAATTTCAATGGAGTCCATCCCTTATCTCCTCTCAAAACATGGAGCACATCCCCTTTCTACTCCTAAAACATTACACATATACAATGTATTTAAAAGTACCGTCATGTTCAATGATTATCAATTATACATATTCAATGCCTCAACATACCGTCATGTTCAATGACACAATTAAATGATTAGTTTCAATTCACCTAATTCTCATGCAATTTCTACAATAATCATAGCTATCCTCCACTGATAGCCCAATACAAATATTTCTAAATAGATATTCAATCTCAAGACAAATAATTTATTCAAATTTCCATAGGAGCGAGATAACGTGTATCCGGTTCCACCATTTATATCAACAACTATCTAATTCCATGTTATCATAATCAATTTCATTTATTTATAGAAAGCACAAATTGACCTATCTAGGGCACAACTCTTATTCTTCCAAAAATTAACTCAAGTGTCCAAATCAATCATTTTTAACAACAAACCTTTACATTTACACCCAAACCATTTTTTCCAATTATATTTGAAAACCCCTATTTCATTCCACACCCAAGCCTTAGGTTCATCCACAAATATCCCCAAGGCTAAAAATCATATTAAGGTGTAAAATATCCCTACCTCAAGCTTAGAAGAGCAAAGGAAGAGATGGAGAACCTTTAAAGACGCCGAAATCAAACTTTAATCGGACCAAAACAAAGCTCTTGAGACGCACTCTCTGCTTAATAAAGGCACACGGGTGTAGAGATCACTAGGTCTAGGTGTAAATGAAGAGAGAGAGAGTATTTTAGAGAGATAGGGTCTCACTTTAGGATTTTTGGAAGAAAAGATCTGAAAAAGTGATGTAAAAAGTTATTTTTGCAATTTGATATACGCACACTCCGCTTGAACGCAAGAGTTGAGGCTCGAGCGTCAAACACAATAAGTTGTTCCGCTCGAGCTTAGAAGACACACCTCCGGTACTTTTGTAGACAATAGACAAACCGCTCAAGCGCAAGAAATGCCGCTCGAGCGCCCACCCGCTTGAGCGTGGGAGACGCCACTCGACCGTGGAAAACACCCATCGACTACTTTTGCAGATGTGCAAAGTATTGAGAGTTTGCGAAGGGTTGCTCGAGCAGATGGCCAAAATTTTGGGCAACACAAGGTTTGAAAACCAAGCAACCAACCTGTTTCAAACGCACTCAACACATCCAAATAACCAAATTTAAGGAGGAATAAAGAGGAAAAGACAATAAACAACATACAAAAACCATAGATCCAAGTCCAGACTACCATAACACAATACCCCACCTACCTACTTTCTCCACCAATCATAATACTATGGAATAACACATGTCCATACTGTGGAATTACTGAATAATTACCCAAAATTATAGTTTGTTTTAAGGATAAATTTAAATTGTCCTCCAACATGTATTTCATTAGTTAAAATAATTAGTGGAGCTACGTGCACCAATTAATGTACACTGTAGTGTACCAACTAGTTATGTCATTATTATTGACCTTACCTATTATATAAATTACAAATACCTAAAACCTCTAAAATTATGCTATATCATCTGTTAGTATACTAATTAATACATTAATTAATACATATAGTATTATTCTAAAATAATGGATCCTATCACTTTTTATTTTTTATTTTTTTTTTTTGTATAAAGAGATTACATAACAAAAGTTATAATTTATGTGGTGTGGAGCAATATCCCTCGATCACTTCTATAATATAGTGTGCAATGCACCCCATGAAAACCGATTATGTTTCCTTTGGAAGTCTTATATTATTTATATTTATTTTCAGCTAGTGACTGAAAAATTGAATATTTTATTACTCCCATGGATTGCTTAACTTCTGTAGTCATTATTATTATTATTATTATAGTTTATATAAATTTGAGTAAACAAGAAAATATCAAAAATGAATTATATAACTCTTTGATAGAGTAAGAGTTGGTTTGACTGTTGCCATTTTAGTAAATCTTTTACTTTTAAGATTAAAAAATTGATGCGTTTGGTAAATGTTCTTTTATTATTTTCTTTAAAAAAAAAAAGTTAAGTGGGTCTTTGTAAAAAATTAGTTTTTTTTTTAAAAAAGAAAACAAAAATACAAAAACATGCAAGTTTAATGACCCCGAACGTAAATTCAATGGTGAATTCTACGCCTCATAAAAAAAAAAAAAAGAAAAAAAAAAACCTTCTTTCTACTTCTATTGTAATTGTAATTTAAAATTAATCCCCCATTTATTTTGATATTTTGCCCAACCATCCAACCCCATCAAAAAAATAAAAACAAAAGGAAAAATAACTTACAAGTATGATTAGCTTTAAGTTCTAGTTCTCACCAGTTTTTAAATACTATTACTAATATGTCTAGACTCAAGCAATCAAATTGTAATGATATTACTCTATTTATCACATTAATACGATATTAACAACAAACATAAGCAATGAAATCGTTAAATTAAAATACTGATGACAAATGACATATAAATTATAGTAAATATATAAATATAATCATCATAAGTAGAAAATGACATTTGGTTGAGAATTCAAAATCGGTGTTCTCATTCAATATTTTTCTGCAATTACTTTTAAGATAGATTACATCTCAATGATTTTGGGGTCAATGAAAATAGACTACATAGAAAAATAAATGTTGAGAAAGGTAAGGAAAAATCACCCCTAGTCATGCCATTAAAAACAAATGTTTTGTTTATAATAAAAAATTTGAAGGCTAATCTCAAAAGGTTAACAGAGTGACAAGTTTAATTATGATAAGTATTTTTGCAATAATATGCTATCAATTTGATCTCATCAAACACTTGATTCCCACTAGGCCACTCCACAATAGGGCTATAAATGAATAGATCCTTTTGTGAATGATGTAGGCCGAAAGGTATCACATTGAGCCTACTTAAGTTACATTTTTAATCTTTCAATATTGTTTATTTAGTAGAAATAATGTGTTTTGTGCACTTGTACAGATTTAGCAGGTAACACGCAAATTCAATAAAAAATGGCGCGAAAGTAGATTCTCCGTGTGAGGAGCGAAAAATTCCGGCCTGCCACCTCATCGTACGTGCGGCCAAGCCCCACAGCACGTGTGGCCCACCATTGCTCGAGTGGCCTACCTAGGGATTCGTGCGAGGAAAATTCAGTCTATTCTGCTAGGAATAAAAGGAAGAAAAAGAGGCTGAAAAGGGGTTCGAAAATATTTTAGAGAAAATGGAGAGAGAGGCTAGGGTTTGGAAGAAAAGAACTTGAAGCTTGAATAATGTCTCCCATGGTGGCTTCTTCTTTCTCTACCTCTTCCCACTCCTCCATGAGTGGCTAGGCTACTATTTTTAGGGTTTTGATGAAACCCTAGCCATGTAAAGAGATTTTTCTTAGGCTTTGATTGTGAAATAATTTGAATAAATGTATGGATGTTTTAGAAGTTTATAATAATTTTCCTTTTCATCTGTTCAAGTGTTTTACTCTTTGTGATTGTTTAATACTTTCCATACATTAGTTTTCTTTATGTTTGTGTTCAAAGTATGAGACAAGTCATGTTACGAGAGACGGGTCGTGTTGCTACCATAATTTAGAGCAAACGCCTCATGCTACTTGAGATGACTCGTGCCTGTACGTTGAACACAACAATCCTCCTGATTAATGTTTCAAACTTGTAGTTCTAAAATATTAGGTAGTTCAAATCAGAGTGCAACTGATGGCCGATGTTAAGTCTTATTTATGTGGTTAGTGGTGCATTCTTTGCCTTGGGATTTTCTCAAAAATCAATATCTCAAACCCTATGTTTCATTGTCAATTTAATTTCTCAATTTCATTTAATTCTCGTTTAGTCATAGTATCCCTAAATCTTTTTATCAAAATTAATTTAGGAATTTAACAATTAAATTAGTTTAATTTCCCGTTTGTCCTTGTGGATCAATATCTGGAATTACCATTATTCTAAGGAATTTGGAATAATTTGGAATAGTTTTGGTGTGTGAAATGACCTATCAAATTTTGGCGCCATTGCCGGGGACTTCTAGCAAAATTAAGTAATTTAATTTTACATTCCTATTTTAATTTTTAGTTTTTGATTTTATATTTTAGTGTTGCTAAGTGTGTAGAGTGTTTGCAAGTGGAGCTATGACTGAAGCGCAATCGAGCTTTAAAAACAAATTGCAGCACCAAAGTGTTTTGAAAAAAATACAAAAGCAAATACTCGCAAGCAAAGCACCAAAATGTTACAATAGAGAGCTCAAGTGGAAATTTGGGACAACGTCTACATGTCAAGCACGTGCAAGATGAGTAAAGCGTTTTCGTTAAATCGCTGTGAGTATTTTCCTCTTTTGTATTTTGCTTTCATAACTTAGTGCACAAGAGTCGGAACTTAGTGTGTGTGTGTGAGTAGTGTATGCATGAGCACCGTTCTTATTGTCCTGAACTGTGGAATTTGGACCTTGAACTAGAAAGGGCTCTTAGGAAACTTAGAGCCTCTTCCCGTGTTCCTGTACTTGAATACCCATACCCATACCTCGAACCATTAGAAATGGTGAACCCGAATGACCTAAATGGGCCCAACCGGACCCTTAAGGATTACTTCACACCCACTGCATATACATCACCATAATGTGTCTAGTTACCCGACACCATTGCTGCTCATTATGAGATTAAGTTCAGCACCATCCAAATGGTCCCATTATTCCATGGACTAGCTCATGATGAACCTTACAAACACCTACATGAACTTTTGGAAATTTGCTCTATAGTGAGAATCTAAAATTTCACAAATGAGGCCTTAATGTTGCGACTGTTCCCATTTTCACTAAAGGACAAAGCCAAACATTGGCTAAACTCCTTACCTGCTAATTCTGTCACAACATGGGACCAATTATAGCAGAAGTTTTTGGAGAAGTAGTTTCCCATTGGTAAGACCAACGAACTTAGGTGAGCCATCACCAATTTTGCTCAAATTGATGGCGAGCAATTTCATGAGACTTGGGAAAGATTTCGTGACCTTCTTCAACAGTGTCCCTACCACCAAGTGCCTGATTGGCAACTTCTTCAAAACTATTACTATGGCTTAACTGAGTCTCATCGCCAAATGGTAGATTCTTCTTGTGGTGGGACATTCATATCAAAAAATGACACCAAGGCATGGAAATTATTTGAGAACTTAAGTGATAATTCCCTTCACCATGACTCCGTAGCCGTGAAAGTCCTGCGACCAGTAGTTAGAGCCCCAAAAAAAAAGGGGGCATTTATGAGGTAGGGCAAAACCTAGAGTTAGCCTAACAAGTAGAGGCATTGTCCTACAAAATGGACTAATTGTTAGTTGTAGGACATACCTCTACACAGCAAGATTAGCCTCAATTTCATGAGGCATGTGCTATTTGTGCGAGCCCTCCTTACGACTTGAGTGAGTGCCCGTCAGCATCACAATTTTCAGAATTAGTCCAAGAGCTTGTGAATACAGCTCAAGGATTCTCTAACCCGGGTAATGACCTATATTCCAACACATACAATTCGAGATGGAGAAATCACCCTAATTTTTCATGGAGACCTCCTTCACAAGGCACTTCTTACAATCCTCCACCACCAAGGGCAGAATTTTAATAATTTTGCTAACCAATCTTCCTACCGACCACCACAACCTTACCAGCAACCACAACTCTCGCCTATTCCTCAAGGCAACTCTACCTTTGAGACTCAGGTGTTGGAAGTTCTATCAAAACTTAAGGGGTTAGCACCAGTAGTTTACTCACATACTCACTCTATTGCCAAGCTAGAGGCCCAATTGGGTCAAATGGCTAATAAAATGAATATGAGAGAAGAAGGAAAACTATCGAGTCATACTATGGCCAACCCTAAGGGTCAATATAGGGCAGAGGGGTTGGGTGGGAATGGAAAGCACCATGAGCAGGTGCAAGCAGTGATTACCTTGAGAACTGGAAGGGAGTTAGAGCTTCGGCCAGTTGCGTCTGATGCAACTAAGGCTAAGAAGGGTGATCACGGTGGTCAACCCAAAGAGAGCAAGGGTGAGAAAGAAACACACAAGGGGGATGACTTAGTCCCTAGTACTTCACATGAGTCTAAGGCACCATATGTGCCTAAGGCACCCTTTCCCCAATGCCTTGAGACACTGTCTCCTTTTAATAAGAAAGCGGCATCCATAGAAGTGATGATGGAGGTTTTTAAACAAGTTAAATCAGCCTCCCCCTGTTAGAGGTGATTAAGTAAGAGCCCTCCTATGCTAAATTTTTGAAGGACCTTTGTACACAAAAGCGTAAATTTAGGACACACGTGTCCCAAAAGGTCGTACTCACGAAGCAAGTAAGCTCCATTTTATTGAATGACACACCCCCTAAGCTTAAAGACCCGGGTGCCCCAACCATTGCATGTATTATAGGGGATCATTTCATTGATAGGGCCTTGTTAGATTTAGGGGTTAGTGTCAATTTGTTGTCGTACTCTGTGTACGAAGAATTCGGGCTTGGCGAGTTGAAGCCCACTACTGTTACTCTCCAGTTGGCTAATCGGTCCCTCAAAGTGCCACGTGACATGATTGAGGATGTGCTAGTAAAGGTCGATAGGTTTTATTTTCCTGTTGACTTTTTGGTTTTAGATATGGAATCGGTGGTCAGCTCTCGAAACATTTTGAGGCCACTTAAGTTACATTTTTAGTCTTTCAATATTGTTTATTTGGTGGAAATGATGTGTTTTGTGCACTTGTATAGATTTGGCAGGCAACACGCAAATTCAATCAAAAAGGGCGTGAAAGTAGATTCTCCGTGTGAGGAGAGAAAAATTCTGACCTGCCACCTCATCGCACGTGCGGCCCACCATCGCTCGAGCAGCCCACCTAGGGATTTGTGCGAAGAAAATTCAGTTTATTCTGCTGAGAATAAAAGGAAGAAAAAGAGGCTGAAAAGGGGTTCAAAAATATTTAAGAGAAAAGAGAGAGAGAGGCTAAGGTTTGGAAGAAAAGAACTTGAAGCTTGAATAATGTCTCCCATGGTGGCTTCTTCTTCCTCCATCTCTTCTTACTCCTCCATAAGTGGCTAGGCTATTATTTTTTGGGGTTTTAATGAAACCTTCGTCATGTAAAAGGCTTTTGCGTAGGCTTTGATTGTGAAACGGTTTGAATAAATGTATGGATGTTTTAGAAGTTTATAATAATTTTCCTTTTCATCTTTTCAATTATTTTACTCTCTGTGATTGTTTAATGCTTTCCATACATTAATTTTCTTTGTGTTTGTGTTCAAAGTATGAGACGAGTTATGCTAGGAGAGACGGGTCGTGTTGCTACCATAGTTTAGAGCAAACGCCTCGTGCTACTTGAGATGACTCATGCCTATACGTTGAACACAACAATCCTCTTAAGTAATGTTTCAAACTTCTAGTTCTAAAATATTGGGTAGTTCAAACTGGAGTGCAATTAATGGTTGATGTTAAGTCTTATTTATGTGGTTAGTGGTGAATTCTTTGCCCTAAGATTTTCTCAAAAATCAATATCTCAAACCTTACGTTTAATTTGTCAATTTAATTTCTCAATTTCATTTGATTCTCGTTTAGTCATAATATCCCTTAATCTTTTTATCAAAATTAATTTAGGAATTTAACAATTAAATTAGTTTAATTTTCCGTTTGTCCCTGTGGATTGATACTTGGAATTACCGTTATTCTATGGAATTTGGTATAGTTTCACGTTTGTTTTTGGTGTGTGAAACAACCCATCAATGAATAGGCTCGAGCTCGGCTCGGTAAGAGCTCGTTTGAACTCGGTTCGTTATTATTTTTTTTTTTTTGCATTCGAGCTCTAGCTCATTAAATTTTTAATAAACAAGCCCAATAATAATAAAGTTCGGCTCGTTAACTGACTAATTTAAAATTTATTATTTATATATTAAATAATATAAAAATATGTATAAAAAATAAGATAAATATGTTATTTATATATTTAAAACATATAAATGTAAATAATAGTTAATTATAGATAGTACATTTATATAATGGTGGTGGTAGATATTATTATTTTGGTAAAATATTGATTTTTTTTAGTATATTTATATATTGTATATATAATTTTATAATCAAAATTTTAATTGTAATTTTAGTCTCATACGGGTCACGACCCGCTCTCCGTACCCAAGGGTTAAATATCGTGATAGCCAGTAACTGAAGTTACGTTCGGGCAATTCTTAAACAAATAAATAAACGCGAGTGGAAATAATATCTAAGTGAGGGTACCAAAATAATCATTGGAGCTTCTATTTAATTAAATTGTCAGAGCTAAACTTTGTCCACAATGTGCTTTGTGCCTACCCCACGTATTGGCCCTGACATGTCACCTGAAAGTAGTAAACAACTATAAGCACCTAGTAGAGTGAGAAATATTATACTAAGAGCATAAGGGCATAAAATTCACCATGGATAATTATGGGGCTAAACAGAACTTGATATTAAAATATATAATATATAATACGAAAATCATTTGACATACAATACATAAATCATATAAACAAATTAATCATAACCACGGTACAGAACGGAACAGAACAGATGTATGGACTCAAGAGGCGGCTCGTATGGATTCTAGAGGTGACTCCCACAATAGTGTAGCACTTAGCTCCGCACAGCACTACAGAGGTACGGATTACAGAGGAACGGATTCAAGAGGTTGCTCGTACGGATTCTAGAGGTAACTCCTATAATAGTGTAGCATTTAGCTCCGCACAACATTACAGAGGTATGGATTCAAGAGGTGGCTCGTGTGAATTCTAAAGGTGGCTTCCATAATAGTGTAGCACTTAGCTCCGTACAACACTTTGCTCCATATCAGAAATCAGAGTGTTAGTGGATCCATGATAGACAGAGGGTCACAAAGTGACTAATCAGAGGGCCAATGGTTATTTAAGTCCCCCAAGGCATAGGACCTCCGTGGTGGTACTTATAAAATAATTACTCAAAACACATTTTAATAAACAGTTATATCCATGGGTTTTCCTTATTATATAAAATAAGATTCATAAATTCAAAATGCTAATATAATTTATAAAACAAAAATTACGTAAAATAAATTATAGTAACTCAAAACATGCATAAAATATATTATGATAATTCAAGATATAATATAACTCATCTTAATATTAATTCCAGCTTTTATCTTTCGTTCATTGCAGCCCACCAAATACTCCAAACTAAACTCAAAGGTTTATATATAAAACAAAACAATTAGAGGGAGAGAGAGAGACTAAGAGTGTTTGAGGAAAGATGATGCGGCTCCGATTGATTGGCCCATCTATATATATTGTGAAAAAGTGTGGGCGGCAAGACACTTGTGGGGCATGTCTTTTATTGTACAGAAAATATTATAGTTTAGTATATTTTGGTTTAGGAAAAATATAGAGAAAAATATCATAATACTTAGAAAATAATATCGAATAATAATATAAAGTTAAAATTATTTTTTTAAAATCATTTATAATTAAATAATACTAACATAAAATTTAAGGGACAATTTAAATTTTTGGGTTGTTGTAATCTTCCCTTCTTTTAAAAGTTTTGTCCTCGAAATTTGTCATATGTACAAGTTATCCGCTGCACACTCTAATAAATATATATTTGATGATTAATCTGATATAAAATATTACCTCAAAAAAAAACTTTACCAAGAACAACTCAATGTTTATTTGTCAAAACTTTTTTGGGCCAAAATGAGAAATAATGGGTGACTTTAAAAACTTTTCATTGGTTTTGTTTCCGAAAATAAACAAAAATAAAATGAGAACACAATTAAATAAGCGACTGGAAATAAAATAACAGAATCATATGAACTTCCATTTCTTTTATCCGTGAACTTTCATTGATGGGAAATAGTTTCAAAATTAGTATCTTTATAATTTTTTTTTTTACTATAAATTTCGAAGGATTATAGATTTGAACCCACTTCTAAAAAGTCAAAATGAATTTACTTTTTTTTTTTTTTTTGAAATCATTCAGTATATATATGAAAAATGTATACAATTATATATAGAGTAACAAATAACTCATATTAATTACAAAATTTAATGAAATACCACAATTATATATACCACGATTGTTGCTACCCAAATATTTAATTTAAATACAACCTATAATCTAGCTCAACGTTTCCCCCATCCCATTTGTGCATGTGTCTTATGCTCCAATGCTTTGATAAAAATAATTTTGAAACCTAGGTTTTGATACCACTTGTCACGACCCGCTTCCCGTATCTAAAGGTTAAGTATCGTGATGGCCAGTAACTGAAATTACCTTCGGCCAATTCTTAAACAAATAAATAAACGCGAGTGGAAATAATATCTAAGTGAGGGTACCAAAATAATCATTGGAGCTTTTATTTAATTAAATTGTTAGAGCTGAACTATGTCTACAAAGTGCTTTGTGCCTACCCCACGTGCTGGCCTTGACATAAGCTCTGATACCACTTTTGTCACGACCTAAACCCGGTACCCAAAGGCTTGGCGTCGCAACAAGATAAAAATAAAATAATTCTAAAGTTTTTGTAGTAGTAGCGCAACGGATAAATTAAAATAAAATAATTGGGTACCAAAAGTTTATTAAAAAGAAACAAAAATAGTCATTTGGGCCTTTGTTTTATTACAAGAGTCCAATAAAAAATACAGATAGTACCCAAAAAAAAAAAAAAAATATTGTGATTTATCCCCCATCTTGATCCTATTAAATCTTGTCACCTGAAAGGGGTAACAACTATAAACACATGGCAGAGTGAAAAATATTATATTAAGAGTATAAGGGCATAAAATTTACCATAGATAATTATGGGACTAAATAGAACTTGATATTAAAATATATAATATATAATACGGAAATCATTTGACATATAATACAGAAATCATATAAACAAATTAATCATAACCACGGTACAAAACGGAACAGAATAGATGTATGGACTCAAGAAGTGGCTCGTACGGATTCTAGAGGTGGCTCCCACAATAGTGTAGCACTTAGCTCCGCACAGCACTACAGAGGTACGGACTACAGAGGTACGGATTCAAGAGGTAGCTCATACGAATTCTAAAGGTAGCTCCCATAATAGTGTAGCACTTAGCTCCGCACAGTATTACAGAGGTACGGATTCAAAAGGTGGCTCATACGGATTTTAGAGGTGACTCCCACAATAGTGTGGCACTTAGCTCCGTACAACACTTTGCTCCATACCAGAAATCAGAGTATTAGTGGATCCATGCAGACAGAGGGTCACAAAGTGACTAATCAAAGGGCCAATAGTAATTTAAGTCCCCAAAGGCATGGGACCTCCGTGGTGGTACTTATAAAATAATTACTTAAAACACATTTTAATAAACAGTTATATCCATGAGATTTCCTTATTATATAAAATAAGATTCATAAATTCAAAATGCTAATATAATTTATAAAATACAAATTATGTAAAATTAATTATGGTAATTCAAAACATACATAAAATATATTATGCTAATTCAAGGTGTAATATAACTCACCTTAATATTAATTCCAACATTTACCTTTCGTTCACTGCGACACACCAAATACTCCAAATTAAACTCAAAGGTTTATATATAAAACAAAACAATTAGAAGGAGAGAGAGACTAAGGGTGTTTGAGGAAAGCTGATGCGGCTCCGATTGATTGGCCCGTCTATAGATATTGTGAAAAAGCGTGGACGGCAAGACACTTGTGGGGCACATCTTTATTGTACAGAAAATATTATATTTCAGTATATTTTGGTTTAGGAAAAATATATAGAAAAATATAATAAAAATATCATAATACTCAGAAAATAATATCAAATAATAATATAAAGTTAATTTTTTTTTTGAAATCATTTATAATTAAATAATACCAATATAAAATTTAAGGGAAAATTAAAATTTTTGGATTGTTATAATACGTAAATATGAATTTATAAAATTTTTGGGTCAATAAAGCTCGTGAACAGGTTCGAGCTCGAGTTAAGCCTAGATCAATTTGGCTCGAACTCGGTTCATTAATTTTTTATTGAACTCAAGCTCAAGTTCATACTTGTTAAAATATTAATAAATAAACTTAAATATATTAAAATTTGACTTGACTCAACTCGTTTGCAACCCTACTCCACAGTCGATGCTAGATTATTACCTAATATGTGTGAACCTAACAACTAGTCAAGACGAAGTGCCGAATATCGTTAAAATAATAATAATAATAATAATAATAATAATAATAAAATCAAAATCAAATCACTATAAGTCTTCACATAGAAAAATTACACCAATACATGTTACCACTTCAACCTCCAGGTTAGAAGATTGGATATTTCTAACCCATGCCTTGTCCAAATCAATTAAATTAAACTCCATGATGACTAAAAGAAATTGATGTGTTTTGTAAATGTTTTTTTATTATTAAAAAAAAAAAGTTAAGTAGATCTTTCTAGAAAATTAGTTCTTAAAAAGATAACAAAAAAAAAAAAAAAAAAAAAAAAAAAAAATACAAAAGCACACAAGTTTAATGAGCCCAAACATAAATTCAATAGTGATTTCCACAACTCAAAAAAAAAAAAAAAAAAAACCTTCTTTCTAATTCTATTGTAATTGTAATTTAAAATTAATCCCGCAATTATTTTTGATATTTTGCCCAACCATCCAACCCCACCACAAAAATAAAAACAAAAGTAAAAATAACTTACAAATATGATTAGCTTTGAGTTCTAGTTCTCACAAATTTCTAGATACTATTACTAATATGTCTAGATTCAAGACATCAAATTGTAATGATGTTACACTATTTATCACAATAATAGGATATTAACAACAGTCATAAATAATGAGATTGTTAAATTAAAATACTGATGATAGATGAATGTGTGAGTGAATTTCTGACCACACTGCCAACTCAGTATTCAGTTGGAGAACATTGGTAGAATAGATGGCACCTGATTGACCTACAACAGAAAGAAGAGATTCCGGTGGTGGTTCGTCCACCTGGGGCACTCCGATGATCAAGTCATTATCTCTCAAAGATAGCAAAAGTGCTTAACTCACTGTTCAGAGTATAAATTGCGTACCTTAGACCCATGGGGGTGCCTCCCTTTTATAGCCAATACAATCCTAATCCCAATAAAAGCCTAGCTCTAGTGGATTTAGGATTACTGCTAATCTTGGACTCCGAGTAGGATTGGGATAAACTCTCCAAGAGTCTTATCTTTACCCAAATTGAAGTCTTCTCTCACTTTAGGACTTTTGTCCCTTATCCGCTTATCCCAGATTTTGATATCTTCAGAGATAACCTCGGCCTAGCCGAGATCACCTCGGCGTCATGACCAGGACACGTGGCACCTCGGCTGACACTTCGGCATCACCTTGGCCACGTGTTGGTACTCAGAAAATATATCCCCACAACTGCCCCTAGGTTCTATTACCTCGGCATCCTGAGGTGATGGAACCTATATCGTATAGCATGTCGGCTATCTTGCTGTATCATCTATTTACCGAGGTCACAACATGTCGGCTTCACACGACCAAGTCCAGCCGAGGTCACTTGCTTTATTAAACCAAGAACTCCAAGAGTTTTATCACGCGTATGAGCTGTTACGCAAAATAAATCAACCGTTTCTGCCACGCGTCTTCCCCTTACTGGATCGTAATCGATACACGCCTGTAAGTCGAATTTTTCTCGCGTGGGTCACCTGACGCATATGTCGTTTTAGGCACATTAATTGCCTCTTTGCCGCCGTTTTTGTGTTTTAGACAAAACTTCCCTTCCTCTTTCCGTCTCTTCACTTTACACATTGTTTCCGAAGCTTTTTCTCTTTCTAACTTTTTTCCAAAATCTGCCATTGTTCAAGCTTTCCTAGCTCTGCAACTTTGCTCTGTTCACCTCTTTCGGCGTGATTTTCACCGCTCTGTCGCTTTTGCATCCGTCGTCTGACTTCGGCGATCCCCACATCGGCCTCACTTTTACTGGTAAGCCACTGTTCCTTCTGGTTTCAGTTTTTGATTTACTTCGAACTCTAATATTTTTGCGAACTTGCTCCTGTCTTTGATCATTTTAATCTGTACCTTAATTTTCACTATGTGTTTGAGTATGTTCGCTTCGTAATTCTGTTTTTGCCCAATCCTTCTTTGAACTTTTGCCACTGTTCTTGGCCTTGTACCCTTGCACACACTCTGTCACAGTGTTCTTGGTGATTCACCACTATTCTTGATTTTGAATCATTGCTCTTGTTTGTGTTTTCTGTATTTTCTCCAGATTCTTGCCTTCAATCCCCGTTTGCTTAGACTTAGGTTTGAGATTTTTCCCTAGAACACACGAGTCCTAGGGAAAACTGAAATGAATCCCCCTCTGATCTTCACAAATTCTTACCCCAACGTGAACTTTAGGTTTTGTCGAGGTCCCTCCAACCCTTCCAAAACATTCTTTTCTGAAATCCAACTCCTCCAATTAAGCCGACGTCATGGGTATGTGGAAGCATAGGGTAGACACCCCGACCAAGTTAGAATACTTTAGGCGGGAGTTTTCCATCCCTGCCAACGTCCACCTTAGGTTGGCAGGGGAGGAGGATTCCATTATGCCCGATATGAACCTCATGCCTTTCCCAGTAGTGGCCTTTATCGAGTGTGGACTTTGGTTTCCACTTGACACCTTTTTCCGTGAGATACTCCATTACTATAAGTTGAACCCAATGTAGCTCGCCATCAATTCCTACCAAGTCATCAACGGTATAATAGCCTTAGCCAAACAAGAGAATGCTAGGGTTACCTTAGCCGACATCCAATACTGCTACACTATGTGTCGCCTGAAATCGAAAAAAGGCCACATCTGTTACCTCAAGCCGAGGTCCACTGAGTACAAGCTCATTGTCGACCTCCCAGACTCAAACAAGGGTGCTGAAGACGATTACTTCATCGTCTCAGGCAACTGGGAATTTCAACCAAACGATGACCTCCACCTTTATCCCCTAAGCCAAATAGTTTTCGGGGAAGGAGATGGTAAGGGCTAAGTGTCACTTTTTCTTGTTCTCTCTTTTTTAAAGTTTTCAATACTTTGTTTTAACGTCTGTGCTCTTCTTTTTGCAGTTCTTCCCCAGCCACCAAAGGGCTTTCGCAAGTCTTTCTTCCTCAGCAAGGACTTGAAGAAGTTATTGGATTTTCCAGTCCACAAGCGGAGAGCCCCTCTGTTACTCAATTTCATCCCGACCTACAAGTCGGTTCTTCCCGATGTCCCAAAGGGAAAGAAAAGCCATTCTCCGCCTTCCACCACAACTCCTCAAACAGCCTCCTCATCTCGGCCAGATCAAGGATCGACCTCTGATCCAGCAGAGCAACTGTCAACCTCGGCTGCATATCTGATCCCACCATCTCAACGCCAATGCCGCCATAGAACTGCAATTTTCGCCGAGATGGGTCACAAGAAAGTTGTCACCGACGATCTTCTAGTCGATATCCCTGACTCAATTGATGCTCAACCAGCACAAACCCAGCCTCAACCAGAGCCAAAGCCAAAACGAATAAAGAAGGCTCAGCCCAAGGCAACGGTGACTTAGATTGACACTGAGGGCACCTTGCCAATTTCAAAATTGGCTGAGAGTGATAAGACCCAGTCTGCTGCCGAGAAGAGGCCCGCCGAGGCCCAACCATCCGATTCTACTAGATCAAAAAGGCCGAGGTCATCCTCTGTGACCACCTCGGGGTCATTAAAACGTGATTCCCCCTGGGCCCCGCCAATCACAATCGACGACAAGCCGGTTAGGGCTGGTGATAGCGCCAACAACATTGATGTCGGCGTTGCCCTTTCCACCGCCTTGCTGTTGCCTGAAGATCTTAATCGTAATGCTTAGATGAGCGAATACGAAAATTTTGCTCTGATACTGTAGCATTTCGTTCAAGTAAGTTCTATTTACTTGGTATTTTTCTTTCTTTTTTCTTTTGTACACTTAGAGAATTTTTTAATAACTTCTACTTTGTCCATTTTTCTTCAGGCTATCCAGCACGCCCACTCCTTCTCAATGCAATCTTTTGAGACAAGGAAGTCGTTAGCCGGCAAGACTAGGGAGGTTGCTAGTCTGCAGAAGGCCATCAAAAGGGTCGAGGCAAAAATGAAGACTTTAGCAGACCAAGCCGAGGCTGCCGTCAAAGCTAAGGATGATGCCGAAGAGAAGGCGGATGCCGCTGAGGCCATCAACAAAGTTCTTGAGGCTCAGAAGAAAGAGGCTGAAGAAAAAACGACCGAGGCCCAGAAAGAACTGCAGGATGCCCTAGCCACAAAGGAGGCCGAGATCAAGGCCGCTGATGAGAGGGCATACGCGGAGGGGGCGGCCGACGTCAAGGAGGACTACAAGAAGCAAGTGAGGCAGGCATGCAACAAGGGTTTCACCCTTGGTTGGATGGCTGCCTTCAAAAAGCTTGACGTCCCCGAGGACTCCCTCCTCAAAAAAGCCGACATCCTACCCCTGCCATTCCCACCTACTCCAAGCCAATCCGAAGATGATTCTAAGTCTGAGGAGGAAGCTTTGGTAAGGAAGTCGAAGGAAGCTGTTGGGGCCAAATCCCCTACTCAAAATGAGCAAGTCCTGGACTTGACTCAGGATGAGGAGGGTGAGGAGGTCTCTAAGGATGCTACTCCTGAGAAGGCAACATCGGATGTGCCTATCGCCGACAAGAGCCTCGACCAGACCCTTTAAGAATTAGATGCTGAGCTCGCGGCTGAGAAGGCCGTCGAGATGTCTTCCCAGCAGTCTTCCGAACTCCAGACCCAACCGCCTAAAGCTATTGAAGAGTCTTAGTTTTGATGCCTTTTTCCTTTTTTCTGTACTTTGTACTTTTTTCTTTCTTTGAAACAATATAAGCTCTTTATGTGGCCGACATGCCATCTTTTGAATGTAAATACAATTTCTTCTTTGTAATGCTTGTACGTTTGTCTTCCCTTTACTGCTCTTGTCTGACTCTCATACTTAGAATATTTTGCATATCTTCAATGTACACCTTAACTGTGTAATCTTCTCGAGGTGAAATACCTCGGTTTATACCCACCAACGGTTTACGTCGACAGGTACATAAGTACTTAGTTTAATACAACTTTGGCCTTAACTTGTAAATTTTTTCACAAATTTCAACAAGTGTTCAGTTCAACTTCAACTTGTAAATTTTTCACAAATTTCAACAAGTGTTAAATATGTCCTTAGTTTAACTCCAACTTGTAAACTCAAGTTTCAACAAATGTTTAAACATGTTTTCAGTTTAACTTCAACTTGTAAATTTTTCACAAATTTCAACAAGTGTTAAACATGATCTTAGTTTAACTTCAACTTGTAAATTTCAAATTTCAACAAGTGTTTAAACATGCTTTCAGTTTAACTTCAACTTGTAAATTTTTCACAAATTTCAACAAGTGTTAAACATGCTTTCAGTTTAACTTCAACTTGTAAATTTTTCACAAATTTCAACAAGTGTTAAACATGCTTTCAGTTTAACTTCAACTTGTAAATTTTTCACAAATTTCAAAAAGTGTTAAACATGATCTTAGTTTAACTTCAACTTGTAAATTTCAAATTTCAACAAGTGTTAAACATAACCTCGGTTTAACTTCAACTCATAAATTTCAAATTTCAACAAGTGTTAAACATAACCTTGGTTTAATTTCAACTTGTAAATTTTTCTTAAATTTCAACAAGTGTTAAACATAACCTCGATTTAACTTTCAACTTGTAAATTTCAAATTTCAATAAGTGTTAAACATAACCTCGGTTTAACTTCAACTTATAAATTTTTCTCAAATTTCAACTAGTGTTAAACATAACCTCGGTTTAACTTCAACTTGCAAATTTCAAATTTCAACAAGTGTTAAAGATAACATCGGTTTAACTTCAACTTGTAAATTTTTCTCAAATTTCAACAAGTGTTAAACATATTTTTAGCTTTGTATACTCTACCTTTCCAGGAACCATTTTCCAACTCTCTGCCCCCAAATGTGAACTTAAGTTTCACTTGGGTTCTCATTATGCATGTGTTCCAGAAACATCATCAACTATCTTATCAGTTACAAGTGTGAAAAATCAAGCTAAAACTTTATTTATTACTTCGGCTAATAACAAAGAACAAGAAAGTCTAATGGTAAAAAAATTTCAGATTGCAAGTATTCCAGGGCCTTGTTGTAGACGCGCTCCCGGGAACTCTCCGATATCTGCGCGCGCGAGGGCACATGAATCTCGTTTTGTTCCGAGCTACTACAGTTTGGACTCAATGTCACGGTTCTAAATCTAATCTCGCAAAGTGCAATGCAAGACCGATAAATCACCAAAGAGTCCAAATCTGGCAAATCGTTTTTGGAAAACTGATTTTAATAAAGAAGTGCCAAACATGGACTGCTTTGCCAGATACAGAGTCGCCACCTAAATATTTTATTTTGGGAGAAATTTAGGAAACCCTAACTCGTGCCTAAGGCCACGTGTCCGTCATCACCAAAGTTGCCTTGGCTCGGGAACTTGGGTACGAGAAGGGGAAGGTCATGCAATGAGCACCCCCGCTCGCCCGATCACAAGATCGGCCTTTACTAAGCATGATATTTTGTTTTTGAAAATACATGTGCTCTTATTCCGGTTAATTAGCTAATCTTACTACATGATGTGCACAGCAAACAAGTATAGACTAGATTGCCTAATTTGGAACAAAATATTGCATATTCGTTTGAAAATGGTTTGGAGTTTGCTACTCGTAAGTAGGCTAAATTCGGGATTCGATGAATTGTTCCAATTCAAGTAATCCAACCTTCACCCACAGGCATTCAGGCAGTTAATCACATAAGCAGTTAGCCTCATGGCAAGCATACTTTCATGGCAGTCAATAACACTTATGCAGTATGCTAAAGTGTAAACATTCACAGTGTACTCCAAGCCAAAACAAAGAACTAGTTAGAAATCATGCATGACCCTAGTTCATGTTAAGATGGCTAATGCAACACATGCAAGAATGTAATTTAGAATAGGCTCGGCTATCCTAGAATGGCATATGAAATGCAACTTGGTAACATGCTGTTTGAACACGTATTCAAGTAAATATTGAAAAACTATGCAGTTAGTATGATGCGCCGAGCCCAGTGCATGCAAAACAGATGGATGGATGCACACATGCGAGCATAAAGTATGCTAAATGAAATATGCCCTAAAACTAACCATCGTAAGCGGTTAAGTAAAAGAGAGAAAGAAATGGGGGTTGGAAGACATGCATCACACACACGCACGCTTATTACAACAATTGGCCCTCTCAACAGAGGGACCGAATAAAGAGCTAACTAGCTAAGCTAAGTTAATTAAACTAATTATTACATCACAACGAAGCTAATTAACTAATCCTAGTTAACTAACTTTTACAAAATAATTAAGCATCTAAACGCATTAACTGCTTAAATTACAAGCTAAAGCATAAACTAGCTAATCACATTAGCTAAGTAAAGCAGTAAACAGAGGTACCCTCAGAGGGAAGAATGCATGCATGCCCGGTCGCCTCGTTCGGAAATCCAACACGATGCCCTAACTTGCCTCTGTTTTCAATTGTTCTCAGAACCTTGCACCAAGCTTCAGAAAGCTTAAACTCCACCATGGGAACCTGTGGGAGGGTGGCTGGCTAGTTGTTGGTGTCTGCAGCCACCTGCCGACCACTTTCTGTGCTAAAAACCAGAAAAAGAGGTCGGCCAGCTAGTTTTTCTAGCTGGCCGGCCAGTTGTTGCTGCCAGACTCCATTTTTCTACAACAGAGAGCAAGAAAGGGCAAGGCAATGTATTTGCAAGGTATGTGTGCACAACCACCCTCCCTATCATTTTGATGAGCTCAAGAGAGTGTGGTTCTTGACCCTCGGGCCACCAATTGTGCATTTCAATGCATGATGGCCAAGAGGCGAAGTTGCACAATTCAATATGAAAATGAATGCACAAGTAAACCCATAAGGCCTAGAACTTTATCATGTATGATCAAGAGCGTCAGCGACCGAGAATTGAGGCACGTTTCATCACTTTAAGTATGAAACGTCCCTCGTTTCCCATGTTTGGACTAACACCTATTCCAAACACAATGCAACACAAGCATGGCATACACAATGTGACTCAAGCATGCAAAAATGCAATGCAACTTAAAATCTTAAATACAATGTAATGCATGCATGCACAATGCAATGCAACAAAGGCAACTTATCAATGCTAGGGGCATGCATACTCAATGCAAAGGACTACTTGGCATACACAATGCAAAGAACTACATGGCATGCACAATGCAATGTGAGATGGTATACTCAATGCAATAAACAATAAGCATGCACAATGCTAACAACATGAAAACCAACACACTCAATGGACTTAAACCAAAATAGACAGATCTCAGTCATGCCCAAATTAGTGGCCATAACACCAAAATAAAGGCACAAAAGGCAAGGTATGCATGAACAATGCATTGGCCAACCAAATAGGCCTAAGAGCACAACCCTCGAGAAGGCTTAAGGAGTGACAAATGCAGAAGGGTAACAACACTATGAGCTCTGAAACATGGTAAGAAATGATGCCAAATCATTCAAACAACACAAGTATGGCATGCTAGGGTCTTTAAAGCATAAGGCTAGTAAAGAGGATTACAAAGGAGGCATGCAATACATGGCACAAATGCATGAACCAACCATGGACAGAGCTGAAATAGGTCAAAACAATGACCAAAACATGCTAAGATGGAGGCTCAAAGACCTAGGCAAGATGGCATACATGCTAGGCCATAAGTAAGGCAACAATGCACAACACTTAAAGGCATTCAAAGCATGAAAGAAGTGGGAACATGGTAATGCTATAAGCTCTGAAATAAAGTATTAAATGATGCCAAATCATCTAAATAGCTCAAAGATAGCATGCATGAGTCAACAAAACACAAAGCTAGCGAGGCCAATTGCACTACAGCTATACAAAGCATGAAGGATATGGAAAAAGCAACCCAAAATAGTTCTAGAACATGTCAAAATGATACTAAAACATGCATGGAAGGAAGCCAAAACAAGCTATCATGATGGGCATAAGACATGATGCATACAAGGCAAATAAGGTGGATTACACTACACCTATTAAGACCAAGCATGGGATGACTTAACCAACAAAAGTCAGAGTTATATCATGGCAAGATAACCCCAAAAACACATTGAAATGATGGCTCGCAAGCTAAGGCATGAAGGCATACGCAATGGTTCATGTTAAGGCATAAAGGGGGTAAACCCTCCAACGCATTGAATAAGTGATAAATGCAAGTGCATGAGCATGAAACATTGACTGAAATCACATATGAAATGATGCCAAATCATTCAAATAGGCTAAGTAAAGCATGCTAGTGGACTCGATACACAAAGCTAACAAGCTAGAATGCATTATAGCTATACAAAGCAAGTCATGCATGACCAAAACAACCAAAATCAGAGCTAGAGCATGCTAAAACATGGACAAAAGCTTCTTGAAGTTAAGCCAAAAGCATGCTAGAATGACATGTCAAAGCATGATGCATGTTAGGCTATTTCATGGAAATGCACTACAAGTGCATGGAGCATGCAAGAGGTGACCAAACCAAACCCTAACAGAGGTATGATATGGCAAAACATCACCAAAAACATGCTGAGATGGACTGAAATGAAGCTAGAATGACATGCTACTTCATGAAGCATACAAGACTAGTTTGTGTGATTTACGCTACAAGTGTACAAGGCATGCATGGAATGACCAAACCAAGTCAAAAAAGATCTAAGGCATGCTGAAATAACCCCAAATACATGCTAAGAACAAGCCAACACAAGCTTAACAAACATGCTCAAACATGAGGCATATGAAATAAGTATTCAAAATACAAGGAGAGGGGATGACCCTCTCCTATTTAGGACTCCAAAATCACCTTTCCACCACTGAAAATCTTTTGGATTTCAGTGGTAGAAAGGTCATGAAAAGGCTACAACAAGAGCCTAGAGGGATGGCTCAAAGCAAGGCCTAACAAGGCCTAAGAGGGGGGAAACAACCCCAAATACAAAAGTGACCTTAAACAAAGATCTTAAGCACCAAAATTTAGAACTTTTTGTAGTTGAGAGTTAAGCTTAAAACATCATGCAAGTAAGGCTGAAAGCTTAAGCAAAAAGGGGGGATTTAAGGGTTAGAAACTCACCCTTGAAGACCACCTTTAAAGCTGCAACTCCAGTAAGTTTTTCAAGCTCAAACCAATCCAAGAACACCAAAACCAGCTCCTAAGCACCTCAGCAACAAAAGGATGGTGTTTGAGTGTGTGTTTGTGTGCAAAAGTGAGACAAAATGACACTTTAAGGCACAAAACAAGAGCAAAAGAGAGATATAGATACAAGAGTGTATGTATATCTCAAACCTCCAAATTCTAAACCTGGAGGAGGGAGGAGGAGCCTCCCTCTTATAGAGAACCAAAAGCAAAAGCTAAAGCTTCTCAAGGAAGCTAAGCTTCAAGGCCATCCCTCCATACACCTGTTTGGAGGATGGTTCTGGTGCTCTCCAGCTATGCTAGCTGGCCCAAAATATCTCTAAAAAGGTGACAAAAAGCAGCCGACCACTTAAAATGGCCTCCCACAACAAAAACTGGTCGGCCAAGGGTAGGAGAAGTCTACACACTGAAAACAAGCAAGTGGTGTGGTGGTCGACCAGAAAAGGTGGCCCAAAGACCAAGAAAGCCAATTATCCGACCAGAAAACTGGCTGGCAGGAGGAAAAGTGGTCTCCAAGGGGAAAAACTGGTCTCCCACCCTTGTACCACCTTCCAAACAAGGAAAACAAGGTTTGTATCAAAAACAAACCAAAACGGATGCAAGACGAGAGATCGGGAGGTAAAGCACGCGGCCGAAAGCCTCGAAAACTAGTCTCCTGGCATCAAAAGTGGTATACGACCACAAAAGTGGTCTCCCGGACCACAGTGTTCCTCTAGGTAGAGGCAACAAGGCATGGTTCAAAAACCATACCAAACGGAGAACGTTAAGCGGTCCCGAGACAAGGCGCGCGGCTGAAGGCTCCAAAAACTAGAAATTGGTCTCCAAACAGGAAAAGTGGCCTACAACCACAAAAAGTGGCCTACGACCACAAAGAGATGGTCTACAAGACCTTTCCCTCCCTTCAGGAAGAGAAAACAAGATTCGGTCCACAAACCGAGCCAAAGCACAAAGAGTTCAGAGGCCCGGAGGCAAGGCTCTCAGCCAAAACTCCGAAAACTCGAAACGAGCACAACATGCACTATCACCGAGCGCTCAATCGATGACGTCTGAGTCTTAAGGTCGGTCAAAAATGGGGTGTCTATACTTGGAAACTCTTTGCCTTCACTATCTTCAAGCCGATATGCCCCATTGCCCAATACCAAGGTAATTCTATAGGGTCCCTCCCAATTTGGGCCAAGCTTGCCTTCTCTGGGATCCTTCTTGTTGCCGACGACTTTTCTCAAGACCAGGTTGCCGACTTGAAACTCCCTTGGGTTGACCTTCTTATTATAAGCCTTGGCAAGCTGCTGTTGGTATGCCGCCAACTGAATTGCAGCTCTCTCCCTTCTTTCTTCTAGTAGATCCAGATCTTGGGCTAAGAGTACATCATTAGTTCCATTCTCCACTGCCTAGGTTCTGATTCCTGAGATGCCAACCTCCAGCGGAATAACTGCTTCTGTGCCATAAGCCATGGCAAATGGGGATTCCCCTGTTGATCTTCTTGGCGTAGTCCGATATGCCCAGAGTACATTGGGCAACTCATCCACCCACTTTCCCTTTGCCGCTTGCTGCCTCTTTTTTATCTCGTCCAAGATAACTTTGTTGGACGCTTTTTCTTGTCCATTGCTTTAAGGAATACTTGGGGTCGAAAAATAATTCTTGATTTTGAATTTTGCACAGAAGCTCTTGATTAGCTTACTGTCAAATTGTGTTCCATTGTCTGCAACTATTGCTCTTGGGATCCGAAACCTGGTGATGATATTTTTCCATATGAAGTTCTTCATATCCACGTCTCGAATTTTGGCAAGGGGTTCAGCTTCTATCCACTTGGTGAAGTAATTTGTTGCTACCAGCAGGTACTTCCTTTGCCCAGTTGCTTGGGGCAGTTTCCCAACAAGATCCATACCCCATTGGGAAAACGGCCAAGGACTGGATACTGGGTTTAGGTCTGCTACTGGTTGGTGTATTAGAGGTGCAAACCTTTGGCACTTTTCACACTTTTTGACATAGGCTTCTGCATCTTTCTGCATGTAGGGCCACCAATACCCCTGGGTAATGGCCCTATGAGCAAGTGATCTGCCCCTAGAGTGGCTTCCACATATTCCTTCATGTATTTCGTACAAAAAATCTTCAACTTGGGAAGGATGTACACATCTCAAAAGGGGTCCAGTGAAGGATCTTCTGTAGATATGTCCTTCTGTTGTCAAACTGAATCTTGCCGATTTCAATCTGATCTTGTGTGCCACTTTGTGATCATCTGGCAGTTTTCCTTCTTTCAGGAATGTTATTATTGCGTCCATCCAGCTTGGTCCCATGTCCACACATATTGCTTCACGCTCTGTGGTCAGTGGTTCGATGCTCGGGCCCGACAAGTAGTCGACTATTATTGTCCTTGCCTTTCCAGGTTGTATTGCACTAGCCAGGTTGGCTAGGGCATCGGCGTGACTGTTATCATCTCGGCTAACCTGCTGTAACCGGCAATTCTGAAACAAGGCCACCAACCTACCTACTTCCTTTGCGTATGCCGAGATACGTTCATCTCGGGTTGCGAACTCACCTGTTGTTTGGTTGACTATAAGCTGAGAGTCACAGAAGACTATTACCTCATCTGCTTCTACTGCTACTGCCAGTTTCAGTCCCGCAATCAGTGCTTCATACTCTACTTCATTATTTGAGGCCTTGAACCCCAAACGAATGGATTGTTCTAGTATCTGTCCATCTGGAGATACCAGTACTACTCCTACCCCCGCTCCTTGCCGGTTTGAACTCTCATCAACAAACAGTCTAAAGGAGTCGCCGATGTAAATGCTGCAGGGCCTGAGTTTTTCTTCCTTCCTGTGTTCTGTTGCCCTTGGTTGGGCTCCTTTTTGCTCGTTTGGACATCGTTCACCTCGGCTCAACGGAACCCGATGTACGATGGCTCCTGGAGTGAGCTCGGCCACAAAGTCGGCCAAGACTTGGCCTTTGATTGCTGTTCTGGGTCTGTATTCCAGGTCATATTGGCCTAAGGCCACTGCGCATCTGGCTATTCTGCCTGTCAGATCTCCCTGCTGCAACAGGGACTTCAAAGGATGTTCAGTTAGCACCACAATTTTGTGGGCTTGAAAGTAATGGTTCAGCTTCTTTGAAGCCATTACTAAGGCCAGCGTTAACTTCTCCAAGGGTAAATACTTGGTTTCTGCATCAGCCAGGGTTTTGCTTACATAGTAAACAGCCCTTTGTTCCCCTTTTTCTTCTCGGATTACCACTACGCTTATCGCATGTTCCGAAACTGCTACGCATAGGAACAGATCTTCTCCAGGTTCTGGATTTGAGAGAACTGGAGCCGTGGTCAAATACTTCTTCAAGTCGGCCAAGGCGACTTCGCATTCTTCTGTCCATAAGAAGTCTGTGGCCTTCTTCACTAAGCTAAAGAAGGGTTTGCACTTGTCAGAACTTCTGCTTATGAACCTATTCAGGGCTGCAGCCCTTCTCGTCAACATCTGTACTTGCTTCGCCAATGTTGGGCTCTTCAACTCTAGGATGGCCTTAATCTGATCTGGGCTGGCCTCAATGCCCCTTCTGGTCGCCAGGTATCCCAAGAACTTACCAGATCCAACTCCAAATGCACACTTCGATGCATTGAGTCGGAGCCGATATGTTTTAAGGATATCAAAGACTGCTTTTAGGTCGGCCAGATGACCTTCAGGTTCCTTGGTCTTTACGACCATGTCATTGATGTAAACTTCCACTGTTTGGCCGATCAGGTGTCTGAACATCTTGGTTACCAATCTCTGGTAAGTTGCTTCTGCATTTTTCAATCCAAAAGGCATCACTCTGTAGCAATATAGCCCTTTTGGGGTGATAAACGCAGTATTCTCTTCATCTGGGGGGTACATGGCTATCTGATGGTACCCCCTGTAGGCATCTAGGAAGCTCATCCTTCCATGTCCTGAAGTGGCATCCACCAGTTGGTCTATCTTGGGTAATGGGAAACCGTCTTTGGGACAGGCCTTGTTTAGGCTGGTAAAGTCCATACAGACCCTCCATTTACCATTCTTTTTCTTCACCACCACTGTGTTCGATAGCCATGTCGGATAATTTACCTCTCGAATGGCTCTGGCCTCCAGAAGTCTGTCTACTTCCTCTTTCACTGCCTCAACATGCATCAACGTCGGTCTTTTTGCCTGCTGGATTACAGGTTTGGCCGACCTGTCTACGTTTAGTTTATGGCAAGTGACCTCAGGGTCAATGCCAAGCATCTCGTAAGGCGTCCAGGCAAATATTTCAATGTTTGCTCTCAAGAAAGCCTCCAGTTCTTTTTCCTCTTTCTTGGCTAAGCCCGAGCTGAGAAGGAAGAAGCGTTCCTCATCCCCAGGTTGGACAAGGATTTTCTTCAGGGCTTCTTCACTTTTCTCGGCTGGCTCTTTGCTGACGTCATCTTGAACTTCCACGTTCTCGTCTTCGATCTCTACTGTCTCTGGTTCTCGTATGCTGCAGGTGGATTTCATTGCTGCCATGGAGCAGTTCTTTGCCTGCAGCTGGTCCTCTCTGACCTCCTCTATCCCATGCTCTGTTGGGAACCGTAATAGCTGATGCAGTATTGAGGGAACAACCCCCATTGCATGCAGCCATGGCCTCCCCAGTATAGCATTATAGGAGGATGGTATGTCGATTATGATGACTTCTGTCTTCACCCTTTTGGTACCAGCCTGCACCTCTAAGCTTGCTACCCCCAGTGGCCACATCGGCGTTCCATTGAACCCGACCATTGGGCTGTTGGACTGTTCTAAATCGTCTGGGTGAAGGCCAAGCTCCTTGTAACACCTGACATACATGATGTCACAAGAGCTGCCTTGGTCAATTAGGATGCGCTTCACTTGGCACTCCCCAACCTGGAGGGATACTACCAAGGCATCGTTATGTGGATGCTGCACCATCTCAAGGTCGGCTTCAATAAAGGACACTACTGGTCCCTGGTACTCCTCATCCCAAGGTCTTTTCTCCCAGACCTGGTACACGTGTTGCAAGTGCTTTACCTTCTGGGTCTCCCCCCGTATTTCGTTTTCGTTGACCTTTGAGTGAATTACATTAATTACCCGAAGTTCGCCTGCCTGCGGTTGCTGTGCTGGGGGAGGTGGAGCTGCTGGTGCCTGAGGTAGTCTTGCCTGTTCTTCCCTTGTCCTGGCTTCATCTACAAGGTCCCTTAAATGGCCTTGCCTTACCAGGTCTTCCAGGTGTGTTTTCAGGGCTCTGCAACCCTGAGTCAGATGCCCATCTTCATTGTGGTAAGCACAATGCTTATCAAGGCTTCTTTCCATAAACTCCCTTGGTACCCTTGCTGGTGCTCTGAAATAAGGCTGGGTTCGGATTTTCTCCAAGACTTTGTAAACCGGAATTCGAAATACGGTTGTGACTGCCTGAGCAGCCCTTAATCTGATTTCTGGTTTGTTGTATCCACCATCACCTCGGCTTCGCTTCGACGAGCCATTTTTCTTCTCTGGTTTCGGCGCCTTTGTTGCTAGCGTATCCTCCTCGGCCCTGGTGTACTTCTCTATTCTGGCCATTAATTCCTCCATACTTTTTGGTAGTGTTTTTGGCAATGACTTTCGGAGCAGACAATTATCTTTTAGGCCATTCTTAAATGATATGACCGCCACCTCTTGTTGCATTCTAGTATTCGGTTGAATACCTCATAGTACCTTTTGGCATAGGCCCTCAGACTTTCGTCCTCACCAATTTTCAGAGCCATCAGGGCATCTACTCTTAATGGCTGTAGTTTGTTCGTCACAAACCTGGCCACAAACATCTCGGCCAGGCCTTCCCAGGTTTTCACAGTTCCTTTCGGCAACTTGTGAAACCAGTCTGATGCAATTTCTCCGAAGGATGAGGGGAACACCTTGCAGAGCAACGGCTCGTTCCCGGTGTATAACGCCATCGAGTTTAGGTACAAACCGACGTGAAAGTTGGAAGCCGACTTCACGTTGTAGATCTGAAACCTCGGCATACTGAATCCTTTCGGGGCCTCAAATTTGTCCAATTCCACCGAGAATGTTGTTCTTGGCTTCACAGGGGAGGTTACCTCGGCATTTTGTTGCTTCCTCTTGAGGTAATCTCTCAAGTCCTCTTTGGTCCGCTCAGGAGCTCGGCTATCTCCTGACTTTAGCCTTTTAGGTACACTGCTCTTAGCTTCGTTGTGAGCCCTTTTCGACCTTTCTTCATTAGTTGCGTCGAAGCACAACTCCTGCCTTTGAACATGCTGATGTTCTCTGGGGTCTGCTTCCTTGGTGCGATGTGTCCTTCGAGATTCTTCCCTTCTCGAGTCTCCTCGCCCGACCTCCCTTGAAGGCTGATGAGAGTGTTTTGCGCTCCTGGTGTGCTGGAGGACTACAGGGATTGTTTTCTGCCCTTCCTTCTGGGCATTGGCCGCTGGAATCGGCGTGTCCTGCAGCAGGAATGGTGGCTGCATGACGTTGTTTTGCATCATGAAATTGACGACCGATTGCAGGTCTGCCAATTTGTTTGCCATCCCCTTCATCTCTTCGTCCCTCCGTAGGCATCTATCCTTCCATACCTGGAGGTTATCCTCGTTATAGTACTCGTTTCGGTCTGATTTCTTCTGTACGTCGCCCTCCTGGCTGATGTCCTTTCCTCCGTGATTCTTATCACGAGTCTCTTCGTTGCAGTTGTCTTTTTCGACGTCAAGGTCAATATGTTTCCCACTCCCAGCAGGAGTGTCGTCCCCAACCTTCTCTTTCTGTCCGTCGTTGGCCATATATTCTCCTTTCTTTCCCACAGACGACGCCAAATTGTGTGAGTGAATTTCTGACCACACTGCCAACTCAGTATTCAGCTGGAGAGCACTGGCAGAATAGATGGCACCTGATTGACCTACAACAGAAAGAAGAGATTCCGGCGGTGATTCGTCCACCCGGGGGCACTCCGATGATCAAGTTAGTTATCTCTCAAAGATAACAAAAGTACTTAACTCACTGTTCAGAGTATAAATTGTGTACCTTAAACCCATGGGGGTGCCTCCCTTTTATAGCCAATACAATCCTAGTCCCAATAGAAGCCTAGCTCTAGTGGACTTAGGATTACTGCTAATCTTGGACTCTCAGTAGGATTGGGATAAACTCTCCAAGAGTCTTATCTTTACCCAAATTGAAGTTTTCTCTCACTTTAGGACTCTTATCCCTTATCCCTTATCCGCTTATCTCGGACTCCGATATCTTCGGAGATAACCTCGGCCTAGCCGAGATCACCTCGGCCTAGCCGAGATCACCTCGGCGTCATGACCAGGACACGTGACACCTCGGCTGACACTTCGACGTCACCTTAGCCACGAGTTGATACTCAGAAAATATATCCCCACAGTGAACATAATAAATTATAGTAAATATACAAATATAATCATCATAAGTAGAACATGACATTTGGCTGAGAATTCAAAATGTGTTTAATATTTTTCTACAATAATTTTTGACACAGATTACATCTCAATGATTTTGAGGTCAATGAAGGACAGATTACATAGAAAAATAACTTAAATAAATGTTAAGAAAGGTAAGGAAAAATTCCCCTTAGTCATGTCATTAAAATAAATGTTTTGTTTATAATAAAAAATTCAAACGTTAATCTCAAAAGATTAATTGGGTGACAAGTTTAATTATGATAAGTTTTTTTGGAATAATGTGTTATCAATTTGATCTCATCACACTCTTGATTCCCTCTGGGCCACTAAGAGGAGAAATTCGATATACCAAACAACTAGTCAAGGCAAAGTGTTAAATACTCTCATGACAAAATAATATTATTATTATCAAAATCAAATATTATTATTATTAGTATTATTATTCTCACGTCAACTATTGAATACTTCCAACCCATGCCTTGTCCAAATCCATTAAATTAAACTGTATGATGACTAAAAGAAATTGATGTGTTTGGTAAATGTTTTTTTATTATTTAAAAGAAAAAAGTTAAGTAGATCTTTCTCAAAAATTAGATTTTTAAAAAGAAAAAGAAAAAATACAAAAACATAAAAGTTTAATGAGCCCAAACATAAATTCAATGGTGAATTCCACAACTCAAAAAAAAAAAAAAAAAAGCCTTCTTTCTACTTCTATTGTAATTGCAATTTAAAATTAATCCCCAATTATTTTTTATACTTTGCCAACCATCCAACCCCACCAAAATAATAAAAACAAAAATAAAAATAACTTACAAGTATGATCAGTTTTTTGTTCTAATTCTCACTCTAGATACTAATAGGTCTAGACTCAAGCAATCAAATTGTAATGATATTACGCTGTTTATCACATTAATACGATATTGACAACAGATTTAAATAATGAGATTGTTAAATTAAAATACTGATGACAAATGGGATAGTAAATTATAATAAATATATAAATATAATCATCATAAGTAAAGCATGACATTTTGCTAAAAATTCAAAATTTGTATTCTCATTTAATATTTTTCTGCAATAACTTTTAAGACAGATTACATTTAATGATTGTGGGATCAATGAAAGACAGACTACGTAGAAAAATAAATTAAATAAATGTTAAGGAAGGTAAGTAAAAATCCCCCTAGTCATGTCATTAAAAACAAATGTTTTGTTTATAAAAAAAAAATTTAAAGGTTAATCTCAAAAGGTTGACTGAGTTTTTTGGAATAATATATTATTAATTTGATCTCATCTAACACGTGATTGCCTCTAGGCCACTCCAAGGCCAATGACGATTATTACCTAATATGTGTGAACAGAAATGATGCATACTTTTTTTTATTTTTTTTTTTGACCTCCACAACCTTGACAGACACATGTCAATCAGAGATAGAAGGAAAAAATAAAAATAAAAATAAAAAAGTAAAAAATTGACCAATCACAATACATTAGGATTATGGGGGGTAGAAAAAGAAGGTCTCAACCCTTTTCCTATGTGTGAAAGCAGAAATTCCATACATGCAAGAACTAGTCAAGACAAAGTGTTGAACACTCTCATGACAAAATAATAATATCAAAATTAAATCACAATAAATCCTCAAGCGTCTAGGCCATTCCAAGGTCAATGACGATTATTACCTAGAAAGCAGCTTGCCTCCAGTCTTTAATTGGATTCGACGGTGCTGTTAGTCTTAATAAGTGTGAAAGGAGAAATTCCATACACTCAAGAAAAATTACAACCAATACATGTTCTCACTTCAACTCCACGTTAGACGATTGAAAATCTGGCATAAGTAGAACATGACATTTGGCTGAGAATTCAAAATTTGTATCCTCATTTAATATTTTTCTATAATAACTTTTAAGACAGATTATATTTCAATGATTTTGGGATCAATGAAAGACACACTACGTAAAAAATAAATAAAATAAATGTCACGAAAGGTAAGGAAAAATCTCCCTAGTCATGTCATTAAAAACAAATGTTTTGTTTATAATAAAAAATTCAAAAGTTAATCTCAAAAGTAATTTTTGAGTGACAAGTTTACTTATGATAAATATTTTAGGAATAATATGTTATCAATTTGTTCTCATCAGACACTTGATTCCTTCTGAGCCACTCCACAATCAATGCCTGATTATTACCTAATATGTGTGAAATGAGAAATTGCATGTACCCAAGAATTAGTCAAGACAAAGTGGTGAATACTCTCGTTACAAAATAATAATAATAATAATAATAATAATAATATAATCAAAATCAAATCACTATAAGTCTAAGTCCTCAAGCGCCAACATCACATAGAAACGTTGATTCTTTTGTAACGTGTGGCTGAGCTCTATTGGTGTTTCAGTGGTGAGTTCCTTCCTATGGATTGGGTTAAATCTGGTTGGGAACTCGTTACCCCGAGATTTGGGCCCACGGTGCTGTAATGGCCCCACAGAGCGTCCATTTTCCAATTCAAAAAAAAAAAAAAAAAGCTACATAGAAAAATTACACCAATACATGTTCCCACTTCAACCTCCAGGCTAGAAGATTAGATAGTTCTAACCCATGCCTTGTCCAAATCCATTAAATCAAACTGCATGATGACTAAACTACCCAACAGGTAAGTTTAATCTATATATATATATGCAGTGGGCTATGACAAAGAACACACAACACATACTCTCATTGGAGCATACTATTGCATTAGCACACAAATGGCTCTGCAAAATGGCTCCCTTCAACTTCTCTTCTCCATTATTTTGTTCCTTGAAACCATTAAACTCAGCTCCTGCATAGAAAATTAGAAGCAAGCACTTCTCAAGCTCAAACAAGGTCTCATCGATCCATCAAGCCGGCTCTCTTCATGGGTGGGAGAAAATTGTTGTACGTGGAGTGGAGTGACTTGCAACAACAAAACTAGAAATATCATCGGGCTCAACCTTTGTAACCCATTAATGGGTCACAAACTGGGAGGTAAGATCGATCCTTCTTTGCTCGACTTGAAATATTTGCGTTACTTAGACCTGAGCATGAATAACTTTGTAGGGATCCAAATCCCAACTTTCTTTGGATCCCTCGCAAAGTTAAGATATCTTAATCTCTCTGGTGCATCTTTTGGTGGGACAATCCCGCCAAATCTCGGAAACATTTCAAACTTGCTTTATCTTGATCTCAGCTCACTCTTTGCTGAATTAAATGGCAATGATTTGAAATGGACATCAAGCCTTTCTTCCTTGAAGTACCTTAATTTGGGAGGTGTGGACCTTAGCAAGGCTTCATCGTCTTGGCTTCAAACTGTTAATATGCTTCCTTCCCTTTTAGAATTGCACTTGCCTCAGTGTCAAATTTTTAATCTTCCACCCACTCTCCAATTTATTAATTTTACATCCCTTTCAGTACTTGACCTATCCAACAATGGCTTCAACACCACAATACCCCAGTGGTTGTTTAATTTTAGTACCCTTGCCCAACTTGATCTCAGCTCCAACAATTTCCATGGTGGGTTGTCTAGAAGTCTGGGGAAGCTTTGCAATTTGCACATGTTAAAACTTTCTATCAACAAAATCAGTGGTGAGGTAACTGAAATGTTGAATGGTTTTTCTAGTTGTCCCAACAATAGTAGCCTAGAGTCATTAGACTTGGGATACAATCAACTGACCGGTAATCTGCCCAATTCATTTGGATACCTAAAGAATTTGCAGTATCTTGCTCTTTGGAATAACTTGTTCGAAGGTTTGATTCCAAACTCCATCGGAAATATGTCCTCTTTGGAGGAATTGTACCTCTCCAACAATCGAATGGGAGGGAACATCCCACAAAGTCTTGGGCAATTGAAGTCATTGGTTGTGCTAGAGCTCTCTGAGAATCCATGGGAAAGTGTCATTACTGAAGCTCATTTTGCGAATCTCTCAAGTTTAAGGGAGTTCTCAATACACGAAGGATGGTCAAATATTTCGGTGATTTTCAACATTAGTTCTGATTGGCTTCCTCCTTTCAAACTCACATACATCTCCATCATATCACGCCAGTTGGGCCCCAAATTCCCAACTTGGCTGCGAAATCAAAATGAGCTGAACACACTAGTTCTCGTAAATACTAGAATTTCAGACACCATACCAGAATAGTTTTGGAAGTTGGATTTACAACTCAATGAATTAGATGTGGGTCATAATCACTTAAGTGGACAAGTGCCTAACTCATTAAGGTTCAACGACTTGTCCAATGTTGATTTGAGTTCAAACAGCTTTGAGGGTCCATTTCCACTCTGGTCTTCCAATGTGAGTTCACTATATCTGAGGAACAACTTGTTCTCTGGACCAATTCCTTTAAATATTGGTGAAGTAATGCCCATGTTGACAGACGTAGATATGGCTATGAACTCTCTAAATGGTAGCATTCCCTTGTCCATAGGTAACCTAAATGCTTTGACAAACCTAGACATCTCAAAAAATCATATATCTGGAAGAATTCCTGACTTTTGGAATGATATGCCAGACTTGTACTATATTGATATGTCAAACAATCGTCTATCTGGTACAATACCAAGCTCAATAGGTTCCCTAAATTCCCTCACATTCTTATTGCTCTCTAAGAACAATCTTTCAGGGGAAGTTCCTTCTGCCTTGCAAAACTGTACGGACATGGCTACCATTGATATTGGTGACAATCAAATATCTGGATACATTCCAGCTTGGATAGGAGAAAGTATACCATCTTTGTTAATTCTCCGTCTCCGGAATAATTCCTTCACTGGAAACATTCCTTCACAGATATGTACCCTTTCTACACATCACATATTGGATCTTTCACAAAATAAGTTATCAGGAATAATTCCACCTTGTTTTGGTAATCTGAGTGGCATGAAAATTGAGCTTAATTCAGAAAAGACGCAATACCAAGCATACTTGGATGTAGTTACAAAGGGAAGAACATATGAATATAAAGATTCGAACCTTTACCTTGTGAATAATCTTGATCTCTCAGGCAATGATTTGTCTGGAGTTATTCCTGAAGAACTAACAAGCCTCTTCAACCTTGGTACCTTGAACTTATCAATGAATCATTTGAAAGGAACAGTACTAGAGAAGATTGGAAACTTGAAACAATTAGAAACACTTGACCTCTCAAAGAACGAACTTTCAGGGCCAATTCCATCAAGCATGGCATCTTTGACTTTTTTGAATCACTTGAACCTATCATATAACAACTTGTTAGGTAAAATCCCCACAGGTAACTAGTTACAAACTCTCATTGATCCATCAATTTACGAGGGTAATCTTGCTCTTTGTGGGCTTCCATTGACAACTAATTGTAGCACTAATGGTGGGAAAGTTCCAAATAGAGATAAAGAAGACACAAATGATGAGGGCAAGTTTGAAAAGCTATGGTTCTCCCTCACCGTAGTATTGGGATTCTTTGTGGGTTTTTGGGGAGTCTGTGGCCCTTTGATAATCAAGAAACATTGGAGGGATGCTTATTTCGATTTCCTTGAAAATATGAAAGAGATGATCATTGCAGTTGTTTCAGGCAATGGGTGTGGAAGGTTAGTTGTGGCAGTCGAAACTGATGGAGGGCTATTGGGTGGTGGTGGTAGGTGGAAAAGGTGGTAGTTACAAATTTAGAGTTTTGAAAGGTTAATGGGTGTAAAAAGAGAGAGAGGTGTCAAGGATGATGATATAGTTAAATAAAAATTTTAAATTGTGAAGAAGGGTGTAATTTAAATATGAATGGAAACAGTTATTTTTAATGTGTAATAAAGCCTCCTGTATTATTTGACTAATATTCTGGAATGAGTGATGCTTTAAATTTAATTTTTATACCTTCTTCACATGCTTGGTACGTGCTTTTCCTTTCCTTTTTTCTTTTTTCATTTTTGTTGACTTTGCTAAGAGGTCCAAACAAAATAACCACATTGAAATAGATTTAAAATTTGAGAAAATTGGCCATAAATCCAATCTAAGGATGGCTTGAGACGTTGGGTCCACTAGATAATTTTTCTTGGTGAGAAGTATATGTTTTGTAAAATATTGTGGTGATGAATACATTTTGTTGTTTTGGAAGACATTTTCTTAAATTTTGCCATTTTTTTTGGTTCAAATTGTTCAAAAAATCTATCTGTTCAAATTATCTATTCAAAAAAGCTATATATTGAAATTATCTCTTCAAAATATCTATCTGTTGAAATTATTTGTTGGAATCCTATTTGTTGAGATTCACTAAGCCTATTTTTCTCCTATCTGTTAAAATTTAAGCCTATTTTATCTATACAGATTGAAATCTACCTTCTTTATTTGTTGGTTTTAGAGAACACATACAAATCCTCTTTGTGTCTTTATCTGTTGGTTTCAAAGAACACACCCAAACCCAAATCCTCCCACCACCACTACCAGAGAACACATCTACGACTACCGCACCACCGCCACAACTGCCTACTGCAATCATTAACCGTAAGAGGAGAGAGAGAGCTTCATCATCAAAGGAAACAATCTGAGTGCTTCAACACTCAAGAGAAAGGAGAGTCTAGATTAAGTATGCTCCTCCACCGCCTCACATTGCAACCATTCCACACCTTTTCCGCCGCCACTGCCATCGACTTCGTTGAATTTAGAGCTCGTCTATAAATGTAGTGTATGAGACAAGGCCTTCGGCTCCTACCAAGCCTTAGGCAATCACGAGGATATTCACCGGAAGCCAGCCGGAGGAGTCAATGCAGGAAATTCCACTTTTAGCGGCGTTTAAAAAACGCTGCTAAAAGTGTCAAAAACGCCGCCAATTTTTTTTGTGACGCTTAACACAAACGCCGAGGACGCGGCCGTCGCTATAGCTTTATAGCGTTTTAAAAACGTCGTGATATTAGTATAGGCGGCGTTTTTAAAAACGCCGCCAAATGTCCTCCTAAACACATCCTGACGTCACTGACTATATTTAGCGACGTTTTAAAAAAACGCCGTCATATCTTTTTAAAAAAATTTGACCATTAGTTTATAAGGTTTAAGAGGCGTTTCTACAAACGCCGTCATATTCCCTTTTTTTTTTCTTTTTTCTTTTTTTATTTAAAATTATGCTAATTTTATTTGATTGAACTAAAAAATTACCTGTAATAACACTAATATAAAATAATAACTCTCATTCAAATAGCTGTAATGAAGCATTAATTTACTTCCTCATTCAATTAATATCCAATCACCATTACCCACAAAATTAATATATCCAAAAACCAAAAATCATGTTTTAACATTAACCACAAATTAACATATATCCAAAAATCATGTCTTAACATTAATCACAAACTAACATATATTCAAAAATCATACACTGAAAAGGGGTATAAAAAAAGTTTAAAAAAAGCTATTGGGAAAAGAACAGAACAAGAAAGATTACAATGATATGGGAAATGAAGATTGAAGGGTAACTGAAATATCAAAATTAGCATAAGTATGAGAGTAAATGCTCCTCCAGATGCTAATTAAAACAAAATCAATTCATATCCAAGCAGCATCTAAGCACACAACACATATGCACCAATCAGCTTCAAATTCACAACTGGGGATTGATGTAGACTAAAGAGGCACCTCAAGGTCCATCATGGCCATGTACTTCTGCAGTGGAACTTGATATTGGCGAATATTGTCCATCAGTTTCTTCTCCTGATAAGTCAAATGAGAAAATTTCAACGAGAATGATAACTGGTGATAAGATAGAAGGATCCAAAACACAAAGTTGATGTCGTTAACCTGAAGCTTTTGACTCATCGTCACTGGTGGAAGCAGACCACGCAGGTAATGAGCATCCCTCTCCTTCTCAGTGAATGCAAGCCCCTTGTTGTGGTGTGGGTCCCTTAATAAAGAATACCCACTGAAGCACACAATCAAAATAGGGGAAAAGGAAAAGAAGATAAATTAGCGACGGAAGACCATTACAATGATCATCAACAATGGCAGCATGCCAGATATACATGTATATATACATACAAGGCCAGAACTAAATAGAGACAATGGGGTGTGCAAAAAACTACTTATACACTGTTGAGTGGTAGTATATCAACACACACATTATCTTCGGATATTAACAACAGAATTGTAACTCAATAGATTTTGTTTCAATTGATAGTTAGTTCTGAGGAGACAACAGGCAACAAAATTGATGAGAATATAAAGGCATTAGCATTTTGGTCACATTAACACAGCAAATGATGTGTTCTCAGAGAAGAAGCAATTTGTCATGCCGTTTAAGGCAAAGATAAGCAAAATTAGCAAGATTTGTACAACAGCAAAGACAATCAATCTATTGCCTCATGTAAAACAATCAATCTCAACTACAATCCTAGCTTGGTTTGTTTGCCAATTCAATTTCTTCTAGTTCAAGAATATTTTGGATTGTAGTTCTGTTCTCACCTGATTGTGGTTTCAGCTCCTGCAGTAGTACTGAGATATGTTGTTAGAATCGATGACCGATGGAAAGTAATGGTTGTGGGGGATTGTTGTAGTTGGAAACCAAGGTTGGTAAACCGCAGCTGATGAAGTAGCGATGGTTGAAGTAGCGAATCCAGATGATGCTGCAGTAGAGAAGAGTGGCAGTGGAACGTCACCACCAAATGGGCCTTGGAATTGCAATGCCCAGCTCGGTGAAGAATCAAATTCCATACTATTCTCTATTGCTCTTCCCTGTTGACGGCAAAAAATAAAATAAAATAATGGAATTGTTAATCAACTTGTGAAAAATCAATATTCATAGTAAATAATAACAAAGATGGCCAATAAATCATATGGAGCTCCATGGGATGAAAATAGACACATGGTCGCATTAAACTAGCCCCAAAAGTTTCATAACAACAAAAGGGAAAACCCCTAACTTCTATTCTATCAACTTCAAAACTGGTGATTGCTGATCAGTAGTCATTACAGGAAGATGATGGATTGTAGCCAAATGATCTAGCTTTTTCAATAAGTTAGAAGAGAGGTGTTAAGCAATAATGTTTTCCCAGCAACAAAAGCCAGCTAATGATTCTATAGTCCAACCAAAACTTCCAATATGTGATCAAATGATCATTTAGTCTAAACTCTAAATGCAACATTGTTATTATCAACATTTGAGTACCACATATATATACATATAAATGACATCAATTTCTCTAGGTAGCATGACCCATTGGATCCAATCATTGTACATAGATTCATCTTTGGGATGGACCCTCGGCCTTTTCTAAGATGCTCTGATGTCGGGTCATCTGGTGCACGAGCCCTTTTCCCTCAATCATTGAGAACTAGAGCTGTCACAGTGTGGACCTTCTCTATTTGTCAGTGTCATCACGATCTGGCCATAACAGGCGGATCTATCCCGTGTGCTTTCTAGACGGTCCTAGTAAGTACATACATACCAATCATAGATTAAGAAGCTCGAAACATTTAATCCAATAAAGCATTTCTTTTCAAACCATTCTATGCCAAGTGTTTAAGGTGATTTAATAATATTATGTAACAATAGATTTCGAAGATGGTTTTTGAAACATTTTTCAAGACATTTAATAAATCATTTTCAGTTACAAAATAATTCTTGGGGAATGGGAAATTTTAAAATATATAGCATGCACTACTTACCTGGGGTCCAAATGAAAGCACCACACTCAACTAATGCCAGAATACACAAACTAGTGCCCTGAATCAAACACATGCAAAATTACTCACTATAGTTGCTCTGTAGGCATGACATGAAGTTACAAAGCGAATAACATCACCAAATTAAATTGCGTACTCACACGTCTTAACTCAACTAACACGAGGCACAACCAATTTCCTCATTCACGTCTTATGAGGTTTTAGGCCCAAAATTGAATGGGTCTGTGTCCAAGTCCCACTAAATCCCAAGTCAAGTCTAGGTATACAATCTGGACAGATTCCTTTGTTCTGTCTAACAACAACAAAAATTCACAAGTCAACCTGCAGTGGTCTATAAATCACCAATTTTTAGAATTCATCCTTAATTAATGTGTCTATTTACTTTTCGACTTGGTCTCATACAATTATGAGGTCTTTGAGTTCAATTTTAACCATTATTTTGCCAACAGGTCAGTTTCAGCGTCATATTCATAAATTGCCTACTCTCCTAAATTAACAGAGATCTTTTAATTTGTGAAAAAAATTTGAATTTTTTTTATTTTATTTATAAAAATCATTATTTATTGATTCAATTAAGAGGCATGAATGCCAAAAATTGACCAACGATTTGGGATGGAGGATTGTGTGACTTTTATTCCGAAAACCTCCAGAAAATTCCTACTTCAAGTGTAATCCATATTCAAGCTACTATAAAAATTTCAAATCTAATTTTCATCATTTGGTATTAGTTTTCAGTTTTTAAAATTCGTGAGCAGAATCTCTCTGAAACAGAATAGGGTAGAAGTCAAGAATTTCAGATCAAGCACTCCCCATCACCAACCATGGTCTATGCCAGCCTAGTCCCTACATACTGCCTCTTTAACTCCTTATCAACCACCCCAAAATGCACCTTTCTCCCTCCAACAACAGCAGCCACTGCAGGTGCTCACCACCACCCCCCTCTCGTCTGCCCTCTTTACTCCCCTCCCCACAGCTCAAAGCTGAAACCCTTAATCAATCAGCACCGTGCTCCATCAAAACCTTCCCTTGAAACCCTAGCAAAAAGTGCACATAGTGGATGGTTTCACTCTTTTCAAGTAATTTATCAGTTAAAAATGTTTGTAGTGGTGTTCCCAGCAAAAAGTGCACATAAAAGAACAGCCAAGCTAGAAAGATGAACCACCTATATCCAGAATACGATTATCATGTTATGTCACTTTCCATTCATGTCATAATAAAAATCAGAAGATTTACCTGCCCTGGAATAGCCGGTCGATAAGCCCTGCTGCCAGTTGCAATGAGTATGTGTTTTGCTGAATAGCATATTGTAGTACCATCTAGTTGCGTCACCTCAACTTCATTTGGACCAACTATCTTTCCCTCTCCTTCATATAATTTAACCCCAGCATTTGAAAGTAACCACTTGTAGATTCCATTTAATCTGATTATTTCTTCTGTCTGCAATATTCACAAAAATAAAAATGGAGAAAACAAAATATTATCTTACTAACCCTCAACAAATAAAGTAACGAATAATGTGTTCAAACACCAAAATAAGAGTGTTATCAACTTCACTTTTTCATTATTACCACACAACAGGACACATTAATCACACAATGTGAATATTGTAAGTCAATTACACCGAGTATTTACTTATGAATGTGTTCTTAGCTGCAGGTGCTGCTGCCCTGTTATTCATAAACCCCAACATTGTGAGAGCTAAGTCATCAATTGAAAGCTAAACATTGAAAGAACAAAAAGAACTAAACTGACAAATAGAATATGGCATGCAAAGCACGGTAAATTAGTATTGATGCAATGAGATAAGCTATAGAATTGTCTTCTGTTTACTTATACTGATAGTATTGATGCAATGAGATCCAAAGGCATATAACATTCATGGGTACCTGATCTCAACTTTTTCAAACTATTCTACTGTTTTTAAATGCTAGTTCTGAAAGTCGTAATTGTTTTTCATATATGCAGAATTCCACTAAAAGGGCATTTCCTCTGCCTAAGAACGTAAGAACCCTTGTAAATGCATGCTGCCCAGATACCAAGCCTTAAAATCATGAATACCTCTAAAAGGAAAGTTTCAGGAGAGTAGAACAATCCATTCTGAGATCCTTGTCAAACTAAAAGGAAATTTTCCAATCATAAGCACCAAAAGAACATGGAAGAGATACAGGAATGTTCAAGGGCATATGAAACAAACCCAAGGTAGGTAGGTAACTGCCCCATTGGCCACTCCCAAATGTAAAAACATAGGAACAACTTCATACAGGGGAAACTACAATGCATAGAGTTATTGTATCCTAATTAAATACTCCTTTGAGTGTAAGTACATTAAGAACTTGAAAGCTCAACTGGTTTCCATTTTCCAGCATAACAGCCACAAACCATCAACTGTCTATTTCGGACCAAATTAATTTTGTCCAGGATTATCAAAGTAAAAAGCTCAGTAAATAAGGAGGCTATATTGGCAGTTTAAGTCACTAGTGAAGCTACAATTGACGAAAAAGTCTAAGGGAAAGCCTAACTGTTCAGAACATAAAGAGGCCCAAAGAAAAAATGCAGCACAACATCTTTGAGCTTTAAAATGAATAATGGATATCCATTCATTTCGAAAAAATATGCTTTTCACACTCTAAAGCAGGTATATTCAAGTTACTTTTTATGTAATTTTGGAACTTCTTCTACCATTCTTAAGCTATTACTTTGACAGCAAGTCAATGTTGATCAGCATGACTGATGAGATTCTCAACATAGAAAAAGGAAAGATCCAAAACTCTTGAGTCGTAGATCAATGACAGTGAGGAAGCAGACAATTCACAAATTCCTTATCAAACTTAAGTATCTTGCAAGTGTTTCACTCTCTGTCAAATTATCAGCCTTCCTTTTGGATGCTAATATAATTTTAAAACATACAAAGTAAGAAATTACCATCTGGTACATAGAGCTAGGCCGGGGACTAAATGCAATGGCAGTAACAGCTCCTATATGTCCACGCAAAACTGAAATAGGAAATCCATCTGGCAGGCGCCACTGTAATACACAAGAAAAAACTATTAGGTCACCAAGGGATAAATAGTATGACGGATTTATATTTTAAGTGTAAACTGGAAAGAACCCTTACAACTCGAATGCTGTAGTCATTTGAAGCAGATGCCACCAAAGCATTGTTTGAACTTACAGCCAGGTCAGTAATGTCACCCTTTCAGTAAAATTAAGAAGAGTAGACAAGTAACACAAGGAATGAAAATGGAGTTCCATCCAAACAAACTGAATATGGTAATATATAAACTATTAATGTTGTGCTCTAAAAGCCAATATCTGAGACGTGGTTGGGACAATTTCGTAAAACAGTCCTATTTTTCTAATTAAAAAAGAGCAAATTTTATTAACATGTCTACTTTGTGTGTGTATGTGTTTTTTTTTTTTTTTTTTTTTTTGATCGGTAAAAGTCAAAAGGCATGGCGGGATAGATAGATAAACATTAATTTGTTTCTCAGTACACATACTGATTAGCAGAAGAATAGGGAGCAACAAACAACAAAAATTTTAAATAATAATAATACTAAAATTGTTATCCAAAAAAATAATTAGAAGCTAATATATATGATTTTTTTACAACTATTGCCACCAAAGAACCACCTCAGAATAACTCTACCATTTGAATGAATGGAATTCCCAAAACCACACTAGTTAAATATAGTTAAGGATAAGAAGATTACCACAATAAACAGCATCCCTATGTCCCCTTAGTCTCTTTATGTTTTGCATCTTTTGCACCATTGTTAAGGGTTTAGCAACAGTGTAACAAGCAAAGTGAAGAGATGGAGCACGATGGTGTTTTGGAAAACCACCTCCAATTTCTCTCAAACTTAGTCCACGCACCTGATCAGCCTGCATGTGAGGCTGCTAAGATACATACATACCCAGCTGCAGCAACCACAGATTCACAGCTAGAGGCAGAGCCATCACTGCAGAAGAAGTCAGCATTGATATCTTGTTCATCACAGTTCTGTTTTCCTAAATGCTCTTCAGAAAATATCTGTAACAAACATAGCTACAGTTGTAATGTTTGTTAGATGGTTAGAGTGTTTGTTAGCTGAGTTAGTTACTGCATTAGTTACTGAGTTGGTTAGTTAGTTACTGAGTTAGTTAGATATTTTCCTATATAATATCTTGTACAATGTATATGTGATTCATTGAATAAAAAGAAAAGTTAGAAAAGTCTTTCATTCTTTTTAGAGGCCAACGCAAGTATGCAGGCACAGGATTGACTTGCTTGTTTTCTTCATTCCTGTCAGCTGCATCATATAATAACAATACTAATAAGAAAAGAGCAAACAAAGCTTATCCAAAGCTATACATTTGCATGAGATTTCCACAACTACATTATGGCCGTTATGAGCTCTATATATGCGCAAAACAGTTACTGCAGACGGAAATCCACCCCTGGGACACTACTAAACTAAGTTTATTACTCTACGCAGAACAAGGCAATCCAGTGGTGATGAATGCAACACTATCTCTATAATCGTGAATCTTTTTTTTTATTTATAAGTAATATGTAATTATGAGCATATAATTAAAAGTATACACTCCAAAGTTTAGAGAAAATTGGACATTAAAAACATACTCCCATGTTGATAAAATCTGTGTAAGAATGCGAGATGTTATACGAGTTGCCAATCAGACTACTATCTTCCAGGTAAATCATCCACACTTACTTTTACAACTAGTATTATTTCCCAACTGAGGCTTGAATTATGCACCTTTTCCTAAAGCTTATTCTAAGTGGTGTCAAACAGAGATTTTTATTTTTATTGTTCACCATCCAGATAATACACAAAGTTTACAAAGCCGATCAATAATATATATAAAAAGTTTACAACAGATACAGAACCAGAAGCAATCCAGGGTTCCATTTGTCCATGCTTTGAAGGCACACATGATCATGAAATTAATTGGCAGAACAATCCTTTTAAGAACAAAAATAAGAGTGAAGAAATATAGTTTACAAAATCACGTACAACCCACAAGTGAAAAGGGACCAGTTCCAAGCAGCGTAGGAACGTCAACTGCAGTTAGAGCACTCATTCCACCCATGCTCTCCAATGAAGGGGCTGCGGTGAGTGTGGATGAGATCAATTGCGGCCTCAAAAATCCAACAGAATCAGCACAAATTACAGCAAACAAAAAATTTAATTAAAAAAAAAAAAAACATTAAGCACCAAAAACAAAAACAAAAACAAATCAGATCCAGAGAATACCAAAAAAAAAAAAAAAAAAAGAACAATCAAGCATTAATTACAGAGGAGAGAAGAAAATCACGAATTAACAGAACTCTGACCAGATCGGTGTGAGAGAAGTAGAGAATTCGGCGATTGAGACTCTGGAATGTTCGGATCGGAGATAATGAGAAGACAGCATACACAAACATACACAAATATATACAGAAGTTGATGAAAAGAGGTTTTTACTGAAAACGGAAGGATTCGAAGGAGCTTACCAACATATCTGATTCGAAACCCCCATATTTGGATCAGGTGTTCTTTGAAACCTTCAGATCTGGCTTTAATTAGTTCGAAATCCTTCAGATCTCGTCTCTTGTTCTTTTCTTCAACGAGCACCACCACCGCCATCCTCTTCCACCACTGTAGCTGTCGATCTGAGGCGATAATAAGAAGACAGCAGCGGCGGTGAGTGTGGATGAGATCGGTAGAGGAGAGAGAGAGAGAGAGAGAGAGAGAGAGAGAGAGATATGAGTCTGGTGACAGAGGAGTGAAAATGAGCGAGAGAAGAATGAGAGTCTCAAGCGGGAGGGAGAGGGTGTGAGAGATTATAACACATTCGGAGGCGTTTTCTATCAGCTAAACGGTGCCGTTTTAAATGCACAAAAGGCGACGTTTATAAAACGCCGTTAAATATTAAAAAAGACGACGTTGAGAAAACGCCATTATATAAACGCCTTTAAATCAAACATTTCTTGTAGTGAGTCGACAACCAGTCGACAACCTTCACCGATAGAAGTGATGCCATTACAAAAGCGGCGCTGCGAGTGCCGTTGCCAAAGGAAGCAGCAACGGCGTGATCTCGTCGGAAGGCGTGGGGTCTACTGGAACATTCGTTTCATGCCCTAGTTAGGATTGTAATGGTGCCTTAGAGAGATGGGCTTGGTTTCGAGAGAGATATATAGAAGGGAGACAGAGAAGAAAAAAAGAAAAATCATAACCAAACACCACATGAAGCATCACCAAAAATCTTACGAGTCATAACTAAAGAAGAAAATTGATCATAACTAAAAAAGAAAATGATACAGCTCATGGTACATATGAACGTATATCCTTTTCAAGGGGTGTGTCTAGTATAATTTTTTTTATTAATGTGATGTTTAATTACAAAAAAATTAAATATCATTATCACATTATTTTACAAAATAAAATATTAAAAATAATTTTAAAATTTTAAATTAGATCCTGGATAAGACTACCACGTGCCATTATAATAAATATATTATTTTTTAGATCTATCAAATAAGATTTATATTGATCATGAAATTCTATTTAAAAAATAAGGATAAAATTTTACTATTTAATTTTAGCATTTAAATGATGAAATGATATCACCATCACTATACCACGTTTGGGAACTGTTTGTTTTAGTTTAAAAGTCAAAAAGTTATTAAAAAAATCAAAAAGTTTATAACCTATACTAAAAAGTCAAGATTTCCTTTTCTCTCTAATTTTTACACATCTTTTCGTTAAAAATCAAAAAGTCATTCTAAACATATTAGTTTTTTTTTACCTCATATTTAATCAAAAATTCAAAAGTTACTAAAATAGAATATTTCCAAATGAGACATAATTGCCATTAGAAATATTAAATAAAAAAAATTATGAAAATAAAAAAATAATAATGTTATCAGGATAAAAATTGGGTTGGGCCGGGCCATGGGCCAGAAAATTAAGCCTAGGCCCAGGGATATTCGGGCTTTGGGCGGGCCTAAATAATTTTTTAATTTTTTATTATTATTATTTCTACCAAAATTTTATTATTTTCCATTAAAAATAACACTGGGCCGTGCGTGGGCCGAGCGGGGTGGGCTTTTGGAAAGGCCTTGAGCGGGCCGATGGGCTGGGCCAAGCGGGCCAGGCCGGGCTTCAAAACGATGGCCCAAGCCCTGGTCCAAGGCATCGGGCTGGGCTTGGGCCTAAACGAGCCGGGCCCACCTCGGGCCGCAGGCGGATTTTGGACTGCCCACGAGCCACGGGCCAAAATTACACTCCTATCTACCTACATAAACAACTCATTGAAAATAAGGAAGACAAAGTGTGTCAACTTCCAAGTCCATTCATTTTCTACTGGAAAAAAAATTCATTTAAACATTTCATCGAACAATTTGTGCCTACTAACGTGATAGATCTAAGGACGGCAAAAGGTATTGAGATGCTCTAGTGGCAAACAGTGGTAGATCCAGTAAGGATAAATAGTGGTTGAGTTGATGAGAATGTCGGTGGTGGTCTCCATTACGAGAGAAACAATATCGGTGATAATGTCGATAGTCAAGGAGTCAAGAATTTTCAATCGGGGGAGTGAGAAGAAAGGCATGGACAAACTTCAAATAAACGAATGCTAGGTTAGGTCAAGTTTAAAAGGATTAGATAATTATCAAAGACTTGGACTTCTCTAATCTATAATGGAGAGGTGCTATTCGGCCCAATGGACCAACTTTTGAGTTCTTATTCGAACCGTTCATATTTTAAGATTCGTTAAGTATATAATCTCTGCAAAAAATAAGTCAATCGGACAACAATAACCATGTGTTCAGATAAGTTTTGTATAAGCCGTTTATTTTCTTATCGCTCATTTTTTTTATAGAAAACTAATCCGAATAGATGGTTGTCATTATTCGATTGACTTATTTTTTGCAATGATGATATACTCGACAAAGCCTAAAATATAAATGGTTCGGATCATTGAAATGAGACCCAAAATTGAGCTCATTGGACCGAACAACACTTCTCCAGTCCGATTATAAATTGGTGAGAAGCCATCTCATTATTAAAATAGGAAAATGGGTGAGACTCCCTTTTTGGAAGACCCCCACAACCCCCAAAGTGATCCACATCACTCATGAGTGGGCCCCACACATCATGAGTGATGTGGTTCACTTTGGGGGTTGTGGGGTCCTCCAAAAAGGGGGTCTCTATCATTGTTGATTAAAATATAAGTCAATAAAAGACAATTAACCTAATTAAAAATTATAGAAACCTAGTCTAAATCTACGTATGCTATTCACTTTTTATAAACCTATTGTCCTATTTAGTAAAATTTATTACAACGATTTATATATAGGTATATATTATCTTAAGAATATATTTTTAGTTTCTATTTTTTCTAATTACTAATTTTAAATTTATAAGAAATTACACAAAACAAGTCCTATGTAATTATTTGAATATTATTTAATGTGGTTTAAGTTTAGAAAGTTTCATAAATAATCTAATTAAAAGCCTAAAGAAATTCACATAAGAAACAAATTTTAGTTCTCTAGTAGAATTTAAGCAAATGTTTTTTTCTTTTTTAAATATGATTTCATACCGATCAAATAAATTGTATTCTTTATTAAATTTTTTGAGGATCATAACATGACACATTTTAAAAGACAACTTAATATAAAGTGAGATTTCTACAAGTTTTTAGGGTGTCGGATTGAGTTTGGGGGGCCATTACATAAAATACACAAATATTTGAAATATTGTTGTATATAAAGTGGGAATTGTCAAAACCTTGGAGGGGACGGAACCCCTCCGCCCCCACCGATAGTGGTCTTGTGGGCAAAATTGTACATTAAAAGCCTTGTGGGAGTAGGCTCCTCACTAGATCTTAGGTTCGAATCCCACCCCCAGTTGGTTACTGGTGGGTTACTGCATCTTTGCCTGGTCGATCAGCTCAGGGTCCCGAGATTAGTCGAGGTGTGACACTCTGAAGGGGTGTTGGTCCGGACTCTCGTTTATCAAAAAAAAAAAAAAAAAATACCCTTGTGTGAAAAATTTTGTCCTGTTCAAAAGATAGATTTATTTTTGAAGGAGTTTACAAAGTATTTTATAGATTTATTTTTGAAGGAGTTTACAAAGTAGTAAAATACTTTTTTTTCCTTTTGGCAAAAAAAGGGCCCTCATAGGGATTTATAGCCAAAAATCCCTGCACAAGGATGGATCCAACCACACAAGGCTTTCATTTATCTGATTTCAGAAAGTAAAACAGTGTTATGTTTTTTGTATGGTTAATAACTTAACATATCCCCATTTTAGATTATTAGTCCAAATGGGAAAAGTGAAGAGAGCATAATCACAAACAAAACAATTCATAAAAATAATAATAATCACTGTGTTCAATTTCAATTTTTTGAATTTAACTTTCTGAAAATTGAGTTTTTGTTTTTCATTTTTTTTAGTGAATATTTTTAAAATTTTAAGCAATTTTTTACTTTTTCAGATGCACCTTCCTTAGATGTATCTAAAAAGTAAAATATTTATAAAAAAATAATAAATACACAAGAATACGAAAAATGTACTATATTTTCGTTTTTGTGTGTGTGTGTGTATTTGGTATTTATTGAATTTTTTAAAGATTTTTTTTCACAAATATTATACTTTTTAAGTATATGTATGTTAGGTGTATCTAAAAATTAAAAAAATTGCATAAAATATTTAAAAAAAATTCAGTGAAAATAAAAAAATACGGAAAATAAAAAGATTCAATTTTTTATAAAGTGAATTCAAAAAATTCAAATCAAACAAGCTATTATGATTCAGAAATTTATAATCAACTTCTGTAGTTTGTCAATTAGTTTCAGCAACCAACAGATACAAAATTAACAACACATTATTCATATTCTTCCCATTGGAAAGGCAGTGGCTTGGGAGGTTTAACTTTTTGATTCAGATAATATATTCTTGTTGAAATGGGGGATTTGGTTGCTATTTTGATGTCAAAATGAGAAGGTTGGTGTTATAAATTCGATTATGGGGAAATTTTATGTGAATGAGATGGTACAAGGTTCATTTCTGCTGAGTATCTATAGCTCATGCGTTCATTTCAATAGAGGTTTTGGTTTAGGAGCACTATGCATTAAAAAATTTGATTAGTAAGATCAAATTCGGTCAAAACTCCATTATAATAAAAAAAATTAGCATTAAGGATACATGCATAAACTTTGCCTGGATAAGATTAATTATCACGTGTCATTATTACCAAAATATCTTTTGTATCTAATTTTATATTTCAAATTTTAAAATGATATAACTTTTGATTAAGATGTTTATTTGGAAAATTACATTTTTATCACTTGAATAGCGCACAATATATATATTTTTAATTTAAAATTAAAATTTATATTTTACAGATTTAAGAGCACATCCATCAACTGTACGCATAAACACCAGGGGCCTGTTTGGTAATCATTCTGTTTTTAGTTTTCAGTTTATATTTACAAAAATTTTAAAAACTGTTATAAAAACATGTTTGATAATTTTTTTGGTTTATAAATGGTTGTCTCAGTTTATAAATTTGAGAAAAAAACGTAAATTCAAAAAATGAGTTTACGTTTTTAGTTTTCAATTTTTTTTTTCAAATAATTTATTTTCAATTTTTTTTTCAATAAATTTTTTTGAATTAATTTTTTTTTTCAATTAATCTTTTTTTCAATTAATTTTTTTTTCAAATATTTTTTTTCCCAATTAAATTTTTTTCAATTATTTTTTTAATTAATTTTTTTTAATTTTTTTTCAATTATTTTTTTTCATTTTTTTTCAATTAATCCTTTTTTTTTCAATTAATTTTTTTTCAAATATTTTTTTCCCAATTAATTTTTTTTTAATCCTTTTCAATTAATTTTTTTTTTCATTTTTCTTTAATTAATATTTTTTTCAATTAATCTTTTTTTTCAATTAATTTTTTTTTGAAATATTTTTTTCCCAGTTAAATTTTTTTCAATTATTGTTTTTAATTTTTTTTTCAAATAAATTTTTTTTTTCAATTATAAGGTGTGTGATCCCAGTGTCATAAATAATAAAAATAAATATAAATATTTTAGGCCTGAACAAACATATTTTTTAGTTTATGTTTTTAAATTTTTTTAATACGTTTGTAATTTATGTTTTTCTAAAAATAAATAAAAACCAATTTATAAAATTTTTGTAAACATAAACCGAAAACGTAAACGTTACCAAACGCTACTTAGTATATACATATATTGGTAGAGTTGTTATGTAATCACAATAAATAGACACTTGACATATATTATGCTACTAGATGACACACGAGATGTGTGTGCAATCACTACAATAAATAGACACTTGACATATATTATGCTACTAGATGACACACGAGATGTGTGTGCAATCACTACAACAAAAGACAGTTTTGGCAACTAAATTTTTAGTCACCAAAGGTCAAATTTTGGTTGACAAAACCTTTTGCCGACTAATATTTTTGGTTGCCACCTTTGTCATTGAAAGATTGTCGGGGAAAGTAATTGGCGACTAAAAAAAATTTAGTCGCTAAAATCACACAATTGGCGACTAATAGTTTAGTCGTCAAATGTGTTTCAATTAAATTTAACATGACATTTTTAGCAACTAATATTTTTGTCGCCGAAACCTGAACTGTTTAACTACAAAAATTTTAGTCGCCTAAGGTCTAACATTTTCTGTTTGGCTACTAATAGTTTAGTTGCCAAAAGAATTTTTCAATGACTAATATTTTTGTCACCAAAGCTTAAATTGCTTAGTTGCTAAGTCTTTTGTTGCCCAAGGTCTAATATTTTCTGTTTTGGCTACTTAATAGTTTGGTCGCCAAAAGTGTTTTTCCTCTTTTTTTTTTTTTGGCTACTAAATTGTTAGTCGCCTAAAGTCTTATTTGTTATGGCTACTAAATATTTAGTCGCCAAAAGATTTGTTTTCAGTTAATTCCTTTTTTAGCTACTAACTATTTAGTTGGTAAAAATATTGACTTTATTTTTGGCTTTTTTAGTCACCAAAACATCATTTTATGTCTTTTTTGATTAATTTGTCCACACTCACAACCTGTATATATTCCATGCAACCTGTACGACATATACGAACTAGTTTATACATATATATCACCCATTCAACAATATACATCCATTTCACTTCCAACCATCGAAAAATTAATAACTTCAAATGTCAAATTCGATACAAATCAAATACATTCCAATTTAAAATAATAATTCCATACATAACATAAATAATCATAGGGAAATTTCATCCTTCGTATACAAAAATATATTTACTACTATGCCAAATGACCATTTGGCATGGTGCAAAATACCATGGTAATCTGTACCATGACAAAAGGTAATCAATAGATCATGACATCAATTATCTGTTTGAAGGCAAAAGTATTATGTACCCCGCCAAAAGTATTCTGTACAATTAATACAAATCTACACAAAAAGCAGAAGATGACCAAAATGCAAGAGTTTACAAAAGTGTAAATTGTTATCCGTCCATAAAAATGGAATATCCATATCTCTATGCCAAATACAAAAAAATAAAAAAAATAAATAAAAAATAAAAAATACACCCATTAGTTCCATATATAGCATTTGAGCATAATCTCACACCCTTGGTAACTGTAATAAAACTTTATCCTAACATTCGTAATTTGATATTGGTTTAACAATTTACTACCTCATTACTTCTCCTCCAGCAAGGCTAGAGTAGCTTCTGTTTTCTTCCATCGCCAAAACATCATTTGACGTTCACTGTTTGGCAGGGTTGATAAAGGTATGTATGCAAGTGGTTATTTGCTTAAAGGTTGTCCAGCTTGGAGAACTGCCAAGTCACGACATGATGAATTAATAGTCATAATCTAAATACAATAAAGTGGGGTAGCAGGTGTATTGTTTATGTTATTATTACTATGTTTAGTGGGCCAGGGATGGATTTTTTGAAAAATTGATTCTTGATTACACTCTTTCCTTGAACTTTTGACTGCTAATACTCGAAGCTTTTAATTTTTTTTTAAAGAGAAATACTCTCTTTGAATCATGGATGAGAGGAATCGAAATTGCTAGAGTGAAGATGATAAGTTTCTTTATTATGAAGGGTTATATATATGATGAGTTCTGAAAAGAGATCCTAACCCTCCACTTGATGGATCAATAGCAAACAAATTCTCTAGAAATATATAATGAGTTTATGGTTTTAACTACTTATCCTCTGATGTGCAATGATGTGCTCATGTAAAGGGTCTAACTTCTGATGGATTCCAATTTTCTTCGGTTTACAATGATGATTAGTTTATACGTCACTAGTTGTAAGAATTACTGCATTTGGTGAGTTGGGAACCTACAAGCTGTTGGTATTGGTAGAAGAGTTGAGTGGAATGTGATTGATTCAAATGGATCGCACGACCTATTGTTACTATGTCTACCATATCAGTGTGTAATTAAGTAACAGATTGTGTGATGGGGACTGAAAAGGCATTGGATGACAACAAATGCCTTTTCGACTAAGTTTAAGACATTTTTGACTCCAACACCCAACCTACGTGTGCTAATTACATCCCATCTGTCCCCACATGTCCTATTTGTCATGACGCAGGTGCCTGTGACATCCATAGGGTGGTTTGGGGGCTGTTTCGTATTTTCGCCCCCCAAACGACCTTTTTTGACTAAGTTTAAGGTGTTTTCGACTCTTACTCCCAATATACATGTACTAATTACATGTTGTTTGTCCCCAAAGGTCCTATTTCTCACTAGGAAGCTGTCTGTGATGTTCACAGAGTGGTTCGGGGGTTGTTTTATATTTTCGCCCCCCAAACGCCTTTTTTCGACTAAGTTTAAGGCATTTTTTACTCCAACTCCCAACTTACGTATGCTAATTACATCCTGACTGTCCCCACAGGTCCTATTTGGCATGACATAGCTGCCTGTGACATCCATAGGGTGGTTTGTGGGTTGCTTTGTATTTTTGCCCCTCAAACGGCCCTTTTCAACGAAGTTTAAGGCGTTTTTTTCACTCCAACTCCGAACCTATATAAAACCTAAGGTCAAGGCATTTTTCAATTAAATTAAATGAATGTATGTGAAACCCAATCTTCTTGTGCTAATGTACTGTGAAATCTCATATTTTTGAGGTATTAATATTTTAGTGAGAGGTATTGGTGGTAGTTTGGTGGTGAGATTCTTAGATGAGAATCTAACTTATTTTCTCTATTTATTTTATCTCTTTTTATCTCCACCTCATTATTATTCATCTCCTTTGTTTTCTAATTTTTTTTTTATTCTTGGGCACCAAGTAAATTTTATTTTATTATTTTTTCATCATTTCCTTGCTTACCAAGTAATTATTTTCTTTTAGTTTCTTTAATCTTTCTTTCTCTCCAAGTAAACCTCTTTTTCTTGCCCACCAAGTAAAGTTCTTTTTCTTTTGCCCCATGTCTTTCTTTTCTTTTATCCCAAGTATCCTTGCCTATAAATTGAGCTCACCTCTCAACTATTTCTATCATTCTTCTTTTTCTTTTATCCTCTGTTTTTGCTCTCTCTCCATTTGTTATAGAAATTTAGAGTATAGATTAAGAGTATTTAGAGTGAGAGTTAGCACTTTATTCAAGAGGAGAGTTGTAGATTTTGTTAAACTTTACATACCTTTTCGATCCACAACCTTTGGAGATTTATGGCAATATAGTAGATGATTGAAGCATTGGTGTTGGAGGGATTTTGCATCAAGTGGTCATGGAATTGTTTTGAGGTAATTCGGGTGGTATACAATATGCTTCCTCTAAATCTCTTTGCAAAGAGTTTTTTTTATCTTAATTACTACTTATTTGTACTCCTCCTGATTATCATGATCATATGTTAAATTCCGTGGAATCATTCTTGTTGATACGTTTGATTATTCTAGTCATTTGATAAATTCTGTGAAGTTGTTCTATGTAGTTAGTGTCGATTTGTCTGGCTAAATGACGTCGAAATGCTCCGTCCATGGATCGAGTGGACCTTGCCAATAGCTTGGACCAATAGCCCGGATAAGCAGTTGTGCTTGGGTGAGGTCAGTGAGGTCGGTCATTAATCACGTACTGAGTAGGACCAAGTATTTGGTCCTGGATAAATTATCATATTTCGAGTTGACTTGTTTGTGCAATTTGGTAAATTGCTTGGTATCATAAATCGAATTGTTTGTGTCATGTCATAAATTGTTGGATCCCTATTGATTTATTCTTTGTTTGAGCCTTATTATTCTTGTTGTATTGTATACTTCCCGAATTAATTTATTTTTCAGGTGTGGAGGAATTTAGTGGAGATCGGATTTGAAGTTCTAAAAAGATTATTTGAGTTGGAGATTGTTCGACCCACAACTATATATTTTTTTTGGAGATTTGTATAACTCATATTTCGGAGACATTTGTGTTAATTATTTATAGAGATGATTTGTATATTAAAGATTATGAGTTATCTGTAATTATACATTTGAGGTTGATTTGATTTATTAACGGCCTGGAAGTTAGGGCGTTACATGTACTCCATGTGAAACCCAACCACTTAGGTACTCTGTTCAACCGTTTCATAATTGATAAAGTAATTGTCCCTATTCCTAATCAAGAGAATATTTCATAGAAAACATGTGCTTACCTTTTCCATGTCAGAATGAAGTCCTTTAGAGTGTCCGAACTACAGGTCCTTTGCTGCTAAGTCTCCTAATATTACTTATCAAAACCTATTCAAACAATAAGTTGATAAATTTAACAAACATTGGCTCACACCAATAGCCCAACAGTGTGATAGACAATTAAACGAATCAAAAAATAAATGGTAGTCGGTTAGCATATCATAACAAAAAATTTAAATAACATCAAAATCTAAGTGCCAAAGTCAATTGCACAGATTTTTAAAAAATCACTGAATAAAGCTAATAAACCCATAAGGACATAAATTTTCAGTGTGACGAAAATACCCCTGCTTATATACCATTCCACAACCAAAGAAACCATCTCTCTCTCTCTCGCACGCGCGCTCGCTCTATAAAGGTCAAGGAAAAGCTTCGTTCAAGCTTTTTCCAATCTGATTGTGCAGCAACAACAATAACCTATTGTACCATGTCAATTATGTCTATTAGTTAGTATAATCGTTCACTTTCTCGACATCCTTGCCTAACTAATTTTTTAAATCAAACTAATTTGCGCTACAAACAGTTAAGAGTTTTCTGTTGAAAATTTAGAACACAACAAATGTGTATTCCTTTTTGTATATATAGGGAAGTTCAATACATTATTTAAAAAGTAAAAAATAAAAATCAATCCATTGAAACATCATCAACAACATCTTAACGGGCATCTTTTCTATGATCATCAACATCACCAACATCACTATCTGTTGATGCTTCATTTGGAATCTCCATAAAAGTACTAAAGTGTTATTTCTCCTCCTTTGCCCAGTCATCTATCAATGATTCAAAATTTATTCACAAATAGTTCACACTAATCTTCTAGAACAGTGTACCACACACCAAAGAACTGAGAGAGTAGGAGGTCAAGGGTACTCAATTAAGTCTTATCACAAGCAGAACTCCACCTTCCATGCTACTGCCTCCCATGTACCAGGAAAACAACCCGACTAAACAACATGTTCAACACAACATTTGGGATGCAACTAATCCAACAACAATCACACAATTATAGAACGAAACCAATTCAGACAACCCAAAGTAGTTTTTAATTCAGAATCAACAGAAAGAACTTAATTCGGACTACCCATAAATATGTTACATGTGCATTTTTTTGGGTGAATAATATGTTATATGTGCCATTAATGTGAAAATTCAATGAAAAATTACACTCTTCAGTCCCTACAATATACCATATATATCACTTTAAAATGGGACGCATATATGCTGATGCTTTACTGTTAAGAACATAAATTTAGGAAGAGTTGGCTATGTTTTGAAGGGAGTGAATAGTGGAAATTTAGGAAAATTGATGGTGGACTTTTGGTACCGTAGTTGGGTATTTAGAATTATGAAGAATCGTGAATAAAGTAAGGATTTCATGGCTCTTTGGGTACTGTGTACTGTTTGGGTACTGTGTACTCTTTAAGGACTGGTTACTGTGTATATACAGTAGAGCTCTTATGGCTGTTTGGGTATTCTTTAGTCCTAACAATGTATATCAAGCTATTCAACCCTAAAATGAATAGTTATGTTTAACATGAAAGTGCAAACTCAAGCCTCGATGAAGCATCTTATTGGCTTGAATTCAAAACAATAATGTCAATATCATCTTATTTATGTAGAACTTTTACTATAAGATTCTTCTTACCGAATAGTGGGCTGACCATCTGAACCTTGCAAGAGGGCTATGAGCCCTGAAACCACGTTATTGTCGCGACCTAAACCCGCCCCTATGGGTTTAGCGTCGTAGCTGGCCACTAATCCTTGGATTACCAAAGGCCTCTTAACAAAATAACATATAATAAGGGGCTGTGGAAGCAAAATATAGAAAATATACAATGTCCATAGAGCTTTGTTAACGTATATGAGACAGAAAACTTCAAAACAACTTATATATATATATACATGACGTCATAAATACATGAGTCTTACGTCACCCAAGTACATAGATAAAGCCAAAAGGGAACTTAGCCCAATATACAGATAAACAAAACAAAGCAAAAACATCTGTAGCAAGGTTACAAACTAAACATTTCAATGGGAACCTCCCCGGGAGGCACAGTGGCTGGCTGACCCAAAACTCCAAGCAGTAGCTTAGGCCTGGTCACAAACCTGCTCACCTACATACATAATATAATAGAGTGAGTGGAAGCCCAGTGAATAATAACAAAGTAAAGGGTTTAAATGAATGACGTCCATAATAGAATCAGAAACCAGAGTTAATATCAGAAACAAATTTATATTCATTTTCTTGTTCAACTTCATACAGAAATTAAAGCTCATGTTTCATTATACATGGTACATCCAATAGCGTCATCATACTTGTTAGTTCTATAAGGAACCTCCGGTACCGGGAACTTGTAATGTACTTGGGCCACAGTATTGTTACCTTTAAGCAAGGGCCATGAGACCACGGTATTATTACCCCTGAGCAAGGGCCTTGCTTATAAACCACGGTATTGTTACTCCCGGGCAAGGGCCTTGTGCTAAGGATGCCACAAATACTTGTCAGAAATTGAACAATCATTAATTGGACAGAATATAACATTTCCTAAAATAGAGCATTTCTTGTGATATCATATCATATAAGAAATTACTTAGACGTAAACATAACTTTACAAAGTTATTACTCACAGATGGCTCCACTTGCAGAACAGACAAATCAGATAACTTGTGGTGCGTAACCTACACACACATAGCAGAAACATATAATGAAACACACACTCAGTTGGTGTAGCTTGACTTTTTCGTGCCCCCTTTCGAAAGGCGAATAAGCCTAACAATATCGAACTCTCGCGATTCTAAATCTGATTTCAGAAGTGCAATGTGAAATAGATAATCACCAAAGATTCCCAATCCGGCAAATCTTTTGGGAAATCGATTTTGAATCAAATTGTCAAAAATGGACAGTTTTGCCAAAAGCTAGCCACCTAAATATTTTTTGAAAATTTAGGAAACCCATGACTCATGCCAAAGGCCACGTGTCCGTCACCACTAAGATTGTTTCGGCTCGGGAACTTAGGTATGAGAGGGGAACGTCATGAATTGAGCACCCCCGCTTGCCCGATCAAAGATTGGCCTCTACTAATCATGATATGAATCTTATCTACATTATATGCTCTTGTTCCGATTATTAGGCTAACATTACTATGTGATGCGCACACACACAAGTGTAGACTAATTTGCAAGAATTGGAACACTTGACTCATGTTTGTTTTGAAAATTGTTTCAAATATGTACCACTTGAAAAAGTGAGCGCATATAAACATTACTCAAATTATTCCAATTCAAGCAAATAGCCTTCATCCATAGGCATTCAAGCAGTTTATCATTTAAGGATTTAGCCTCATGGCAAGCATGCTAGACATGGCAACAATCACATGTATGCGATATGCTAAAGCGAGTAAAGGCTCACCTAGTACTCCAAGCCAAAATAGAGAAATAAGTTAGAAAAATGCATGATTCCTAACTATGCGATATGACTAATGTAATACATGCGAGATGCAATTTACTAGGCTCGGCTACTAACATGGCATATGAAGCAATTTGATCGCATGCGGTCTATGCACGTATTCAAAGAATGTTTAATGACAATGTAATTAGAATGATGAACTGAGCCTCGGTGCATGGAAGACAAGTGGATGCAAACATAAGATATGCTAAACAAAACATGATGCTTCTAAACGAACCATTGTAAGCTAGTAAATAAAAGGGAGAAAGATGTGGGGTTGGAAGACATACGCATTATTACAACATTGCGCTCTCACGAAGGAGAGTCCGAATGAACTAACTAGCTAACTAATTAAAGCTAAGCTAATTAACTAACTATTACAAACTCAAATGAATAATTAGCTAAACTACTTAACTAATTATTACAACAAATTAATTAACTATTCTAGCCAACTAATTATTACAACACGAGACGAATTAGCTATTTTAACTAATTAATTACAAAGCTACTATTTTAAGCACAACACTAATATATTTATAACACGGATCTCGAGGGTCGATGGAGGGCTCATGCATGAATGCGGTTTCCTCCCGAAAAAGTCACTGTTTCTGTTGCTGAATGCCTCTATTGCACAGTAGAGCACTTGCACTGATTTCCACCTCTAGACCAACTCTGTTCTGTTTCAAAAGGACACTGCTTGATTTTTCACTGGTGGCCGGCAGAGGGCCTGCTGTCCACTGAAGGTGGCCTGCCGACCACTGAAAGGGGTCTGTCGGCCACCAATAGTATCCTGTCAGCCACTGATGACTGAACTTTCCTGCTGCAACAGAGAGCAAATAGAGCAGGACAGCGTATTCTCAAGGGGTTGTTTGCACAACTCACCTCCTTATCATTTGAACAGCTCAAAGAAGTAGTAAGTTTGATTCATAAACCACCAATGGATGTAATTTCATTGCATGATGGCTTATGAACCAAGTGTGCAAGTTTAATAAATGCAACCAAATAAGACTCAAAACCACCTCTTTATCATGAAAGATCAAGGGAAGTAGTTGACAATGAATCTTGAACCGTTTTCATCATTAATGAGTATGAAACGACTCAAGATTCAAGGGTTCAATTAACGTCCGATTGAACCCAAACCAAATTATTATCTTGCACATTTTTTATTCACCAATTTTATTACTCCATTTTAATTACCTCTCAATAATTTAATCAATTAAGTCCATAAGTGAATTTAAGTCCTCTAATGGAAAGAGGGCTCAAACCAAGTGTTGCTTTGGGCATAAAAAAACATCATACTGTTGGTAATGAACCCCCAAAGGGATTAAACCATTAAATATGACACCTCAATCTCATGCTTAAACAAACAAATAATTTGAAACCACTTTCAAAGCAAAGAAAAAGCCAAGAAATGAGGGAGGTTGTAAAGGTGATTAAAGGTGAGAACAAGTAAGAAAAGCAGTAAATAAATGCAATCAACTCAAATAAGGTGGTGTCTAAAGCATAAAACACTAAACTTATGAGGACAATTACACTACAAGTATGCAATATAAGGCTCAAATGCAATGAACACTTAAAAAAAGTCCTGAAATAGTGCTAAATAAGTCCTAAAACATGCTGGAATTAAGACAAAAATAGCTAGAATAATAAGCTAAAACATAGAGCTATGTAAACTAGTGAATAAGACACAAGGAGGGGAGGCTAGCCCTCTAATTTTGGACTTCAAAAAGTTTTTTCAGCCACTAAAATAACTCTGAAATTCAATATTTAAAAGCTCAAAAAAAGGTGACAACAAGGTGGGAAACACAAGGGTAAAGGCCTTGGAATCTAAGTAGAAGGAATGGTGAGCCACTCCTCCACCCTTATTGGCTTTAAACCACAAGTTTCAGCCCAAAATTTCAGAGTTTAGACAGTCCAAAAACAGCCCAAAAACAGTACAAAAATGTGCTGGAATGAAGACAAAAGTAGCTAAAATAATAAGCTAAAACATAGAGCAATTTAAGCTAGTAAACAAGCCAAAGGAGGGGTGGATAACCCCTTCATTTTTGAGACTTCAAAACCACTTTTTTAGCCTCTGAAAACCTCTAAAAATCAGTGATAAAAAGCTCAAAAAAAGTTGATGAACAGATGGGAAACACAAGTGTAAAGGCATAGAGAATAAGGTTCAAAGAAGGGTGATTAACCTCTCTACTTTTAATAGCCTTATACCACAAGCTTCAACCCATAAAAATAGTTGAAAAACAGTTCAAAATTAGCAAGAAAAGATAGAAAAGAAGTAGTGCAAAGGAGCTAGTAGTTATACCTCTGATGAGGAATAACACTTTTGTTCACAAACCAACAAGTTTTCACTCTAAAGGGCTAAAATTTGGACCCAATTATCTCAGCAATGAGAGCTCCAATATTGGTTTAGGAAGTGTTTGGGTAAGGTGTGTGTGTTGCAAGATAGAGATAGAGAGAGAATTTCAAGAATTGGAACTTTTGAAATTTTTTTCAACCTTAAACCATTAAGAAAGGCCCCCCATATATAGAAAAACAACCCTCAAGTCGAACATATCAAGCCTGGATCAACTGGAGCTTTTGGGGGACAATTGGCCAAAAATATATGTGTTTTTCACCAGTGGCCTATGATGACCCCGTCACGTATAATATTTTATATTTGGTTAATTAAGGAGATTTGAGATTTTAATTAGTCGTTATCCTAATTTAATTTGGGATTTGTGAGAATTGTGGAATCTGATTCGTATATGATTCTATTGAAGATTTATTTTAAGGGTCCAAATGGCTTAAGAAAGCGAAATTAAGAAGTTGAATCAATTTAATTTTAATTATGGACCCATTTGGGAGTTAATTAAATATTCGATTCAGTTTAGTAAAATTGAGATTTGATTAATTAGGTCCAAATTGGAGTTAATTAAGTTAATTAAATTATGAGGATTGAGAATTGTGATTATTGTGAATTAAATTTCTTTACGGGGTGTCCAATTTGAATATGTAATTTATTGACAGAAATTTGGAGCCTGATTAGAAATTGAAAGCCTAAATGGTTTGAGAAATCAAAATTGATGATGACAATAAGTCTAATTTAATATTTACAGCCTTTTGGGAAGTTTGGTTAAAAATCTGATTCAAAATGATAAAGATTAAATATAATTAATTGGACCCTAATTAAAGTCAATTACACTAATTAAATTACGTGAAACTTATGATTAGTTATGATTAATTAAGATTAATTAAATTAAGAGGTGATTAATTAAGCTAATGAATAATCACTGACTAATTTAACTATACTCAACTAATTAACATTGTTGGTGTATATTAAAATGATAATAATAAATTATTAAACCTTCAAGCTTTATAAGTGTACATGAGGAGAGAGAATAGGCAAGTCTATTTATTATTTGGTGAGAGCATTATTGTGCTTCATTTTGTTTTTGGCAGACCCGTGAAGTGAGGGAGGGTGAGAACTGTGAGTGAGAGAGAGTTCAACTCCTTAGATCCTAGCTGGGAATTTTGAAGAAAAATTAAGGAAGCTATAGGAGAAGAAGATTTAAAGGAGAAATCAATCAAATTGCAGGAATTAAAATTTGAGGTACGAGATTCAAGCTTGATTTATGTAGGATCTTCTTTTTATGCTTGAGATTGAGAAGGGTTTGGAATCATGTTCATGAAATTAAAGAGAAATTGGGTTTTGAGCAAGAAATGAGTTACATACATAATTATGGAAAATTATGTTAAGTTTCATCATTTTAATTTAAATCTTGGAAATTGCATGCATAAGAAACTCATCAATCAAGAACTCTAGATGAGGAATCAAAGCTCAAATCTTGTAGATAAATTATCTAGAAGTTGAAATTAAGAAGTAAGTAGATTCAATTCCATGCAATTAAAAAGAAGTTAGTAAGATGATGAAGAAATAGAGTTAGGTTCAAATTTATGGAAGTTAAATTGGGAATTAATTATTTTGGATTTGATTTTGGAATAACTTGCATGAGATGAGTCTGATTCCTACGTGCATGGACAGATTCTACAAGATTTAATACTCTAATTGTACATGCACCATGTATTTATAATAATTGATTCATGTTTTGATGTAATAAGAATTAAGCTTTGGAAAAAAATTATGGATTTATGAACAATGAACTTAATTTGTAAATTAAAAGGAGTTTTGATGTAATGGATTTAAAATTGATCACGCATTGATGAAGATGAGCATCAATTGTGTTATCTAAGTTGGAAATGAAGCCTATATTTCACATGCATGTGAAATTCAAAGTGATGTGGAAATTAATTTGCATGAGTTTTAAAGATATGAAGTTGGTATGGGTTGTCAAGAAAAATGTGAAATAATTTGGGAATTGAATTGTGATTTTGGACAAATTAGACTCAATTTTCTTATGCCCTTATATTGTATAAAGATTTCCATGATTTTGTATCAAGAACATGAGCATTAGACCCTTTGAATGCTAAGTTTGAGCGTCAAATGCAATTCTGGAAATTCCAAAATTTGGCATGTCCGCTCGAGCGGGGAAATCGCCGCTCGAGCGTGAAATGTTGGCTTCTAGAACTTTTGTAGACATTGATGTCCGCTCGAGTGGAAAGAGTCACGCTCGAGCGTAGAAATGTAGTAACCAGTACTTTTGCAAACCAAAGGGGTCCGCTTGAGCTGCCAAATCCGCGCTCGAGCGGAGAGCTCTGTTCCTGAAATTATGAAAAATGGTTTTGTGTTTTATTTTCCGTTCTCTTTCATTTCTAAGCACTCTTAGGAATACATTAAGCTTTGTAAATGACCTGAAGGGTAAATGTTAGGATTTTTTGTTGTCAAATTCCATGGATCAAAACCAAGGTTGTAACAAGAGTTCTTTAAGAAGTTGGTTTCCTTCAAAAACAGGATTATTTTGGAACTCTGCAAGAAGTTGGAACTCTGCAAGAAGTTGGTTTTCTACAAGAAGTTGGTTTTCTTTCCCAACTAGGATTGCTTTGATTTTCTATAAATAGTTGGGTTTCTCCCAAATCTAGGCTATTCATTGATTCATTCATTGAATCCTCCAGATCTTTCTTTTTGGTTCTTAAAGGTTTATATCTGGGGATATTTTATTTTTCTTTGATGTCTTATTGAGTATTCAACTCATGATCTGAAAAGGCTACATCAAAGGTTTTGTTTGTTACACAAAAGAGAGAGTTGTTCTTCAGTTGTGGATTCTGAAGAATTCGAGCCTGAAGCTTCAGTTGTGAATTCTGGAGTGGCTCATCAAAGTTGTTCTTCAGTTGTGGATTCTGAAGAATTCGGTCTGAAGCTTCGGTGGTGGAATCCGGAGTGGCTCATCAGAAAGACAATTCCGTGGTGAAGATGGGGTTGGAAGAGGCACATAGAGGTTGGTTCAATTAGGCGTTATGGATTCGCTAGATAATTGAGAGTGATACCTGTGTAATTCCTTTATATCTTCTTAGTGGATTGTTCTGGTGGCTGTGGCCCGTGGTTTTTTGATCACAATTGGAAGGTGTCCAATTGTGGTTTTTCCACGTAAAATCTTTGTGTCTCTTTCTTTTGATTGTTTGATTGAGATTGTTTTTATATTCTGTTTAAAATTGATACATAATCACAAATCAACATCTAGGAGGTTACTAGATTTTTCAATTGGTATCAGAGCGGGTCGTTCTATTTTTTTTATAAAAAAAAAAATTTCTTTTAGAAAGCTCTATTTTTAAAAAAAAAAAAAAATCTTTTAGAACGAGATCTTGTTTGATTTGTGTGCATGTTTTTTTTTTACTTTATTGTTAAAAAAAAAAAAAATCAAAAAGATTTTCTTAATATGGTTTTACAAGCTTGAATATTTTTTGAGATGTCCTTGATGCATATTGGAATTGATGAGAATAAGCATTACATGTTAATATGTGTGTGCTTTCTATGGTCATTACTCATTTTGGAGTGTGTGTTCTTTGATTAGTATGTCTCATTCTGTACACACTCTTGGATTAGCAAATATTGGAGTATTTTGCCTTAGTGGTTATTTTTTCTATGGACTTCTGGCATGATATCTTTTGCTTTTCTAGAGGAATTGACCTATACTAGCATATCATAGGTGATGTTGAGTCTCTTAACCATCTTCCATCTTTTTGCATCTCCATGGCTTTCCCCTCTATTTTTTGTATTCTAGACATGAGGAAAAGGCTACCTCAGAGTCACCAACCAGGCCATCCTTAATATATCCATGCTTCTCTGGTTCGGTTTCCATACTCTTGAGCGTGTCAGCCGCCGATGAGTGTGCAAAAGAAAGAAAAAAAAAAAAATGTGCACAAGAAATAAAAGAAAGAAAAAAAAAGTGCAAAAGAAAGAAAAGAGAAAAAAATGTGAACAAAGAAAAGAAAAGGATTCATTGATTGAGGGGGAGCCTCCGCCTTTACTCACCAAATACCCCTTGATTCCTAGTGGTTTGACTTTCCTTAGTTATGCTTAGATTCTCGTTGGAGGTCCAGCTTTCATATCACTACTAGGATTTGAATCTTGTGTTTGTCGAACTCCAAGAGTCACACACACACTTTTATCATGAGATCTATGCTTTTCACATAATGCATCACTTTTTTTCATGAGGAATCTTCTATAAACTGTGCACATTGTATTTTCAAGTAATTGTGCTTCTTGGATAATCTTGTGTGTTTTAAGGTACAAATCTGAAATTCCTTACTTGCTCAACTATATTATATTTTGTTTTACTTGTTTAGTGAGGGGGAGTGTGGTTTATCATTCAATAGTTTGTTAACATGAACACTTTGTTTTGTTTGGTAAGGGAGATTGGCTTTAGTTGGTTTGCTTGATGCCTTGTATTGCTTATTTATTATTTTGTGTCAGGTGCATGTGTCTTAGTTTTCATCTATTCATACTACATGTTCTTAAAATCTCCAAGTTGCATCTATTTATGTTTTCCATCTCATACATCAAGATAATCGTGTCATATGTTTATTGCTTTTTCATATATTCTTGTGGGACTAATAGTTGTTTTGGAGATGGTGGCACTAATAGTTGTTTTGCAGATCATGACCTTGAAAAATAAGTTTGGAAAGAGATTTGGTTATAAGTGCTGGTTCCTAGTTGGTGATGTTGTTCTTGTTTTGATTGGAAATTTGTTTTAGTGATTTTGTTAGGAAATTTGTTTTAGATTGGTTTTATCCAGGATTTGACAAAGGGGGAGATTGTTAGGATTTTTTGTTGTCAAATTCCATGGATCAAAACCAAGGTTGTAACAAGAGTTCTTTAAGAAGTTGGTTTCCTTCAAAAACAGGATTATTTTGGAACTCTGCAAGAAGTTGGAACTCTGCAAGAAGTTGGTTTTCTACAAGAAGTTGGTTTTCTTTCCCAACTAGGATTGCTTTGATTTTCTATAAATAGTTGGGTTTCTCCCAAATCTAGGCTATTCATTGATTCATTCATTGAATCCTCCAGATCTTTCTTTTTGGTTCTTAAAGGTTTATATCTGGGGATATTTTATTTTTCTTTGATGTCTTATTGAGTATTCAACTCATGATCTGAAAAGGCTACATCAAAGGTTTTGTTTGTTACACAAAAGAGAGAGTTGTTCTTCAGTTGTGGATTCTGAAGAATTCGAGCCTGAAGCTTCAGTTGTGAATTCTGGAGTGGCTCATCAAAGTTGTTCTTCAGTTGTGGATTCTGAAGAATTCGGTCTGAAGCTTCGGTGGTGGAATCCGGAGTGGCTCATCAGAAAGACAATTCCGTGGTGAAGATGGGGTTGGAAGAGGCACATAGAGGTTGGTTCAATTAGGCGTTATGGATTCGCTAGATAATTGAGAGTGATACCTGTGTAATTCCTTTATATCTTCTTAGTGGATTGTTCTGGTGGCTGTGGCCCGTGGTTTTTTGATCACAATTGGAAGGTGTCCAATTGTGGTTTTTCCACGTAAAATCTTTGTGTCTCTTTCTTTTGATTGTTTGATTGAGATTGTTTTTATATTCTGTTTAAAATTGATACATAATCACAAATCAACATCTAGGAGGTTACTAGATTTTTCAGTAAAGAAAGAAGCCTAAGAGAAATAAATAGATTAAAGAACGGATTGAATTGTTTGTGACCCAATATGTGTTATGAATTGTGTAGGGTCGAGCATAAGGACGAATCCACCAGCAGAACACTATGAGTAATATCTTAGTAAAGATATGTTCAAGCATGTTGTTTTCCCAAATGTTACTTCTGTACATGCCTTATGGATTTGTATGTTTGAATTAAGAATTAGTATTCTAAATGTCAGTCTTTTGCTTAAGACTAAGTAAATACAAATACGATCATGATCATGAGTATGAAACACACATAAATACGTTTGACATGAATGATTGGGCCAAAGGCCATCTGGTATGAATGATTGGGCCAAAGGCCGTCTAACATGAATGATTGGGTCAAAGGCCGTTTGACATGAATGATTAGGTCAAAGGCCGTCTGACATGAATGATAGTCTGACATGAAGGATTGGGCCAAAGGCCGTTTGACATGAATGATTGGGCCGAAGGCCGTTTGACATGAATGATTGAACCAAAAGCCATTTGATACAAACGAATTGGGCTTGAGGCCGTTTGATATATTAGATAAAAACGTGAATGGGCTTAAGGCCGTTAGATATGTCTGTTACGAATTTCATTCATGTAACTTCGTTATTTTGATATTATTCACTGGGCTATCGCTCACTCTCATTTGTATGTGTGTAGGTGAGCAAAGGGATGTCCAAACTCAACCTCAATGAAAGATATGAGAGGAAGTCAAGTTTTGTGGAGTCAGCCCGCACGTCTCACGCACAAGACTTTATTTTCGTTCATGTGTTTACACTTTTTCTATATCGGTGAATACGTTGGACCATCCATGCATATAAGCTTGTTTTGTTTGGCTGACTGCATGTCTTGAAGTTCCTAGATGTATAAGATATTAACTCCGTTTTTATGTGTGAGTTATTATGGATTGTTTATGAAATGTTTCGCTTTATCATGTAAGCACAGCTCATTAGACAAAATTTTTAAGTCTGCTTCCGCTTTTGGCCCCATATGATTATTTTTAAAATCTGTTTTCTGTCTGAGGCCGTAGGTAATCTAACGATTACTGGCCGGTTATGATCCTAACCTATAGGGGCGGGTTCGGGTCTTGACATGGCCGGCAAGCTAGAAGTGTAAATTGCCGGCCACCAAAAAATCTGCTTCCAAGCCCGACTTCAAATGGGTATATCTCCTTCATCTGGACTCGGTTTTAGGTCATTCGTGAGTCTAAATTGAAGCCCCGAATGTCTACTTTCCAATGGTGGTAGCCTAACATCTAAATTCTAAGTGTGAAAAGAGATATGCCTATTTTAGTGAAGATTGTTCATTTCTATCTTAACCAGATGGATGCCTAACTTCAAACGGTCATATCTCCCTCATCCGGACTCGGATTTTGGAGATTCTTGAGTCTAATTGAAGCCCCGAAAGTCCAATTTCCAATGGTGGTGGCCTCACAAATAAATCCAAAGTGTACAAAAAGGTATGCCTAATTTAGTGAAGGCTTCCCAGTTCTCTCTTAACGGTTTCATGCCCAACTTCTTTCCCAACTAGTTTTCTTCCCTATCCTTCTATTTTCTTCAACTCCAAACCTATAAATAAGAAGTTTTTAAACATTTTTCAAAGAGTTCACCTTTGTTTCATTTATTTCCACTTTGTCCTTACTTGGTTTACCGAAAAGTGCAAATTTTAACGAAATGCGAGCTTCGGAACATCGTAGAAACATTTTCAAAAATATTTTGAAAGAAAGGGTTTCAAGGTCTAAAATAGTTTTGTTGAAAAATAGTTTTGGTCAAAAATGAGATGTAAGGTTGGGATTTAGAAGCTCTTCTTGCCGAAGAAATTGAACATTTGTACAGCATAACTTTTATCATCGAGTGATCAACCTGAGACACCCAAGTCTTAAGGGCAATCAAAAATGGAATCTCTACAGTTGCCCCTCTTTGACAGAGCTCAGAGTCATGAAATGACGTGAGCGAATATCAAATCCCGAAGATGACCCATTTTGACAAGGCCGTAAGACTTGGGCAAACAAACAAAATGCAGATGCCGTTGGTTGAACCCGAGGGTTGCTTACGTATCCCTTTGAAAGGAATCAGACCAGCGTAGTTCAGGGGCAGGATGCAAATGATACACAATGCAATAAAACAATGTAAATGATATTCAATGTAATGAAATAATCAAACCACAAGCAGTGCAAAACCACACAAATACCATATAGGGATGGAGATGCAAAATCACACTATGTTTTATATAGAAAATAAGTGGGCATAGCCAAACAATGCCTAACACTAGCTAAGTGCCTACATCCTCAACATTGGCCTCAGCGCAGCATGGATGCTCACATAACAGAACCATGTTTCAACATGAAAGGGGTGCGAACACATGCAAAACTGTGTTTTTCGTAGAGAGAGAAAGAATACAAGTAATTGGGTGGTATGATATAAGTGAGGAGTGATCTACTGAGGAAAGATTGTGATCCTAAATGCTAAATACAACAAAACAAAGTACGATACAGTGGATGCAATGGGTGGAGTGAATAACAGGCATTGGCCGAACTACGTCTTGCCTAGAAAAGGCATGGACACAAAACAAACCACGTCTAACATAGAAAAGGTGTTGACACCCTCAATACTGGCCTCAGCGCAACATGGGTACTTACACATGATAGAACTATGTTTCAATGAGGGAAATGTATGGACACATGCCGAACTAAGCTTAACATGGAAAGGATGCAGGTAATAAAATAGTATGATGTAATGAACGCGATGGGAAATGTAATAGATGAATATGGTGACATACTCCAACCACGCTGGAATCGTGAGAAGAGGAAGAACAAATTCCAAACAAGTCGAAATCGCGTGAGGAATGGGACACTCAAACCATGCTGAAATCGTGAAAGGAGGTCCTGAGAAAACCGCTCAGGGTCCCGTTCCACGCATTCTGAGATAAATTCCAAACACACTGAAATCGTGAGAAGAGGTCCCAAGAAAACTGCTCAAGGTCGCGTTCCACGTGTCTTGAGATAAATTCCAAACACGCTGAAATCGTGTGAAGAAAAGAGAACTCTAACCACGTTGAAATCGTGAGAAGAGGTCCTAAGAAAACCGTTCAGGGTAGTGTTCCATGCATCCTAAGAAAAATTCCATACACGCTAAAATCGTGTGAGGAAAGGGACACTCTAACCATGCTAAAAACTGTGAGAAGAGGTCCTAAGAAAACCGCTCAGGGTCGCGTTTCACGCGTTCTAAGAAAAATTCCAAACATGCTGAAATCGTGTGAGGAAAGGGACACTCTAACCACGCTAAAATCGTGTGAAGAGGTCCTAAGAAAACCACTCAAGGTCGTGTTCCAAACATCATGAGAAAAATTCCAAACACGCTGAAATCGTGTAAGGAAGGGAACACTCAAACGACGCTGAAAACCGTGAGAAGAGGTCTTAAGAAAAGCCCTGGGGGACAACGATCCTAAACATTGCTCAGCATAAAAGGATAAATAATACAAGATAATGCAAGATTCAAATGAATGCAATAAGTGCAATAGGTAATATGACGTATACGACAAGCAATGTAGTGAATGATGTATAGAGCAACGCAATAAACAAACAAAGCGGCGCTCTAGAAAACACCTCATGGGGCAAGTGGCGATGAACCGCTCTACTCTAACAGGGATCTCCCTCTTGTGTTCTTCGAACTCTTACCTTCAACTTACAGTTTAAAGGCCCTCAAATGCTGACAAGGGGTAGCCTCTGCATGTAGAAGCCACAGATGCTGCTTTTCTTCCTGATCATATTCATAACTTTCCCTATTCTCCAACGAGGTGACAGACTAGGTTGGTTCAGTATCCAAAATTGAGGTGCACACATGTTATCTCAATCTATGGGGTTGCCATACAGATTTCAAGCGGGAGATACACCCCTGGATATTTAAACCAGACTTTAGTCTCGGAAATTCCAAACCTTTGTGTTCTAGGCATCGCTATTCGAACTCTAGTTTCCACCGTCACAGTTGGCCTCCTAGGAACTCATTCCAAACACAACCAAGATGCCTCTAACAGGGAATGGTGCTTAGGGAGAGTACTTTTAATTGCCATTCTAGCTTGAAGCAGGCTTGAGCTTGAGCTTGAGCTTGAGGTACACTCATACTCCGGAGAAAAGACAAGGCCTGAGAAGGTGCATCAGGAATGTAATCTCGGTATTTTCTAAAGTTGAAATACACTAAGATGCTCCAAATTTTCCCTCTTTTCTTTTGCTCTGTAGTCTGGAACCTATGTAGCTTCGGATAGGTCCTTGTTCTATTGCTTTCACTCTTGACCTGGGTTGAACCTTGCAATTTATGAAAGAAAGAATTTTGTTTTGCACATCATGTTGAGAATAGCATGACACTTTGAGCACAAAACGATTTATTTTTGCAATTGGAACTGAGAAATGAGTTCTTAACTGGGTATTGAGCCTACGACTGACCACAGTCAAAACAACTCAACAAAGGAAAACAAAGTAAAACAACCTAAACATAAATATTTACACTCACAATGACTCAAAACAAGAATCGAGACAAACAAAAACAACAAACATAACCCTCGGATATGTTTCAATGGTGAGAGACCTCTCGGTTCATGGGGAGCCTGCTTCTCTAGATATTGTTTCCCACCCTTTCTTATTTGTGATTCTCGTATCACTTTGGCACTCAATCTCTATTTTCTCTGAAAAGCCCTTTACTTACTTTTTCTCTCAGCGCACATCTCTTAATTCTTTAATCTCTCTTATTTTTTATCCCTTCCCAAGTGTGGTTGATGGATAAGCTAGAAGTGTGGACCTTATGAGGGGGGTCAAATATCCAGCATTCGTGCTTCACACTTAGTTCGATAGCTCACTGCTCGAGAGAGGTTTTGGCCTCTACTGCTAGCTTTAGTTGTGCCCTTTTCTGGCGAGTTCATTGATAATGGGGAAAAGACAAAACACCTGACTCGACTGTGCCCCTAGTTCATCATTTTGACCATTTTTTTGTTTTTGGCTTTCTGCTAAAACAATTTTGACCAACATGAGAGTTAGATTATCATGCTTGTTCGACTTTCTACTTTGAAATCATGTAAGTCAGGCTATGAGCACCGAAAATTTTCCTTTTTTGGGTCCAAGAAATGGTCTAGTTTTGGAAAAAATGGAATAATTTTCAAGAGAATTAGTCAACTTTGCTAAAAATCCTCAAAACTGTTTGCAAACGGCCACTACCCGACCAACGAGCAATTAACTCTTGAGATGTGCAACCTCAGATCTGAACTTGAATTGTCTTGCAGTTGAATCTTCTAACGAAATAAACAATCGATTTTGAACGAAGACGAGCACGAAAATGAGCCAATTTGCACATAGATAGGATAGCTGAGTTTGAATAAGGATAAGCTAGCCAACATGGATGAAACAAGCAGGCTAAAAATGGTTGGGGCCGAACTTCAAGATGAAGTTGCCTACGTATCCCAAAGATGGGAATCAGGCCTTACATAGTTCCGGGTTTAGGGTGCACTCGGGTATTAACTCTCTCCTTTTATGCTCTAACTTTTGCCAAAGCCACCCTTTCGAGTTTTCAACCTTGCGAGCTCTATTTTTTCCTTTCATTTTTCTTTCTTCTTTTTTTTCTTTTCTTTTTCTTTTTTTTTTTATTTTTTTCTTGCTCTAACTTTTGCCTGGGTCGCCCTTCTGGGTTTTCAGCCCAATAAGCCTCTCACGAATAGAATAGTTTAACTTGTCCATGTTGATCAGTCGTAGGATCTCTAAGCCATCTGAATCCAGGAGAATGGTTGTTGTTCACTGATGATATAAGGGCCCATCCAATTAGGTCTGAATTTGCCCCTAATGTCATGGATAGGAACTTGATTGTCCTTCAACAAAAATTTTCTTCTCTCAAATTCTGGGATTTGGCTTTCTTGTTGATCTCCATTGGCTTGAGAAATGACCTAATTTTTAATCTTCGAGCGTATCTAACCTTTTTTGCCCATAGTTCAAGGGCTGCTTCTAATCCAGCTACGTAAGCTTCCTTTGATGACATACGAACTTATTACCCCTTGTTCAAGGGCTACTTCCAAGTCGGCCACGCAAACCTCATATTGTGATTGATTGTTGAACATTCTAAAACAAGGTTCAAGGTTTGCAAGCAAATGGGTCGATTCTTGAGGCTGAGAGTGATCTTATGCTGTACAATCTCAAGATCAATTCTAGGCATGTCTTCATAGAACCACGCAAAAGATTTTTGAAATTCTTTTAATGAAGCGACTAGTCGCTCATGCTCTTCTGAAGACAATGTAGAACCAATCTGAATCCAGCCAGGATCCTTCTCAGGACTCACATTAAGAGACATGATTTCATTCATTAAGGGCTTAGCAGGCCTCTCTTTCTCTTAGTTGATCAAATTTTTGCAAATCCCGAGAAATTCCTTCCTCTTTGTTTTCATCACAGTTTTGGAAACAGTTTTGAAAAACTTTGGTCAATGCAATGATTTAAAGGCACAGAGAAGTAAGTGGAAAAGTACTGCCATTTCATTCAGATCTTCTGGCGCAACTGGCTCATTGGTAGAAACAGACTCAAAGAGTGAAAAAGACAAACAAAACAAGATAGTGATGTGATGTTTGAGTTAACATGCCCCAAATCACCTGATTCTAACACAACAAGACTGACTCAATACCCAAGTCTGAAAGTACAATAAATAGCATTTTCAAAGTGCTAAAACAGTGCGTGCCATTCACCATATCTGGAGTAAAATGAACGCCATCAGCAGGTGGTTCATCCCTGATCACATCATCACATTATCCCCCAAGTTCATCGACCCAACACTGATAGAATTTGTAAGACCCAGTGAAGTGATGACCTTATTGTCAATCAGATCTTGAACTTCATGGTGAAGACGAAAACAACCGTCAGTGTCATGGCCGGTTTGTTGATAGAAGGAATAGTACTTGGCAGCATTATACCTAAATGGAAGGGGATCAGAGAGAGGCTGAGGGTCAAGGGGTTTGAGATGGCCTTGTCCTATGAGGATTTGGAAAGCTTTGGACAAGGTCATGTAAAAGGGATTAAAGGTGCGGTTTCCAGTCCTACCAGGGTTGACAAAGGGGTTGGCAAGTGTTGACTGAGTTTGATGACTTCTTATGGGTGTAGGATTGAAGCTGAAAGGGGTGTTTCTGGTAAAACAGCCCTTTTCATGGTTTATTCCTAGATTCAAAATGCTCCCAACCTGAGCGACAAAAGTGTCATCTACAGTCTTTGCAACAACTACAAGCACTTGCTGTTTGTTTAGCCCTTTGACCTTCAATGCCTTAATAGCCCACTGAAGTTGTTTATAAGGATTGATACTTGCCCCGTCCTTGTTCTTTCCCCTTGCCTCCACTTTGCCAAGGGATTAGATCGCTATATCAGAGCAAAGCCCAGTTGTTGTCGACATGTCATCACCCTGACTTAAGATAGCTTCTGGATGGCCCTGTCAATTGCAGCTCGCCCCATGATTTGAGAGCCTTTTGGCGTGAAATTTCTAGCATGTGATGTGGTCGATAATGGAGCCAAAATCCTAAAGGCTAGATCTGCCATAGTTCTTTGAAGATCTTCAATCATGCTCATTAGCTCAAAAGTAGTGGGTTCATGGGTTTGAGATAATTGGGGTTCAAGTGCATCCATCATACACAAGTCCATGTTTTCTAGAATGAACACCTTAAGCTTAGGTAAATGGGCCGGGGTGATGTATATGCTGGGGTTGTAGGTGGAAGGCAGTGTATGGATTAGGTTGAGGTGTGAAGACAATGGGCTAGTGGTGGCCTGAGGTCCTTTTGGTGGAGCTATGATCTCTTCGGCAATAAGATCCTGAATCTTATGATGAAGGCAGATGCAACGGTTTGTATCATGACCGTGCTGTTGATGATGGGCACAGTATTTAGCTGGGTCATATCTTGGTGGAAGAGGATTTGGAAGGGGTCAGGGTTCTAGGAGCTCTAGGTACCCTTTTTCTAGCAGCATTTTCAAGGTTTGAGAGAGACTCATGTAAAGAGGATGGAAATTTTGGGCTTGGGGCCGAGTTGAAGTGGTTGGTTTTTGGCCATTGATGGGAGTGGTGACAGTGTTTACTTCTAAGTATTTCACAGCTGTGCTACCACTAGTAGTAGCATTAGAACTGCGAACAACATTATTCTTCAAAGGCTCATTATCCTCCACAATGATCCCTTGTATGATGGCATCCTCAATTTGAACCCTCATTTCATGAAGCTCTGCAAAGGTAAATAGAGGTAGAACAATCATCTTCTGCAGCAACTTGCCATGCAGATTTCAAACAATCATTCTCATCTGATCCTTTTTGGAAGGTCACGTGGTCATCATTGATGCTTTGGCCCGCTATCTAGTCACAAACTCAGAGAAACCCTCCTTCAGCTCTTGACGCGTTACCTTACGATCACGAGTTGTGACCTCGATCTGCATGTTATAAGAATATTGCGCAATGAAGGATTCGGCCAACTCTTGCCAGTTCTGTTTCACAGGGTCTTTCAATTTCGTATACCAGATGGCAGTTATTCCAGACATGGTTCGGCTTAATAGTGACAACTTCTGCACTAGGGTCAAATCCATTAGTCGTAAAATATCTAAAAACAGCAGTAGGTGTACTATTGGTCTCCGAAGGCATCAAAACGATTAATATACGGCATTTTAAACCACTCTGGTAAGGTAACTGATGATTCGATGTACCCATCCTCTATGTCTGGGATGGAGTTAACCCCTTGCGCTCTTTTGAATAGCTTCTCCAGTTTAGTGACTTTAAGCACCGTTGGATCAACTTCGAACTCGAATGGTGCCTCGGCCTGATAAACCGGGGCTTTGGAGGCTTGTGTCTAGATAGCTTCTACTTAGACTGAGAAAATCGGAACACCCTCGGTTTGTGGATCTTGAGCAGTGGCAGCATTAGCTATAGTATCGGGCACAGGGATAGCTGTGGTGGGTACATGTGATGCAGAGGCTGTTGCTGGCTACAATTGCTGTTGCTGGAGGCTAGTTATAACCTCGGCCTGATGGTCACGTCATGCTGGAGGGAGTTAACTGTTTGCTGCAAATGGAGTAATAATTCCTTCAAATTTGTCGGAGGTTGAGCCATGATAAGCGTAGATGCCCAGGATGAGCTAAACAAAGGTAATCTAACTGGTGAATGTTTGAACAGTGGAACTGGTGAACCCTATCTGGCCCTCCTTCGTCTCACCACCGGTGAAAGTGAAGCAAACATTGGCTACCTCTGACCTAAATTTTCGACCTGACAAAGTCTACCGACACGAGTCCAGAGTACCTGGGGAATATCAGAGCCTTCTGAAGCTATGGTTCTAGGCCTACTTTGTAAAACAGAAAACATACAGCACCACAGCCCAATTTCACTAGAATAGATGTGATCACAGCTGAATGAATGTACTCCCCGCTGTATTCTGCCCCAAAATAGATACCAACTTTGCAACTGATACGCACATTCTTGTACAGTTTCACTGTAAAGCACATACCAGTTAAAAAGAGTCAAAACACCCCTATGAGGGGGTAAGGTTACCTTGTCCTAGTTTCGTCAGGAACTAGGGTTTACTACTCAAACATAAGGATGGAAATTTGAACCCGACCCGATGGGGACTCGACCCCCTGACCCCGAATTTAACGGTTTTTCCCCGAAAAATACTCCTGACGAGCCGGGGATGGTATTCAAAAATAAATCCCCAGTGATATTTGGGCTGGGGACGGTGATACATATTCCAACCTCGGCCCCGCCCCCTGCCCTGTTTAGCCCCCGATATATATATATATATGTTTAGTTTAGGGTTTGGTTGACTCACATTACACTGTCACACAAAAATAGGAACAGCCACTCCTTTCTCCCTCTACTCTCTCTCACTCTCTCTTCTCTTTGCAAGCAACTCTCTCTCACTCACTCTGCTCTCTACAGTCGGCGACAACTCTCTCTCACTCACTCTTCTCTCCACAGTGGCGATGGCTCTCTCTCACTCACTTTTTTCTCCGCAGTGGCGCCGACGTCGTCTCCTCCTCCGCGCAGTACGCACACCCTCGCTCCTCCTCCTCCGTCACATCCTCCTCCTCCACGCCACCGTCGAGCCTTCATACTCCGGCTTCGGTTTCTGCCATGGCAGATCTGGGAAGATCTGAGTAGATCCCGCCACCGTCGACTTCCTTGTTATTACATCTCATATCTCAAATCTGTGTGTTACATGTATGTCTGTGTGTTACTGTGTGTATGTATACATACATGTCTGTGTGTTACATGTATGTGTCTCTATCTGTCTCCATTTCTTTTTTTTTTTTGGTTGCTGTTGATGATGTTGTTGTTGGTGAGCGGGGATTTTCTGGGGTTAGGGAAACCCGATCCCCGTTAGGGGGCTGGGGTGGGGGGGTGATGGGTTCCCCACCGGGGATCGGGGACAGGGACGGGGAGTTTTGTAGCTTCGGGGATCGGGGACGGGGAGGGCGATCCCCGGCCCCGTCCCGCCTTGCCCCATTGCCATTCCTACTCAAACAAAGTGGTTTCACGCAATCCTGTATTCTGGTAAGCATCCTGTCCTAGTTTGGAATAGTCTCTATGGCTTTTCTATATGCAACTAGGTCGAATGGTCAAAAAAGGGTACCTCAGCAAGACTACTTAATATACCTCTCACACCTAACACCGAGAAGTGACAGGAAGATCAAGCGGTATAGCAATAGTCCAAATCCAAGGGTTGTGTCCCAACATGGCAGTTCCCACGACTGGTTAGCCTTTTGGCAAGCTTTTGGGCAAGCCTCCGGCAAATCGTCTAGGAATAGTAGATGGCAAACACAGTGACTTAAGCGCACCAATGCAAATGCAATGCAAAAAAACATATAAGTATAGATAATATTTCACATCATGAATTTCAAGTCAAGTTCTCTAATACCCTAGTAGAGTTGCCAGAAACTGTAGCTCAACTTTTTCGTGCCCCCTTTCGGAAGACGACTAAGCCCTACTGTATCGGACTCCCGTGGTTCTAAATCTGATTTCACACGTGCAATGTGAAATAGACAATCACCAAAGAGTCCCAATCTGGCAAATCTTTTGGAAAATCGATTTTGAATCAAATTGTCAAAAATGGACTGCTTTGCTAGATACAGAGTCGCCACCTAAATATTTTTGGAAAATTTAGAAAACTCATGACTCGTGCCAAAGGCCACGTGTTTGTCATCGCCAAGATTATCTCGGCTGGAGAACTTAGGTAGAAGAGGGGAAGGTCATGAATTGAGCACCCCCGCTTGCCCGATCAAAGATTAGCCTCTACTAGTCATGATATGAATCTTATCGACATTATATACTCTTGTTCCGATTATTAGGCTAACATTACTATGTGATACGCACACACACAAGTACAGACTAATTTGCAAGAATTGGAATACTTGACTCATTTTTGTTTTGAAAATTGTTTCGAATATGTACCACTTAAAAAGTGAGCGCATATAAACACTACTGAAATTATTCCAATTCAAGCAAATAGCCTTCATCCACAGGCATTCAAGCAGTTTATCATTTAAGCATTTAGCCTCATGGCAAGCATGCTAGACATGGCAATAATCACACGCATGCAATATGCTAAAACGTGTAAAGGCTCACCTAGTACTCCAAGCCAAAAAAGAGAAATGAGTTAGAAAAATGCATGATTCCTAACTATGCGATATGACTAATGCAATACATGCGAGATACAATTTACTAGGCTCGGCTACTAACATAGCATATGAAGCAATTTGATAGCATGCGGTCTAAGCACATATTCAAAGAATGTTTAACGACAATGCAATTAGAATGATGAACCGAGCCTCGGTGTATACAAGACAAGTGGATGCAAACATGAGATATGCTAAACAAAACATGATGCTTGTAAAGTAACCATCGTAAGCTAGTAAATAAAAGGAAGAAAGACATGGGGTTGGAAGACATGCATTATTACAACATTGCGCTCTCACGAAGGAGAGTCCAAATGAACTAACTAGCTAACTAATTAAAGCTAAGCTAATTAACTAACTATTACAAACTCAAATGAATAATTAGCTAAACTACTTAACTAATTATTACAATAAATTAATTAACTATTCTAGCTAACTAATCATTACAACATGAGGTGAATTAGCTATTCTAACTAATTAATTACAAAGCCATTATTTATATTTATAACACAGATCCTCAGGGTCGATGGCGGGCTCATGCATAAATACGGTTTCCTCCCGAAAAAGCCACTATTTCTGTTGTTGAATGCCTCTGTTACACAGTAAAGCACTTGCACTGATTTCCACCTCCAGACCAACTCTGTTCTGCTTCAAAAGGACACTGCTTGATTTTGCACTGGTGGTCGGCAGAGGGCCTACTGTCCACTGAAGGTGGCCTACCGGCCACTGAAAGGGGTCTTCCGGCCACCAATAGCTGCGTATCGGCCATTGATGACCGAACTTTCCTACTGTAACAGAGAGCAAATAAAGCAGGATAGCGTATTCTCAAGAGTTTGTTTGCACAACTCACCTCTTTATCATTTGAACAGCTCAAAGGAGTAGTAAGTTTGATTTACAAACCACCAATGGATGTAACTTCATTGCATGATGGCTTATGAACCAAGTGTACAAGTTCAATAAATGCAACAAAATAAGACTCTCAAAACCACCTCCTCATCATGAAAGATCAAGGGAAGTAGTTGACAATGAATCTTGAACTGTTTTCATCCCTAATGAGTATGAAACGACTCAAGACTCAAGGGTTCAATTAACGTCCGATTGAACCCAAACCAAATTTTTATCTTGCACCTTTTTTATTCACCAATTTTATTACTCCATTTTAATTACCTCTCAATTCTTTAATCAATTAAGTCCATAAGTGAATTTAAGTCCTCTAATGGAAAGAGGGCTCAAACCAAGTATTGCTTTGGGCATTAAAGAGACATCATACCGTTGGTAGTGAACCCTCAAAGGGATTAAACCATTAAGCATGACACCTCAATCTCACGCGTAAACAAACAAATAATTTGAAACCACTTTCAAAGCAAAGAAAAAGCCAAGGAGGGAGGTTGCAGAGGTGATTAAAGGTGAGAACAAGTAAGAAAAACACTAAACAAATGCAATCAACTCAAATAAGGTGGTGTCTAAGGCCTAAAACACCAAATTTATGAGGACAACTACACTACAAGCACGCAATATAAGGCTCAAAAGCAATGAACACTTAAAAATAGTCCTAAAACAATGCTAAAGAAGTCCTAAAACATGCTGGAATTAAGACAAAAATAACTAGAATAATAAGCTAAAACATAGAGCTATGTAAGCTAGTGAACAAGACACAAGGAGGGGAGGCTAACCCCTCTAATTTTGGACTTCAAAAAGTGTTTTTAGCCACTGAAATAACTCTGAAATTCAGTATTTAAAAGCTCAAAAAAAGGTGGCAACAAGGGAGGAAACACAATGGTAAAGGCCTTGGAAGCTAGATAGAAAGAATGGTGAGCCACCCCTCCACCCTTATTGGCCTTAAACCACAAGTTTCAGCTCAAAATTTTAGAGTTTAGACAGTCAAAAAAATTGCCCAAAAATAGTACAAAAATGTGCTGGAATGAAGACAAAAGTAGCTAAAATAATAAGCTAAAACATAGAGCAATTTAAGCTAGTAAACAAGCCAAAGGAGTGGTGGCTAACCCCTCCATTTTTGGGACTTTAAAACCAATTTTTTTGCCTCTAAAAACCTCTGAAAATTAGTGGTAAAAAGCTCAAAAAAAGTTGATGAAGAGATGGGAAACACAAGTGTAAAGGCTTAGAGAACAAGGTTCAAAGAAGGGTGATTAACCCCTCTACCTTTAATAGCCTTAAACCATAAGCTTCAGCCCACAAAACTAGTTGAAAAAAAGTTCAAAATTAGAAAGAAAATATAGAAAAGAAGTAGTGCAAAGGAGCTAGTAGTTATACCTCTTGAAGAGAAATAACACTTTTGTTCACAAACAAACAAGTTCTCACTCTCAACGGCTAAAATTTGGACTCAATAATCTTAGCAAAGAGAGCTCTAATATTGGTTTAGGAAGTGTTTTGATAAGGTGTGTGTGTTGCAAGATAGAGATAAAGAGATAATTTCAAGAATTGGAACTTTTGGAATGTTTTTCAACCTTAAACCATTAAGGAATGCCCCATATATATAGAAAAACAGCCCCTCAGGTCGAAAATATCAAGCCTAAAATAGTTGGAGCTTTTGGGGGACAACTGGCAAAAAATATCTATGTTTTTCACTAGTGGCCAGCAGGCCAGAAGTGTAAATTGCCGGCCACAAAATGATGGCCTGCCGACCACCTGTTGGGCACCAAAAATCTACTTCTACGCCCTACTTCAAATGGGCATATCTCCTTCATCCAGACTCGGTTTTAGGTCATTCTTGAGTGTAAATTGAAGCCCCAGAATTCTACTTTCTAATGGTGGCAGCCTCACATTTAAATTCTAATTGTGTAAAGAGATATGTCTATTTTAGTGAAGTTTTCTCATTTCTATCTTAACCGGATGGATGCCTAACTTCAAACGGTCATATCTCCCTCATCCGGACTCAGCTTTAGGAGATTCTTGTATCTAAACTGAAGCCCTGGAAGTCCACTTTCCAATGGTGCTAGCCTCACAACTACAGTTGAAGTGTACAAAAAGGTATTTCTAATTTAGTGAAGGCTGTCCAGTTCTCTCTTAACGGTTTCATGCCCAACTTCTTCCCCAACTAGTTTTCTTCCCTCTCCTTCTATTTTCTTCAACTCCAAACCTATAAAGAAGAAATGTTTAAAGATTTTTCAAAGGGTTCACCTCTGTTTCATTTATTTCCATTTTGTCCTTACTCGGTTTACCGAAATGTGTAATTTTTAACGAAATGCGAGTTTCGGAACATCGTAGAAACATTTTCAAAAATATTTTGAAAGAGAGGGTTTTAAGGTCTAAAATAGTTTTGGTGAAAAAAAAGTTTTGGTCCAAAAATGGGGTGTAAAGTTGGGATTTAGAAGCTCTTCTTGCTAAAGATATTGAACATTTGTACATCATAACTTTCATCATTGAGTGATCAAACTGAGGCACCCAAGTCTTAAGGGCGGTCAAAAATAGGGTGTCTTCCTTCGTCTCATTCTTAGTATGTTTCTAGGTCTTAACCTTTTATTGAATCTTAATCATGGCCTAGGAATGCCTAGGATGTAATGTGGATGCTAAAATGCACTTTGGAACCCTTAACAAAACTTGTTAAAAACAGGGGTCCCGCTCGAGTGCAACTTTCTTCACTCGAGCAGACATGCAAACATGTGAGGGGACGCTCAAGTGAAAGTTCCTTCACTCGAGCGGTCTGTAAACTTTGAAAAAGTACTAGTTGTGTGATTTTTCCGCCTGACGGTCACTCGATGGTCGCTCGAGTGTGAGACTCAACTCCTCACTCAAGCGCAACTCTTGTCGCTCGAGCGATCTGCAAAAACATGAAACTTCTGGGAGCTTGCATTTCACACTCGAGCTAACTTTTGGTCACTCGGGCAAACATGCAAGATCACAGAGTGGTCGCTCAAGCACAAGATTCGTCGCTTGAGCGAAGAGGTAGAATCTGGAATTTCCAAATTGCTCTGCCAAGTGCAAAATTCAATTCCAAAGCTGTAAATCACGGTCTTTTGGGCCAAAAACTTGAGGAAACTTGAGAAAATACTTGTAAATGAATAAAACATGGTGAATTCTAAATCATTTCACAAAATTAAGTCCAAAAGTTTTGTCAATTGTTTTAAACTCAACATTCAAATTGTGAAAACATATCATTATATATCATGCATGTAAAAGTGCAAGTTCAAAGCTTTCAAAACATGATCCAATGAGGTGTCTAACTCAAAAACATGTTGAATTCTTAGAAGAAGATCAAGGTAAGGACATGCAAGAGGTAATTACTGGAAAACAATCTCAAATTGTGATGAAATGAGCATGCATGCATGATATGGTTCAATTCTCTTCAATTCTAACTCAATTCTTGTATCAACCAACTTAATTCTTTAGAGTTCAAATCCTACACATCATATTTGTACAATCTAAAGGTTGAATTCTTACCTAGACTTCCCAAGATGAGAGCTAGAGGCTTAATTCTTGAATCTCTAAGTCCAATCTTTCGTCTCCCTAGCAATTCCCCTTAGTTGAGCTCAAATCTCTCCTTTCTCTCCATCTCTCACGTTTTTGGGCTCAATGAGGATGAAATGAAGGTGCAAGAATGATCTCAAGGAGTTAAATTAGCCTTATATAGGCTTGATTAGGGAGTTTAATCAATTGAGCTTACCACTAATCAAATGAACACTATTTTATTCTAATTAATTCGTTCCGAATCGAATTTCAATTGAACCTACCATAACGTTCTAAAAATTCCAATTAATACAAAAACCAAGTCAATTTCATGATCGGATGCTAATAAGGCCTTCAATTTACAAAATAAAACAAATTTAGAGACAAATATTCATACACAAGACAGATAGAAAACTCATATAACACATAACACACATAATGAATGCAAAATTTCACTTTAATTACTTATTAAGCATTCTTAATCATGGATTATCGTTAATTAAAGGTCGGGGTTGTTACAATCTTCCTCCTTTAAAGAGTTTGGTCCTCCAAACTCGAGTTACCTTCGTTTTGGAAGAATGTTGGATCCAACAGAAACAAATTCGGATATCTCCTCATTATATCTTCTTCTGTTTCCCATGTTGCATAAGTTCCTCTGTGGTTTTGCCAATCAACTTTTACCAATGGTATTTCTTTGTTCTTCAATCTTTTGATTCGGCGTTTCACAATTTGAATAGGTCATTTTTCGTATGTATAAGCACATGGGTTGGCTCAATTACATGTAATGGGTCTCTCAAATAATCCCGAAGCATAGAGACATGAAAAACATTGTGCATATGTTCCATGACTGGTGGTAGGGCTACCTGATATGTCACTGGGTTGATTTTCTCAAGGATCTCATATGGTCCAACATATCTCGGTGTTAACTTGCCTTTCACTCCAAACTACATTTGGCCCTTCATCGGAGTTACTTTGATAAATACGTGATCTCCGACTTCGTATTCCCTATCCCTTCTCTGGACATTTGCATAACTCTTTTAACGGCTTTGTGCGATTTTCAGACGTTGTTGAATCAGTTTCAGTTTCTCAGTTGTTTCTTGCACAAGTTCTGGTCCCAACAAAGGTTTGTCACCTACTTCGGCCTAGCAAATTGGTGATCGACACTTTCTACCTTATAAAGCTTCATAAGGAGCCATACAGATACTCGAATGATAGCTGTTATTGTACACAAATTCGGCTAATGGTAAATAGGTTTCCCAACTACCTTGAAAGTCTAGGGCACACATCCGTAACAAGTCTTCCAACGTCTGAATGGTCCGTTCAGATTGACCATCTGTTTGTGGGTGATAAGCACTACTTAGCCTCAATTCAATCCCTAGAGTTTGTTGTAGACTTTGCCAAAATCTTGAAGTGAACTTAGGATCTCTGTCAGATATTGGCATGTCATGTAATCTTACAATCTCATTAACATACAAGTTAGCCAACTTATCCCCATTATACAAAGATTTGACAGGTAAGAAATGTGCGGATTTAGTCAAACGATCAACAATTACCCAGATAGAGTCCGTCCCTCGAGGAGAGCGAGGCAATCCCACAATAAAAGTCCATCGTGACATGTTCCCACTTCCATTCCGGTATTGGAAGTGGTTGTAGCAATCCAGCAGGTCGTTGATGTTCAGCTTTAACTTGTTGGCATTGTAAACATCAAGCCACAAAATCTGTAATACATTTTTTCATTCCTGGCCACCAGAAATTCTATTTCAAGTCATGATACATCTTTGTGTTTCCCAGATGCATAGCAAACTTTGAATTGTGAGCTTCAGTCATGATGTATTTTCTCAGGTCAAAACAATCCGGTACACAAAGGCGACCCAGATATTTCAACACATTGTTCTAAAGTACAAACCTGGGCCTTAGTTTTGAGTCAAACTCATTCATAATCTTTTTCAAGAATTCATCTTGCAGTTATTTCTCTCTAATTTCTTCAATGATTGCAGGCTAGGCAAAGATAGCAGCTAAAATTCCACCTTGTTCACGCAATACAATTTCAATTTCATTCTTTTCCAAGTCATATAGCAATTCTTTCTGATCGGTGAGCAAACTTGACAAATTTCCCATTGATTTTTGGCCCAAAGCATCTGCCACTGTATTAGCTTTCTCTGGATGGTACAGAATCTGCAAATCATAGTCTTTGATCAACTCTAACCATTTTCTCTGTCTCATGTTCAGTTCTTTTTGGGTGAAGAAATATTTCAAACTTTTGTGATCGATATACATTTCACAAGTTACGCCGTACAGATAGTGACGCCAGATTTTCAAAGCAAACACTACAGCCACCAGTTTAAGATCACGAGTCGAGTAATTCTTTTCATGAGGATGAAGTTGCCGAGAGGCATAAGCAATTACTTTTCCATTTTGCATCAACACACATCCCAAGCCCTTATAAGAAGCATCACTGTAAATTTGAAATCCATCAGTACTAGTAGGCAAAGTCAAAATTGGTGCAGTTACTAACCTGGTCTTTAACTCTTGAAAAGAAGCCTCCCTTTGATCAGTCCAAGCAAATGGTGTAGCTTTCTGTGTTAATTGAGTGAGTGGCAAAGCAAGTTTGGAAAAATCTTTTACAAATCTACGGTAATAGCCTGCAAGTCCCAAAAAACTTCAAACTTCTGAAATAGTGGTTGGTCTAGGCCATTCCACAATAGCTTCAATTTTCTGTGGGTCAACAGAGATACCTTCCTTATTGATTATATGTCCCAAAAATACTACACTGTCAAGCCAAAATTTGCATTTGAAAAATTTTGCATATAACTTCTTTTCCCTTAGGGTCTGTAAAGCAATTCTCAGATGATTTTCATGTTCTTCCCTGCTTTTAGAATAAATCAATATATCATCAATAAACACAATGATAAATTCATCAAGGAATTATTTGAAAACCCTATTCATTAAGTTCATGAATGCTACAGGTGCATTAGTTACTCCAAATGGCATTACCAAAAATTCATAGTGCCCATATCTAGTTCTAAATGCAGTCTTCTCTATGTCTTCTACCTTGACCTTTAACTGGTGATACCTAGATCTAAGGTCAATTTTAGAAAATCCATGCAGTTGGTCAAATAGGTCATCTATCCAGGATAGTGGGTATTTGTTCTTCACGGTTACTTTATTCAATTCACGATAGTCTATGTATAAACTTAAAGACCCATCATTCTTCTTTACAAATAAGACTGGAGCACCCCAATGTGACGTACTCAGACGGATGAATTTCTTGTCTAAGAGTTCTTGGAGTTGGACTTTCAATTCTTTCAATTCAAAAGTGAACATTATATATGGAGTTTTAGAAATTGGTTATGTCCCGGGTATAACATCAATACTAAACTCGATTTCCCTATCAATTAACTCCCAGGTAAGTCATTAGGAAATACATCAGGGAATTCACAGACAACATGAATTGTGTCCACATTAACACTATCTGAAGGTATAGTCAACACACAACACAAGTAGCCCCGACAACCTTTCTTAACAATTTCCCGGCTTTCATAAATGAAATCAAGTATGGCGGAGGAACTACCCCATTTCCAGTAAAAACAAACTCAGACATACCAGGTGGTCTAAACACAACAGATTTGCTTGCACAATCAATGGTGGCACAATATTTGGTCAACCAATCCATACCCAGAATATAATCAAAATGATCAATGCTTAAGGGTAACAAATCAACATACAGTGTCATATTACCAATCATAATATCACATGCTGGATAAACATAAGCACATATCATAGAATCCCCAGACGGTGCAGATACAGATAATAAACAGTTCGTAGGTTCTAACGATCTAGTTAACTTTCGAGAAAAAGCATACGATACAAATAAATGCGTGGAACCAGAATCAATCAACACATAGGCATTCTGAGCACAGATAGAGATTATACTTGACACCACTGACTCAGTATTCTGCACATCCCCAGGTACTAACGCAAAAATCCAGCCTTGTCTCAAAGTTTCACCTCCAGTATTGGTTCTCATATTCGTTCTTGGTGAAGGAGCAGATCCGGCCGAACTTGCTGCAGGACGATTAGTCATGTTGAGTCTTATAGGGCAATCTGTAATCATGTCGCCTGTCTTTCCGTATCGAAAACAAGCACTAGATGCATGGTGACACATGCCCCTATGTTTCCTTCCACATTTTGGACAAACTGGCATAGATCCACTGCGTTGGCTTGAGCTACTTGACGATCTAGTACTTTGCTTCTTCGGAAATGATCGGCCCTTCTTGAAATTGAATTCGGTCCTTTTACCTCTCCATTTAGTTATTGGACTTGTAGCTTGTTTCTTTGCTGCTAGTATGGCTTCTGCCATCAATGCCCTATCAAGCACTTCTACATAAGTAGGCAATTTCAAGATGCCTACTCGATCAAATATTTCCAAATCTAGTCCTCCCTTAAAATTCCGTGCTTTCTTATTATCTGTGTCTACCATATGAGGAGCAAATCTGGCCAACTCGATGAACCTAGCCTTGTACTCGGCTACAGACATCTTCCCTTGCTTAAGGTCTTGGAATTCAGAAACTTTTCGATCTCTAAAGCATTGAGGAAAGTACTTGTTGTAGAAGATCTCATTGAATTTAGCCCAAGTCATATTCTCATTACTATTTTGGATCAATAACCACCATTTCCATACTTCATCTTTAAGAGTGTAGGTGGCCAACAAAACCTTTTGAGTCTCAGTACAGGGAAACACTTCAAATAACTTCTCTATTTCTAGTAACCATGTCTCCACTTTCAACGGTTCAATGCCACCCAAGAAAGTTGGCGGTTTCATCTTCGTGAATTTCTGCATTAGGTTGATGATGTCATTATTATCCATCTCAACTTGGACCGGAGGAGGCATCAGTTGTTTTATTTGTTGCTGTGTTATTGCTTCACTTAGAGCAGTAATCATTTGTTCCATTCAGCTCATTCGAGCCTCTAAGGATTCACTTGCATCACTACTTCTTGCATTCTCCATTAGCTATAGGTAAACAAAAGAATAATAAACACAGGCAAATAGTTCTTTTCACAGTGTTCAGAACATTCACTCCCAATTCATTTGTTTCAATTTCATGTATTCATGTTCTGATACAGTTTTCTCATGCACAGAAATTAATACACACTCACACATGCAGATGAAATGCCCCTAACTCTTACAAGGACATCCTATAGCTCACATGGATTCATGTGTGTGGTATAAGGCGTGCTCTGATACCACTCTATTACGATCCAAACCTGCCCTTATGGGTTTAGCGTCATAACCGGCCAATAATCCTTGGATTACCAAAGGCTTCTTAACAGAATAACATATAATAAGGGGCTGCAGAAGCAAAATATAGAAAATATACAATGTTCATCGACCTGTGTTAGCGTATATGAGACGAAAAACTTCAAAACAACTTATATATATAAATATACGTGACATCAAAAATACATGAGTCTTACGTCACTCAAGTACACAGATAAAGCCAAAAGGGAACTTAGCCCAATATACAGATAAACAAAACAAAACAAAAACATTTGTAGCAAGGTTACAAACTAAACATTTCAATGGGAACCTCCCTGGGAGGCACAGTGGCTGGCTGACCCAAAACTCTAGGCAATGGCTTAGGCATGGTCACGCACCTACTCACCTACATACATAATATAATAGAGTGAGCGGAAGCCTAGTGAATAATAACAGAGTAAAGGGTTTAAATGAATGATGTCCATAATAGAATCAGAAACCAGAGTTCATATCAGAAACAGATTTATATTCATTTTTTTGTTCAACTTTATACAAAAATTAAAGCTCATGCTTCATTATACATGGTACATCCAATAGTGTCATCATACTTGTTAGTTCCATAAGGAACCTTCGGTACCGGGAACTTGTAATATACTTGGGCCACGATATTGTTACCCCAGGGCGAGGGCCATGAGACCACGGTATTATTACCCCTGAGCAAGGGCCTTGCTTATAAACCATGGTATTGTTACCCCCGGGCAAGGGCCTTGTGCTAAGGATGCCACGAATACTTGTCATAAATTGAACAATCATTCATTGGACAAAATATAACATTTCATAAAACAGAGCATTTCTTGTCATATCATATCATATAAGAAATTACTTAGACGTAAACATAACTTTACAAAGTTATTACTCACAGATGACTCCACTTGCAGAACAGACAAATCAGATAACTTGTGGTGCGTGACCTACACGCATATAGCAGAAACATATAATGAAACACACACTCGGTTGGGTACATAGCTTCTTTTGTCTCATTCTTAGTGTGTTTCTAGGTCTTAACCTTTTATTGAATCTTAATCATGGCCTAGGAATGCCTAGGATGCAATGTGGATGCTAAAATGCACTTTAGAACCCTTAACAAAACTTGTTGAAAATAGGGGTCCCGCTCAAGCACAACTTCCTTCGCTTGAGCAGTCTGTAAATTTTGAAAAAGTACTGGTTGTGTGATTTTTCCACTTGATGGGCGCTCGATGGTCACTTGAGCATGAGACTCGGTTGAATTTAATGAGGTGTCTAACTCAAAAACATGTTGAATTCTTAGAAGAAGATCAAGGTAAGGACATGCAAGAGGAAATTACTTGAAAACAATCTGAAATTGTGATGAAATGAGCATGCATGCATGATATGGTTCAATTCTCTTCAATTCTAACTCAATTCTTGTATCAACCAACTTAATTCTTTAGAGTTCAAATCCTACACATCATATTTGTACAATCTAAAGGTTGAATTCTTACCTAGACTTCCCAAGATGAGAGCTAGAGGCTTAATTCTTGAATCTCTAAGTCCAATCTTTCTTCTCCCTAGCAATTCCCCTTAGTTGAGCTCAAATCTCTCCTTTCTCTCCCTCTCTCACGTTTTTGGGCTCAAGGAGGATGAAATGAAGGTGCAAGAATGATCTCAAGGAGTTAAATTAGCCTTATGTAGGCTTGATTAGGGAGTTTAATCAATTGAGCTTACCATTAATCAAATGAATACTATTTTATTCTAATTAATTCATTCCGAATCGAATTTCAATTGAACCTACCATAACGTTCTAAAAATTCCAATTAATACAAAAACCAAGTCAATTTCATGATCGGATGCTGATAGGGCCTTTAATTTACAAAATAGAACAAATTTAGAGACATATATTCCTACATAGGACAAATAGAAACTCATATAACACATAACACACGTAATGAATGAAAAATTTCATTTTAATTCTTATTAAGCATTCTTATTCATGGATTATCGTTAATTAAAAGTCGGGGTTGTTACAGTCGTTCATATGATTGAGTTGTACTTATTGCGCCTCCCTTGCTTTTTTTCCTTCTTCTACCTTTTTTTATTTTCTCCTCTTTCCCTTATAAGCTCTTCACGGTCTCTTTTGCACTCCCCTTTCTCACTCATCAACTCTTCGTGATCTCGTTGGTGCTCTTCACGAAGAACCTCCATTTCAACTTGCATTGCCTCTATACATTTGACACGAGATTATGTCGTACTATCACTTGTTGAAGAGGGTTGTGGGCCTATCCCACAACTTGGTATCAGAGCTACCGGGTTTGAATACTTGGGGCTCGCAGGAAGTGGTTGTTATACCACAATGGGTTCGTTTCGCATCAGTAGGAAATGTTTTGTCTATGTGATTATGTGATAGCATGCTTATGTGACTATGTAGGTATGGGATTGGACTTTTGGGATGTTATTTGTACCTATTAGATTTCTTGAGGTCTTATTAGAAGAGTACTTGATCAATACTCCTTATACTAAGAATTTTTGGTTTCTCATGGGACGAATCGCATCACTAAAGGAAAATTCGTATGTGCTTATGTGACTACATGCTTATGTGGAGTGAATTGAATTATTTGTGTGTAGAATGTATATAGTTGTTACGGTTTAACGTGCGAGGCAAGTTACGAGCACATTTGGAATGATGTGCTGAATTGTTTACTTTGATTCTCAATTAGGATGTCAGGAAGGATTCGAACACGAGGTGGTAGGGGTGGAAGGCGAGGTCAAGGTCGCCGGGGTGTACATGAGATATTGGTCCAAGAGGTCCCGGTATAAGAAGAGGGTCTAGGCCAAGCTAACATGGCCGAACAAGTGGGGCAAGCGGAAGTGCCGAGGCAAGCCGGCCAAGCCGCAATGGGGGCTCTAGCTCGGGAAATGGCGGGGGCATTGAGGAAGTCCATGAACATTCTGAGGGCGGAGACCCAAGCTAAGGAGAATGCCATGGAGACTAGGGCGAGCTTCCTCACGAGGGAGTTTTTGTAGGCCAAACCGGAAGAATTCCATGGTGGCCCCGAGCCAAAGAAGGCGGATGAATGGCTTGAACAGACAGTGAAGACATTAGAGATGCTTCACATAGAAGACAGTAAGCTTAGAGTGACTCTTGCGAGTTACTATCTCAAAGGTGACGCAAGCCAATGGTGGAAGTATGCCAAGGGCCGAATTGAACCAACATGGAAGGCATTTGTAGTGGCCTTCCAAGACAAGTATCTACCTCCTACAGCTAGGGAGAGGCTGAGGCAGGAGTTTAAGGACCTTAAGCAGCTTAATATGTCTGTGGCTGAGTTTGAAGCGGCCTTTTCTAGTTTGTCCCAGTTTGCATCGGACTTGGTAGCGACGGAGGAGCGCCGTTGCATTGAGTTCGAGCAGAGATTGAGAACTAAGATTCTATTCAAGGTTGCTAGGAACATGATCCGAGATTATGATCGCCTTGTGAAGGCAGCCACACATGTGGAGATTATTATAGAGGCCGAGGAGGAGAGACTTCGGAATTCGAGGTCTAGGGGCCAAGGGTCACAGGGGGACTTTAGGCCTAACAAGAAGAGTAAGAGCACCTTTTCATCCCAGTCTTAGTCACAACAGTCTAGATCTACTTTCTCCTTGCCTAGTGTGGGCCCGGGGAAGAGTGCACCGAGTGGGTTTTCTTGCTTCAAGTGTGGCCAGGTAGGTCACAAGGCCTTTATGTGTCCATAGAAGGGATGAGGATAGCAGATGTTGCCACCACCACCTAACCGATCTCAGAGTCAGTCTCAGAGTAGGGGTCAGAGGCCTACTTGCTATCAGTGCAGTCAGTTAGGGCACCTGAAGAGAGCTTGCCCTCAGTTGGGAGACGCATCTGGGGCATCGGGGTCTAGGTAGACTTAGAGCCACCAGCAGGCTCACTCAGCTCAAACTTCACGAGTTCATTAAGGAGCCGCTTCAGCTCAGTCAGTACAGCAGGCCTATGCTCTGAGGGATGAACAGGTTGAGCAGAGGCCACAGGGGCGCGTGTATGCAACCATCGCGCCAGAGCAGTTGCTAGGGTCCTCGATGGTGAGAGATATTTTTATTATGTGTAATTCTTTGGCCAGCGTGTTGATAGATACGGGTGCGTCTCATTCATTCATATCTACTGCATTCACATCTGCATTGGGGCTAGAGGTGACCCAGTTACCATCTCCGCTCAGAGTAGAGTCTCCAGTTGGGGGTACAGTTGACCTAGATCGGGGTTGTCATGGTTGTGAGATAAAGGTTGCTGGGTGTAGACTTCCGTTTGCTTTTGTGTTGTTAAACATGTCAAGTTTTAATGTTATTCTAGGCATGGATTGGTTGTCAACGTATCGGGCAGTGATTGATTGTTTTCGGCAGAGGGTCACAGTGTGCACATCGAGTGGTGATTGTTTTTACTTTCTCGGAGACTGGGTTGATAGGGTCTTGTCGCCAGTATTTGACCCTTGTAGTAGGAACGAGCTTAGTGGTCTTCTTGCTACTCTTCTAGATAATGAGAGTGGCGAGACTCAAGTTGAGTTGCCAAGAGTAGTTTGTGAATACCCAGACGTATTTCCCGAGGACCTTACTAGTTTGCCACCCCACCGGGAGATTGAGTTCACTATCGACTTAGTGCCTGGAACGGCACCAATTTCTATGGCGCCGTATAGATTTGCACCCGCGAAGTTGCATGAGTTAAAGATTCAACTCCAAGAGCTTTTAGACAAGGGCTTCATTCGCCCTAGTACGTCACCTTGGGGAGCGCCGACTCTCTTTGCGAAGAAGAATGATGGGTCGTTGCGGTTGTGTATCGATTACCGCAAGTTGAATCGAGTTGTTGTCAAGAACAAATACCCTTTACTAGAATAGATGACTTGTTTGATCAACTTAGAGGGTCTTGTTGCTTCTCCAAGATAGATTTGAGGTCAGGGTACCATCAGTTAAGAGTCTGGGAGGAGGATATCCAGAAAACGGCCTTTCGTACGCGTTATGGCCACTATGAGTTCCTTGTAATGCCATTTGGGTTGACTAATGCACCGGCTTCTTTCATGGATTTGATGAAGCGAATCTTTAGGGAGTATTTGGATCATTTTGTGGTCATCTTTGTAGATGACATCCTAATCTATTCGACTTCCGAGGAAAAACACAAGGCTCATTTGAGGGTAGTGCTTGACTTGCTTAGAAAACATCTATTATATGCCAAATTTGAGAAGTGTGAGTTTTGGCTCACCGGGGTGAAGTTTTTAGGTCATGTAGTGTCTAGTGAGGGAGTAACTATAGATTCTTCGAAGATAGATTCTGTACAAGACTGGGAACAACCTAAAAATGTCTTTGAGATCCGGAGGTTCTTGGGATTGGCGGGTTACTATTGGCGTTTTGTGAGGGACTTCTCTAGACTAGCCGCACCTTTGACTAGGTTGACTAGAAAGGGGGTTAAGTTTGTGTGGAGTGAGGCATGTGAAAAGTCTTTTCAAGAACTCAAAACTAGATTGACTATGGCACCGGTGTTGATCATTCCAGAGAGAGGCTTGGGTGACACCGTTTATTGTGATGCGTCTTGGGATGGGCTTGGTTGTGTTTTGATGCAAGGGGAAAAGGCCGTAGCCTATGGTTCACGGCAATTGAAAACCCATGAGAAGAATTACCCTACCCACGACTTAGAGCTAGCCGCAGTGGTGTTTGCCTTGAAAATTTGGCGGCATTACTTGTATGGTGAGAAGTTTGAGGTTTTCTCCGACCATAAGAGCTTAAAGTATTTGTTTTCCCAGAAAGACTTGAACTTACGTCAACGAAGGTGGATGGAGTTTTTAGAGGACTATGATTTTGAGTTACATTATCACCCGGGGAAGGCCAATGTAGTGGCCGACGCCTTAAGCCGAAAAACCATGAGTAATTTGGTGAGTGTAGCCATTCGGGAGTGGGTTATGTTGGGTGAAGTTGGCAAGTTTGAATTGTATTTGGGTGAGTCCGAAGGGGGTGCAACATTGTTTACTTTGAGTGCTCAACCCACCTTGATTAGCAGAGTTGTAAAGGTACAACGAGGGGACCGTGAAGTAGAGTTAATTCGTGATAGAATCTCCAATGGGAAGGAAGAGAAGGGTTTGAACATTCACACAGATCAGAGTGTTCGATACCTAGATCGTATGTTTGTGCCTGAATCTTGTAGGGAGGAAATGCTTCGGGAGTTCCATCACTCACCCCTTGTGGTACATCTGGGAGGCACCAAAATGTATCGAGACCTTAGCTGTCAGTTTTGGTGGAGGGGTATGAAGCGGGATGTCGCATCTTTTGTGTCTAAGTGCCTTACTTGTCAACAAGTAAAGGCCGAACACCAATGATCAGCGGGTTTGTTACAATGCTTGCCTATAGTCGAGTGGAAGTGGGAGCACGTGACCATGGATTTCGTAGTTGGGCTTCCTAGAACATAGTGGGGCAATGATGCTATTTGGGTGATTGTTGATAGATTGACTAAGTCCACACACTTCATTCCGATGCGTACTAGCGACTCAGTTAAGCACTTGGTAGAGTTGTATGTTAGAGAAATAGTTCAACTTCATGGGGTTTTGGTAACCATTGTGTCAGATAGGGATCCTCGTTTCACCGCCTGGTTGTGGCAAAGCTTTCAAGAGGCATTGGGAACCAAATTGACTTTTAGCACCGCTTATCCCCCTCAAACCGATGGGCAGTCGGAGTGCGCCATTCAAATCTTGGAGGACATGCTTAAAGCTTGTGTCCTAGATTTCAAGAGGTCTTGGGAGAGGCACTTATTGTTGATTGAATTTTCCTATAACAATAGTTATCAGGCTAGCATCGAGATGGCACCGTTTGAGGCGTTGTATGGCCGACCTTGTAGGTCACCAGTCTGTTGGGCCGAGGTGGGAGATGCACTGTTGTTGGGTCCGGAGATTGTTAGAGAGACAACTGAAAAAGTTGCTCTCATTCGGAAGAGGTTAGCCATGGCTCAAAGCCGACAGAAAAGTTATGACGATTAGAGGAGACGACCCTTATCTTTTGAAGTAGGTGACCATGTTTTCCTTAAGATCTCACCTAGGCGGGGTTTAATGAGGTTTAGCAAGAGTGGGAAGTTGTCTCCGAGGTTCATTGGGCCCTTCGAGATATTGGAGAGAATCGGGGAAGTTGCATACCGGTTAGCTTTACCGCCATAACTTTCAGGGGTTCACAATGTATTTCATGTGTCAATGCTTAGGAAGTATGAACCCGACCCTTCTCATGTGTTGGATTGGGTTGATTTGGAGGTAGGCGAGGATGCCTCCTACGAAGAGCAACCGGTTCAAATTTTAGATACCCAAGAGCAAGTGTTGCGGGGTAAGACCATACCGTTAGGGAAGGTGTTGTGCAGACACCATGGGATTGAGGAAGTGACTTGGGAGCGGGAAAAGGAAGTCCGCTCCAAGTATCCGGATTTATTTGAGCATGCCTAATTGTTGTATTTTAATTGTGATGTTCCCTAGTGATGAAGGGAGTAATGCTAAATTGTTGGTCACATATTATAGTATGTATTGTTAACTTGTGTATGAGGTCATGGAAGGATAATATTTTTTTATGAATATTTCATTTCATATATCTAGTTAGAGCGATTGTGTTTTGATGAAATGATGAGGAAGGAAATGATGAATGTTGGTTAAATTTTGATGTTACGATTTGACAATGTTATTGGAAAGTGATCATAGTTGTTAGAACACCCTTACTGGGTGAGTCTATTTGATTATGGGGAGTTTATTCAAATTTCGAGGACGAAATTTCCTATGGTGGGGAGGTTGTGACGACCGAGTCTCTTTCTCCCTCTCTTTTCATTCTTTTGGCTTCGTTCTCTTTTACTCTCGTTGGGTTTGAAATGTTCGGAGGATGTTCTCAACTAAAGTTTTTATTCTTGTTTTGTTCGGAGTTGGATTTCACTAGTTTTGAAGGGTGTTTTGGCCGAGTCTGGAGTGCCCGGGAGGTTGGGCCAGAATTTTTGGGCTGGTAATCAGGGGGCCGCACGTGCGGGAGGCCAGGCTGCACGTGCGGAATTCGGGGGCTTGTTTATCTTGCCTACTGCTTAATATGCACGAGTGGAGAGAGGTGCAGAAGAGGATCCCTGCACGTGTGGGGATGAGGGCCGCACGTGCGGGAGGGGCGCTCCGCACGTGCGGTAGCCTGGGCAGCCCGAAAACTCTGTTTTTTTCCCTCTTTTTGTCCGAATGTATCTCTCATTTTAGACATTCCTCTCTCACTCTAAACCCTATTTTTCTCTCCCTTCTCTCTAGAAAACCTTCTCAAACACCCAAAACACTTTGATTCTAGCAAATCTTGGGTCTAGATCATCATCTCTCTCTTTAAATCTTGAAGATCAAGCTTGAACTCCTCTTAGTGTTGTGGAAAGTTGAAGAATCTTCCATTAAAGCTAGGGTTTCATTCTCTCTCTTCTCAAAAACCTTGAGGTAGGGAAATTTCCTTGAGTTATATATATATTTATGTTTGATTTGGTTGATTTTAAGGGTTTCATTAATGATATTGGAAGTTTGGTCTTGTCTCATAAATGCTAGGGTTTTAAAGGTGGGTTTGATCTCTCTCTCTCCTTCTAAACTATTTTCTTGAGACTTTTAAGTCACAAAATAGGAGAGGTGATGTCATCAAAGAAAATCTTTTCAAAAGATGGAGATGTTGTTTTGCTTTTGACATAAAACCCTAGAAATTTTGGGGATTTTGAAAAATGTGAACATGCTTAGAGGTGTTTTGTTGTTTTGTATTAAGAGAGTAAACTTTCATTGCGTGTTTAGCAAAAATGGCAATTTACATGATGTATGAGAAATGGAATGTGATTTTAACATTATTGTTAAGCATTCGAAAGTGGGTTGTTGTAAAATAGCTAATAGTTATGCATCTTGGTTAGTGGAATAGTAAACATTGAAGTTGATATGTGAAAGACATCACATGTAGACTTAAAGAGACTAACTTGTTATGAATTGAGCATGATGAGAGTTGGTTAGTGCCATAAATTGATGGCATGGTTATATTGTGAGGTAATATGGAGAACAAGAAATGAAAATGTGATTGTTGACATCATTGTAGAGACTTTGAAAATGGAGAAATGTTATGAGATATGGAAATTTATTGCATTGCATATTCATTTAATTATTATTTTTGCATTGTAAATTTCAATTAAAGATATTTGTTTCATGAAGGAATATAACGTGTGATCTGAACTATGGAAATGTATATGGGGTAAATACGGTGGTAAGTTCGGTTAAGGGTGTAAATGAATTTGATAAGTTGGCTTGAGTGTCCATGGTGAAAGAGTAGAAAACCGCGCAGATAGGTGTCGAGCCTTCCGGTTAATACTTGTAAAAATGACAATTTGGTAGTACTCGCAGAGTCTACTTGCAAACACCAGCCTAGGGATTACCAATGCCGTATTTATCGCCCCTTGTTGAGTTAAGATTTGAAGATTCGGAAATTGATAAGATTGCAAAAATGTTAATGAAAGCATAGTGATTTTCAAGGAAGGCATGACATGAAATTATTTTGAAGAAGCATTGTATCGCATTAGCATTTTCATTTAATGGTGGGCATCATACATAAATGTATATACTTTGTTAGGGATTTCTCTACTGGGTTTTATGCTCACCCCTATGAGATTTTGGTGCAGGTAAAGATGTGGTGATCCCGCCAAGTTGAGGGCGTGGATATGTTTCGTGAAGAGTAGATTACTCTTTTATTTTGTTGTAAATTTTTGTAAAGCCAAGGGCTATTCTTGTATGGGTCCGAGAGACCACTTTTGTGTAACCGGGCTCAAGCCTTGGAAGTTGTAAGCCCTTAAGGGCATTTTATTGTATTTGAGGCTAGATGTTTCACATGCTATAAATTCATGTGTTCTTTTAATTTGTTGAATGTATACCGCATGTGGCACTTTTGTATTAAACTCATTTATTAAATATGTGAAGATGGAAGGATTATTGTCATTGTGTAGTGAATGTTTATTAATATGGGTAGTTCATGTTGAATTATTTTGGGACGTTACAAAATCCACCCAAATACTTTTTTTTCCCCCAAGCACTTACCTTGACAATTCTTCTTGGATCAATGGCGTCCCCGCTTCAGTTGATGTCACTTATAGATTCACCATCTCATGCTGTCATTACAAAAAAAAAAGTAGCCCAAATAAACATGCACGAATTTTGTCCACCTAACTAATTAATATTAAACACAATTGGTTTGAATGTGCAATACTCACATGTAGCTCACCACATTTGGGATGAATCCATTCGTTTGTCTTCTTCAGCTTGTGTTTTTTTGCATAAAATTCGAGAAAATCTAGCTCTCCATCCTCCTCTACAAATTAATTTGAAATAACAAAATTAATAGCTTCACAAAGTATTATTTACAGCTGATATGTAGAAGTGATTTATAAAATTTCAAATTAGAGAACACTACACCATCATTGACATTGCTATTGGAAATGATCGAGATCCACTTGTATGATTGTATGATAGCATACCCCTATTTACTTTACCAGCTTTTGATCGTTTCTAAAAAAAATAAAGGGTAAAAAATTATTACATATCAAGGCATAATACAATTTCAAATCCGAAAGAGTGGTTTATATTCATTTGTTGCCCAATGAGATTCATCTTTCTAAGCCACATCAATCAGATGTTTCCAGTCGTCTAAGCTCACTCCTGTAGGCGGATGATTGTGGCGGTCATCAACACCCTATTCCTCAAGTTCAAGGAACTCTTGCTTTAGGTTGTATCTCCAATCCTTGTACAAGAGGTAGGCCTTTCTGTTAATGATCTGTTGAGCTTGTTCATCTGTACAAAATCATCTCCGATAACAAACTTGTCCTACAAGCATAATAAGTGAAGTATTACATTAAGTAATTTTTGCAATGGCAAATATACATAATGTAGACATGTACGCAATTGTATTTTTGAATAACAATTGTATCTTTGAAAATCAATTATCTATGTTTTTGGGTGACAAATACAATAAATCAAAATTATTTAATTATCAAATAGACTTAATTTTTTTGTGAATGGTATATATAAAGTATCCTACAAAAATAATAATTCAAATTATCAAAATAAGACACATAGTGAGCTGGTAAAAATGAACAATACCTTTTGGTCCGAAAGCCAAGCCCTTTGGGTGAGCCAAACGGGTTGAACAGTTATTTTCCTTTGTCTTAGGGTCCATCAGGACAACGTGCTAGAATTCACTTAAGGAACATGAGAGCTTCTATCTAGAACATTTCCTATCTTCATGTTTTCTTTTCTTTTTTTATTAAATTTAAATTTCATAAAAAAAAAGTTTTCAAAATTCATCTCAAAATCATTTCATTAAATGTTCATTAGATTAAGGGAGAGTCATATTTTTCATCACATTAACAACTCATCAAATCCGTAAAGGGAGAGTCATTTTATTAAATGCCACCATTGACTTTAAGGGTTTAGTCCCTAAAGGGAGGTCATGAATTCAACTCTCCCTAGTGAGAGTTGAATTAAGAGGGCAAAGGATAGGGAGACTAACTTTCATAGGTACTAATCTAACAAGTGATTTTCGCTGACTATTAAAAAAAAAAAATTAAAAAAACTTGTTAATCCGCAAGGTGGAAACAATCAAAGCATTGGCAACTCAATTTACAAATTTAGTAAAGTTGCGTCTGAATTATAATTTTTAAATAAGAATTAATTTATATTTAAATTAATGATGAAAGACTTGAAGTTACATTAACAACATTGTCACTCAAAAGATACAGTCGAAACATTAGGTTCAAACAAGCTAATAAGTTTTTTTATTAGCAAAGAAAAGCTTTATTTGAAGCAAAACATTAGAATACAAAATAGAGTACATAAAGAGAAACATCAAATAATACAAAGCCATGTGCAATGTTTTCTTAGTTCAGTGACACTTGAAAGTGTCACAAAACTATTCTTCTAGTGACATTTTTTAATTTTGTGGCGTTTTGAGGAAGTGTCATTTATATCAGTGTCACGATTGGTGTAGTGGCACTTGTAAGTGCCACTACACCATGAAGGCTAAAACCTTTGAGTGACATTTTAATGTCATATTAGATACTATTCGTGACACTACCAAGCGCCATTAAAGAAGACTTAAAGTTTAAAAAATGTCACTGTATATTTTTTTAATGACGCTTCTTATGCCATAATTGATATTTTTAACAATTCTTATAAATGCCACTAGATCCAGCTTTTAGTGACGGATCAAAATGTCAGTACTTCACCATTCATTTGTGCCATAAATGGAGATAAATTGAAAAACAAAACAAAAATAAATAAATAATTGTTTTACAACATTCACTCCATTGATATTTTGGTTTGTAAGATAAACAAATAAAATTTCATTTATTAAATGTAATTACAATTGATACAAATATAGCAATATTGTTCTTTACTAATAAAATAAAATGAAAACATTGTTCCTATTTTGACAAAGTCCACATCATTATCATAATATCATAAACAAAAATTAAACAAATACAATATTTACATATCCAAAAAAAGGTAATCTTCATATCCATGAAAAGTGACTTCAATAAAATTTGTGGAAGTCAATGCCCAAATCGAGTTCTTATAAGTTCCTTGTAATTGCTAGAATTGGCCTCATAGAATTGTCTATACAAATTAGAATGGGGTCTCATAAATATGCTCTACAAATGTTTTGATGATGACGCACTGCAAAACAAGCAAAAATTAGCAAGTAAGAAGAAAAATACACTCTAAAAAGCGAAATTAGAAACAAATAGAAAGAGCTCAACATATCACATGTAAATCCCTTCTATTGAATTCATAGTAATCATTAGTAGATAGTATAGAAGATACTTTATAGTAACTCACCAACATTAGTATATAAGATACTTTCCAATTATGCTGCAAATTGATATATGATAAAACAATGAAATAAAAGAAGCTAATAGCACCACCACAAAATGAATAGTACATAAGGAAAAAAGAAAAAAGAATTATACTACACTCTGCTTTTGGTTTTTCATTTTCTTCCCATGCTTTAATCAAAGCTAGTTTCTTCTATTTTTTGTAATAATATGAAGCAAAAAATGAAATACCTAAATCTAATCATCAGCTTAGTGATTACCCTAATACTTAACAAGTAATCCCCTATGTTTTACCTCTCTTAGTTTCATTTGTTGATTACTTTTTAGCACAGGATTTGAAATCCTGTCACAATTTTTTTTTTAAAATATATATATACTTATAAACAGTGATATAATCACCCAATTCACATTTTAGAGAGGATGTTATACATATATATATATAAGGATGTCAAAGGCTTTGGAGTGAATCGAAGTTAGTTAATATAGCATGATAGATGATCCCTTATACTTAAGAAAAAAATTGCTTAAATCAAGGATCAATAGAACATGAAGGCTTTACATATATATATATATATAGAGAGAGAGAGAGTTGGTTCATATATTTTAAAAAATTGTTTTGAATCTATATTTTCCATGCTTTGATGATGACATAATGTCTTTGTTTTCTATATATATTAAGAAAGGGAAAGAAGGAAAAAGAAATAATCAAATAAACAAAACAAAAGCAACATAAATTAATAAACCAAACACCCATAGATTTCACGTGAACCAAATACTTATCCCGTGGCAATGCCACATAGATTTCATGTGAACAAAAGCAACATAACGTCTCTATTTTCTATATATATTAATGTTTGATCTCACATGGCAATGCCTTGTGGCACTATCTAATAATTTTTCTTGACCAAGGATGACTACTACTAAAAATAACAAATAATAAAGTAAATTATTTTCCTATTGGTCAAACAAATTCATCCAACTGCAAGACAGACTCAATGGCACATTCTATCAAACACTTGCAAGACAACTTATGCACATACAACCATCAAAATCATGAAAACCTACGTGCATGAAACTACCATTGATACTTATGTGAACAATTTTGGTAGCCAAATGAAGAATACAAACTTGTTGGAAGAAGAACAATTTTGGGGAAAAAAAAAAAGGTGATGTATAAAAATTAAACAATCTTATTTGAAGAATGAAAAAAAAAAGAAGTTTTTATTGAGAAACTTACATTCATAGTTCTCAAATTCACTAGCATGATGCCTCTTCACAAATGTTGCTTACCCTATAGCAATCAAAGAATTCAGCAATTGAAGTTGTAGTACTATAGGTAATAGGGCATTTAACACTATCACAACATCATACTCTAGATGACTCATTAAAATATTAGGACATTACCACCATGGCTTGAGCTAATTCTCCAATGGAACATTTAGAAGTATGCCCTACAAATTTTGGGTTGGGCTGGGAGGGGGCGGGGACAATCAAAATTCTATTTTGATGAAACAAGTAGTAAGTATAACTATTGACAAAACAAATGGTCTATACAAAATACAAAGACACAAATTAAAGTAAGAAGGAAAATGATGAGTGAATGTGAAAATTACTACTATGATAAGGACAACAAATACTCAAGAAGTATGGAACATATACAATGTATATCAATTTTTACTGTCTCAAAGAATGTTAAGGGCCTACCTTGAGCCCTTAAAGGCTTAAACCATAGAAGAACAATAATTTGAACAAATTCGAGCTTTTCTGGAGTCCAATCCCTAAAATTTGTTTTTTTTTTTTTATTCTACTTCCTTCAATCAAATAAAGAGTCAATGGTTTATGAATATATGTATGTGCGCACACACACACACATACACAGAGTAATTACCCGATAGAGCAAAAGTGAGTCAGATATGTGAGAAGAGTGGGAGTTACTTATTTGGGTTGGTGGTGATAAAGCCAATGTCAATCAAAGATAGAGAGAGCAGAGAGAAGTCAATTTCATTCAAACCCAAACCTTAGGATTTTCCCAGAACATAAGCGCTTGCAAACCCTGATTTTTCCCTTTCTTTTTGTGAGTCAGTTCCCAAGTGAAACTCTAGTGTTAGGATTCCAATGGCAAAGGCTCCTTGCTTCGTAACACGAGAGCCTTTCCTTTCAATGGCCTTTTTTATTTTTAATTCTAGAATGCCATTAAATTTTATTTGTGCTGACAACTTTAAATAAATAAAATGTCACTCAATTTTATTTTATTTTTAAAAAATGTCACAAAATTTATTTCTATTGACAGCTTTAAATAAAATGCCACTCAAATAGTGGAATACCCGTTGGGTTAAGTGACATTTAAAAAAAAAATGCCATTAAATGTATTTGTAATAGCATTTTTATTTATAAAAAAAATGACACTGAAATTATGCCACTAAATAATGTTTTTGTTGTAGTGTTGTGACACTTGTTCATTGAAATATCACTAGAGCCTTTTATGTTTGTGGTTTTGTGACATTTTTCAAAAATGTGCCCCCAAATATTATTTTGGTGGAATTTTCTAAAAATATGCCACTAGTATAGTGCCACTAAAGTGTGTTTTTGTTATAGTGGTAGCAGAATAGAGAACTAAACTAGACAAATGGCTAAACTTGTCTGTATGTCAAGACCAAAACAGAACAAACGAAAGCAAGATATATGCCCTCAAAAGAAAAAACACACCAAACCTCCCAAACGCATCTTATTCATGGGCTAATGATAAAGTTAAGTGCTTAATTAACAAGACAGATGGTAATTTGCAAGCATCTTATTCAACCCAAGTGGTATTTCCAAACTTTCTCCATGAAACCGATTAAGGAATGAAACTACTAGCATATGAGTATGGTGATGGTGGTGCTATCACGTAAAACCATATCCCATAGTTAACTATCAAAAACAACAGGGAGATGTGCAATAAGGCACTAAAAGGATGCAACGGGCGAACAAGTATAATCACCACGATTGAGGCAAGAAAGCATGTTGTGGTTAGTGGACAAGTACAAAGATTGGCGAAGTAGAATGGTTTTTATGTGATGATAGAATTTTTGAATAGAACTACATTAAAAGGATTGTGGGTAGTGTTGGGGGGTTTGGGGGTAGTAAAATTACTAGTGCAAATATGTATAACATCAAATTTGGAGGAGACAACATCAGAGCCAAAACCCCCAGTCATGTCCTAAAAACCCAAATTGCTCAAACACTGAAGCATCCAGTTTACAGCTTCATCAAAGAAACCATAACTTGAAGACACAAAAAACAAAACTTGAAGACACAAAAACAAAACTTTAAAAATAAAAATAAAAAAAAAATTGTTTATATAAAAGTTCATAATATTTATTTAATTTTTTTTTAAAATAAAAGGAAGGGAACTATAAACAAATAAAAGATCAACCAAACCAACGGTGTGAATCAACAATAACGGTGCCTATAAACAATCAAACATTACTCACTGATTTACAAGAGAATTACAATAAAAAGATGTACAACATCAACATTTAAACAGTAGAATGAGCATCCTAGTACAAAAAAAAAAACCCAAATCTCTTACTAGTCACACATTAAGCTAATATGTTTCTAAAATAAAATTAATCTCATGAGCTTGAATTTGGGATTTCTGTCTAGAAATCAACACAAAATGAACACAAAAATCTAGATTTTGAGTTAAGAAATCAACACACAATCAAACAAAAAAAATCATATAAAGCCATAGAGCTATGTGCGAGAAATGGAAAAATAGAAGAAATGAGTGAGAGAGAGAGAGACAGAAAGACCGAGATGGATAGAGAGGGAGAGGGAGAGTGAGAGGGCGAGAGAGCGAAATCGACAAAGAGGGATTGAGACTGAGAGCGACAAAGAGAGAGAGAGAGAGAGAGAGATCGCAAGCGACAGAGTGAGAGAAAAATACCTGTGATTAAGTGGCACTGGTGATTTGCAGGTGGCGATGTGCGACGGTGGCGAGCACCGATGGTGAGCGCTGGTGGTGAGCGGGGTGAGGTTTGGTGAGAGCAAAAAGTGTTTGAGACAGAACAGTGTATATCGTGTGTGTGAGAGAGACAGAACAGATAGTGTTTATCGAGCGCCAAAATCAATTTCCTTCCCTAAAAAAAAAAAAAAAAATTCAACCTTTAGCGACTAAATTTTTTTTTTTTGTCGCCAAATAGTGATGAATAATGACTAAAACTGTTTTGTAGCCAATGATTAATTAATAAAGACTAATATATTGGTAGCCAAAAGTATCATTTGGCTACTAATTTTTTTTCCATCGGCAAAAATTGAATATATGATGACTAAATTTTTTAGTCAACAAAAGGTGTAAAAAATGTCCATAATATTTGGCGACTAAACTATATTTTTGTCAGCAATGAACCTTAATCAGCTACTAAAGCTAGAATTAGTAGTGTAAAATATAAACTTTTGGTGACTTATTGTTATTTAGTCGCTGATTACTATATATTTAGTGACTAAATTTTGTTTTAGTTACCAAAAAGACAATATATCTCAACTAAATTCAAATAGTAGCTAAACCATGGACCTTTGGTGACTAATTTTTTTTTTATATATTCGCCAAAAGGTATATTTTTGGTGACTAAATTTGTTTTGGTCGCCAATTTTGGTCACCAAATGTGTAGTTTCTTGTAGTGAATTAAGATAAGTAAGAATAAAAACAAATAATAAAGAAATTAATATCATAATATGTAAGTTGCTTAAACGGTAAGTGTGTTTTTAATGAAATATAAAGTTGTGAGACTAGGAAAATCCTCTCACATGGATTTTGGAGATCCAATGAAGAGATGAACTTTGTCCCTGTAGACCTGCACAGATGAGCATGATTGGTGCCACTTAACCGAGGTTGCCGGCCAGAGACACTCCGATGGTGAAGTTAGTTACTTGATTGAAATGTGTTGTGTGGGGGAGAGAGATCACCTGCCTCATTCTCTGGGATGCCCCCCTCTTTATATAGATGAGGGGGTCTAATATTTGTTTGGGTTAGATCCATTGTAGGCCTTGTTTGGTTTAGTCCCAATAAGCTGATATATATTTTTTTCTAGCTCCCACAAAAGTTTTTGGTTCAAACCTTACTTATGATATAGTATAATAATTTTTTCTTTTAGCATATAAAAATTTGTCACATGGCATAAGGAGAAAGTTTGGAGGTTTTTGATACTAAGCCTAGCGTTCACATGTATAATAATACTAGTGGGTTGCACGTGCATTGCACGTGGTTTTCATCTAATCTAATATAATGTAATGTAATTAGTTTTTAAAAGTCCTTGTTATTGGTATTTGTTCTTGTAATATAGAGGATAAACTTTAGAATAGAATGAGTATACTAACAATGCACACCTTTGTAAGCATATTGTATAGACAATTTAGCAAAATCGTGAACAAAATATAACATATATAAAATTTAAAGATATAATAAATAAGTTCTTAAATACATAATGTTACCAAAAAGAAGAAAAAAGAAAACAGAATAAAGAGTTTTTGAGACTAGTTCTGTGCAGTGAATATCGTACGTAATGAGAAAGATAGCATTATTTATAAGAATCATTTATGTTTTATACAGAAATTGTATGAAATTTATTTTGTAAGAAAATGAAACTTAATGTTTCGATCCATATAGAAATTGCATAAGTAATTTATTGATATTTATAAACCCATTGTTTTGTGTGTATTCAATTTCATTGTCAATTTACATTATTAAAAACTTTTATACAAATCATAAGTAATTATATGTTAGAATTTATCAAAGAATTAATGTAATAGCCATACTTTTGCACCATTAAGTTCTAGTCATGATGTTTAGCTATCATTTGACTTATCCCTTTTATTATTGTCAGTAATTGTAACGCCCCCAAAATAACATAATAAATCCAACTCATGAACAGAAGGATAACAGAAATAAAATACTTTCATTCATCAGAGTTTGTATTACAAAAGATAACACATGCATTATACGTTCATAAATGTTCATCCTGAATCTATAGCATGTAATACCAATTAATGATCAACAAAACAAATGCCCTCCGGGCTTATATATTTCCAAGATATTGCTTGGTTATAACAAAAGAGAGTCATAAGCTCTGTACAAATAAAGCCCTCGGCTTGAATAAGCATTAAACACAAAATAACAAAATAAAGCCTCTAGCTCCTAGATCCTCCCAAGCTACGTCCTTGGAGGAAACATGTCACCAGTACCTGAAAATGGTTTCTCAAGTAGGGTGGGCCAAAGCCCAGTAGAAACAATCTATCACAATATATGAGGTTTAACGAAAATATAAGTGTCAAGTGTATATTTAACATTTATGACAAAACACACATTCTCCACATGATTATACGTACTAATATTCATATCTAAATTCATTCCTATCTATTCATTTCAAATTATTTCAATTCATCTCAGTTCATGGGCCAAGTTTATAATTCTCCGAATAACCCAACTGAGACTACAACTCAGTGGTTCTCAATCAACACAATCATCATACAAGCACTTCAATCTTGCCATTTTACGAAAATTTCGTCCGCAGGATTGGCACCCATGTATATACATGATTTCGGGACTTTCACCCTAGACACTCCGGCCAACTTAATTTCAATGGAGTCCATCCCCTATCTCCTCCCAAAACATGAAGTGCATCCCCTTTCTCCTCCCAAAACATTATACATATACAATGTTTTTAAAGTACCGTCATATTCAATGACTATCAACTATGCATATTCAATGTCTTAACATACCCTCATATTCAATGACACAATTAAATGATTAGTTTCAATTCACCTAATCCTCATACAATTTCTACAACAATCATAGCTATTCTCCACCGATAGCACAATACAGATATTTCTAAACAAATATTCAATCTTAAGACAGATAATTTATTCAAGACTTTCAAAGGTGAAAGGTATTACATACTTAACTCCACCATCTATTTCAATGTTCGTCCAATTTCATGTTTACAACACCAATTTCATTTATTTATACAAAATAAATATTGTAATCTTTTTAGGGCAAAACCTCCCATTTTTCCAAAAATCAACCCAAGTTCCAAAATCAACAATTTTGACACAATACCACCTTATTTCCAAACTCCATAACCATTTAATTTCCATTCATCAAAAACCCCTCTTTTATTTCCTAACCAAACCCTAGGTTTGTTCAAATTACTCCCAAATCCCACCGTTCTTACACAATGACAAATAACTAAGTTAAAGATCATATGAAAGTGTAGAAGATCCCTACCTCAAAGAGAGAAGATAAGCCAAGCAAAGGTGGAACTTCAAAGATGCCCAAACCTAACTCTATTAGGATCAAAGTGTAGATCTTGAGATGCTTTATCTTTTTAACAAAGGTGAATGGGTGGAGAAACCACTAGAACTAGGTGAAAATGTAAAGAGAGAGAGTGTTTTAGAGAGAGAGTCTCAACCTTAGGTTTTGGGATGAAAAGATCTAAAAAAGTGACGTAAAAAGTCATTTTCGCAACCTGATGTATGCACAGTCCGCTCGAGTGCAAAAGTTGACGCTCGAGCGTCAGATACAATAAGTTGTTCTGCTCGAGCGCAGAATACTCGTATCCAATACTTTTGTAGGAAACAGACAAACCACTCGAGTGCAAGAAGGGCCGCTCAAGCGTCCACCCGCTCGAGCGTAGGAAATGTCGCTCAAGCATAGAAAATATCCCTCCAGTACTTTTGTAGAAGTGCAAAATACTGAGAGTTTGCAAATCCCGCTCGAGCACAAGAAATGCCGCTCGAGCGGAGGACCAAAATTCTAGGCAACACCAGGTTTGAAAACCAAGCAACCAACCTGTTCCAAACACACTCAACACGCCCAAATAACCAAATTTAAGGAGGATTAAAGAGTAACAGACAATTAACAACACTTAGAAATCATAAACCTGAGTCCAGACTATCACAAGTGTCCGGTCAAAACTTGGATCGCTATAACCTTCTTCCCTTAAAAAATTTTGTCCCCGAAATTTCAAATTAAGTTTTAATACATAGTTAAAACTAATTACAACAACGATAATCATTCAATTCCATTACCATGACCGATTCACCGATCATCCATTTTCAGCAACAAGTTAAACAATATCTCAATGCTAAATATACAATTCATACTTTCCCAAATCATGTGCTACGTTTAATCAAATTCCAAGTTCTTTTTCTGAAATTTATACGGCATATACAATGCTCCCAAAAGTGATACAATCATACACAATATTTCATATTCTTAAAACATACACAATGCTTATATTGAACTCATAATTCCAAACTCCCATAACATATATAATGTTCTCATAATTCAAAACATATACAATGTTATTACATTTCTTTAACATAATCAATATCTCAATACATGCTCAAGCCTCAACAAGCAAGTCCGAACATTTCTCTCGGACTTCCAATTCACGCTCCCAAGTTGCTTCCTCGGCCCCGTGATGTTTCCATAATACTTTTACCAAAGGAACTGTCTTGCCTCGCAAGACTTGGTCCCAGGTATCCAAGACTCTCACCGGTCTCTCCTCATACGAGATGTCCTCGTCTATCTCTAAGTCGGTCCAATCCAACACTTGCGATGGATCCGGCTCATACTTCCGGAGCATACTAATATGAAACACATCGTGGACCCCAGAAAGCTATGGTGGCAATGCCAAATGGTAAGCTACCTCTCCAATCTGCTCAAGGATCTCAAAAGGCCCAATAAATCGAGGGGACAACTTTCAACTCTTTCCAAACCTCATCAAACCCCCCCCCCCCCCGAGGTGATATTTTCAAGAACACGTGGACCCCTACCTCAAAAGACAAGGGCCTCCTCCCACGATCGGCATAACTCTTTTGGCGACTTTAGGCCGTAACCAACCTCTTACGGATAAGTGCAACTTTCTCAGTCGTTTCTCGGACCAACTCCGGACCCAACATAGGTGCATCATCCACTACAACAAAAAAGGCCTTTGGTGACAGACTGATTATCTCCAAACATCAAATTTTCATCACCAAAGTGATTTGTGACAAAAAAATTTTGTCACCACATTTGTTGCTGAAAGTACCTGGTAACGAAAAATAGTTTCGTCGCCTATTTTTCATTTTTGGCGATTTAATTTTTTATCTCCAAATGTTGCATTTTTCATCCTCTATAACATCAATTTCGTCACTAGAATTAGATAATATTTTATTTTAATTGTTTTGGCAACGAAATATTTCATCACCAAATAGGTTTTAGTGACAAAATTTTTCCTCACCAATGATATAGATTAAGGTGACAAAAAAATTCGTCACTAAAATGAGTACAAAAGAAAATTTTTCAATGACAAAAAACATTTTGTCACCAAATATTTCAATTTAGCGGCGAAATATTCAGCAAATGTGACGAAATTATTTGTTTGGTACTATATCATTAGTGACAAAATTATTCATGTTGTTTGAAAACTAATAGTGACATTTTTTTCGTCGCTAATAATAATTAAAAAAATTTAAAATAGGGGTAATATTTTCAATTTAAAATTTTTCTTCACACTAAAAATTCCCTGCGCATTTCAATAACCTATTCAATAAAATATCTATTACAAATCAATACAAAAATCTGTTCATTTTCATAAACACCACAGTCGAATTTCAGCACAATATCAACAAAAATACAATATCAACTGCATCCGGATTACCAAACCTGTCTCCTAATATCAACAAAAAAACATGTCTACTAATATCCACAAAAATACAATATCAACCGCATGCGGATTACCAAACACGTCTCCTAATATCCACAAAAAACATGTCTACTAACATCCACAAAAATATAATATCAAGTGCAAATTACCAAACATGTCTTGTAATACCCACAAAAGTATAAAATTTACAATGCAACCAAAATACATATAAGGTAAAATGAACAAAAACACAAAATGAGCAAGCTTCCGCTCTCCAGATTACCAAACATGTCCATATTTAATCTCGAATCTGCAACAAAACTAAACACAAAAAAGAAAAAAAGAATGCAAGTTAGACAATTATTATCTTATCAATTAAATATACAATTTAACATGCATTTTTGGACTTAGTTTTCAAACCGAGAGTCCCGTGCTAGTTCCATAAGTTTACACAAGTTACAATGGTCGCATCCGACGTGTTTGAGGTGTTCCCCGAGCCTTCTCGTGGTTGTTTAACGATTTTGGCCCCGATGGCCTATTTTCAAGCTTAAGTGTGAGAAAAGTGCATTTTTCGACTTAGTTTTCAAACCGGGAGTCCCGTGCTAGTTCCATAAGTTTACACAAATTACAATGGTTGCTTCTGAGGTGTTTGAGGTGTTCCTCGAGCCTTCTCGTGGTTGTTTAACGATTTTGGCCCCCGATGGCCTATTTTCAAGCTTCAATGTGAGAAAAGTGCATTTTTTGACTTAATTTTCAAATTGGGAGTCCCGTGTTAGTTCCATAAGTTTCCACAACTTACATTGTTCCCTCCCAAGGTGTTTGAGGTGTTCCCCGGGCCTTCTCATGACTGTTACATGATTTTGGCCCCCGATGGCCTATTTTCAAGCTTAAGTGTAAGAAAAATGTATTTTTTGACTTAGTTTTCAAACCAGGAGTCTCGTGCTAGTTCTGTAAGTTTTCACAACTTACATTGGTCCCTCACGAGGTTTTTAAGGTGTTCCCTAAGTCTTCTCGTGACTATTACACGATTTTGGCTCCATATGGCCTATTTTCAAGCTTAAGTGTGAGAAAAGTGTATTTTTCGACTTAGTTTTCAAACCAGGAGTCCCATGCTAGTTCTGTAAGTTTCCACCACTTACATTGGCCCTTCTCGAGGTGTTTTAGGTGTTTCCCGGGCCTTCTCGTGGCTGTTACACGATTTTGGCCCCCCAATGGCCTATATTCAATCTTAAGTGTTGGAAAAGTGCATTTTTTTACTTAGTTTTCAAACTGAGAGTCTCATGCTAGTTCCGTAAGTTTCCACAACTTACATTGGTCCTTCCTGAGGTATTTGAGGCATTCCCCAGGCCTTCTCGTGGCTGTTATATGATTTTGGGCCCCGATGGCCTATTTTCAAGCTTAAGTGTTTGAAAAATGCATTTTTCAACTTAGTTTTGAAACTAGGAGTCCCGTGCTAGTTCTGTAAGTTTTCACAACTTACATTGGTCCCTCCCAACGTGTTCAGGGTGTTCCCCGGGCCTTCTTGTGGCTGTTACACGATTTTGGCTCCCGATGGCCTATTTTCAAGCCTAAGTGTTGGAAAAGTGCATTTTTCTACTTAGCTTTCAAGCAAGGAGTCCTGTGCTAGTTCCGTAAGTTTCCACAACTTACATTGGTCCCTCCTGAGGTGTTCAAGGTGTTCCCCAGGCCTGCTCATGGCTGTTTCACAATTTTGGAGTCCGATGGCATATTTTCAAGCCTAAGTATTGGAAAAGTGCATTTTTTTACTTAGTTTGCAAACCGAGAGTCCCGTGCTAGTTCTGTAAACTTCTACAACTTACATTGGTCCCTCCCATGTTGTTATCATGATAATTTCTCATTGCCGAGTGCGAAGTCAATTTCTCAAGGAAGTGCAAAAATATCAATAACAACAAAGACGTAGATGGATAGCTTATTTTAGATGTTTACAACATCATTGATTTCAAGTTAGGATACTTCCCCATCTCACTATTATAAATATATTAGTGAATTACAAATTTTCATAGAGCTATATTTGGATGGAGGCTTTGAACCACAGCATGCAAGTTCGGTATATCTTGATTCAGATCATGGTCATCATAACTCAAAAATGAAACAAAAACAACAAAGAAAAACTTGTTTTGACTTGTATTAACCAAATGCTGCATAGACATAGAATAGTCATCTATTGTTTAATTTATGATAAAAAGTTAGATATCAGCATTAACCTCATGGTACAATAGAATATAACTGGCATATAACTCTAAAAGGTACACATTGAAGGAAATATGATAAAAGTTAAATCCCAATTAGCAGTAATTATTGTAGAAGCTAGAAATTTGGTCAAATCAACAAGCCCAAACCCCTTTAAGATAGAGGTCTTGAGTACAGCACAATTAATATTACAACAATTGTCTAGTAAAAAGCTGATAGCCTTACTACTCTACTCTAGGACCCTAATTCTTGCAAGATGCATGTACACATTTAAAATAAACGACAGATTCAAAATTTCTTAAATTAAAAGCCAACTGATATTTTCATGAAATCTACCAAATACTAGTTCTACTAATTGTTTGAAATAATTCCAAATCTAACATAACACATGGGCCAAATAAACTAACAATAAAAAGGACACACACCTGTGGCGTCAGAGATGGAGGAGCCGTATCAATGGGAGAAAGAGTTGTGGCTTTGTTAGCCAAACCATCAAATTGCTGCTTTAGGTTCATGGAACCAAGAAGACCAAGTTGTAACTCTAATCCTACACACAAGTGATATAAGCAAATGAAATCAATAGGGACAACAGTTTCAATTATGTCAAATGTCAGCCTAGAAAATGGCATGCCATTGCTATCAATGAATATTGTTCTTTGATCCTTTGCAGAACAAAGGTTAGCAAGAGCCAAAGCAACTCATCTTTGAACAGTCTTCTCTGCTATACACATCAGATATAACAAATGGCTGAAAACCTACAAGGGAGAAATTAAGGGATTTAGATTCAAGAATGTACATAAAAAAGCACTAGAACTAAACCATAATCATATAATTTAACATCTACACACAAAAAAATGCTCACTCGTCCCTAAATCTTCTCCTATAATCTTTTCAGTGTCTTGGCTACACAATGTACTCAATAAAGTTTATAATTATAGAAACTACAAATTTCGAGATAGTGTATCATATAAGAGGAATTGACAAAAACAACAAGGAAATTTTGGTATATGATAATAATGGGAAGGCACAAATATAAACCACACTCTGGGAACCTTCAGTAGTTTGGCCATCTTGTTGTTCAGTATAGGCACCTATCTGAGAACAACTTTGGCCCACTTAACATGACTAGATATCAAATTTTAAGACCATACACCTACATAGATGCCTACACTTCTTTTTTTTTCTCTTCTTGTCACCCTGCCACCGCAAGGAGGTATCCATAGCATGGAACCACTCAACATCATTTGAACCAGAATATGGTGTCATTTTCATTTCACAAGAATCTACTAACCAGAAATACAAAGTTTGTTTTTGCTTTTGTTCTTTTCACAAAAAGAATTTAAAGCAATTATAACAAAAAATATTCCCCATCTTTTTTTTTTTTTGGTTTAGTATTCCCTATCATTGAAAAATAACTTCCATCTCCTCAGTTATGACCTACACAACCAAAGTTTTGAAAAGTTCATAAATTCAATGGATGCATTAACTTAGACTCATAACAAGTGTGAATCCCACAACAAAGACATATATTACAAATGTGAATCCCACAACAAAGACATATATTACAACCCATATCAATGAGAACAATTATGTCATGACCCGAACCCGCCCCTATGGGTTAAGGCCATAACTGGCCAGTAATCCTGAGATTACCTACGGCCTCAAACCAAAACAGACATAACTCATCAGAGAAAGGGGGCCAAACGGAAGCAAAATTTAAAACTTTGTCCAAAGAGCTGTGCTTACATGGCACATCAAGACAAACCATACGTATAGACATTAATAACTCACAACAGAAATATAGTAGCATAAGTTCTGTACAAACAGGATCATCCAAAACTAAGTCAACCCATGAAAACTATATACAGACATATTCATAAACTTCGCCAACATGACAACACAGAACAAAATAACAAAAAGGCGAAGGCGGGTCTCGTGAGTGAGACACAAGGGCTGACTTTCCAAAACTTTTGTTGTTCCACATAGACTTCACTGGGGCTGGGTTTGGACTCCTCTGGGCTCACCTACAAAGACATGAATGAGCGTGAGCGATAGCCCAGTGAATAATATCAAATAAGAAGATACAAACGATATGTAGAGCAACAAACTCCGAACGGCCTTGGGCCCAATTCACAATTTTATTTAACATTTATATACACAATTCAAGTCAAGTGACTGTGGTTCCAAACATACTGGCCTTTGGCCCATTTATCTCTCATTCCTATCAAAACGGCCTCTGGCCCACTCATTTATGTCAAAACGGCCTTTGGCCCATCTATTTATGTCAAAACGGCCTTCGGCCCATTCATTCATGTCAAAACGGCCTTTGGCCCATCCATTCATGACAAAACGGCCTTCGGCCCATTCATTCATGTCAAAACGGCCTTTGGCCCATCCATTCATGACAAAACGGCCTTCGGCCCATTCATTCATGTCAAAACGTTCGTCCATAATTCAAACTGGCAAACTTATGAGGCTTATAAGAAAATAAGCAATTGGACAAACGACAAGTTTCAAATATCGATATTACTCACAGTGATCGGTTGGTTTGTTTGCCCTGGAGCTCGACCATACACAGTCCATGAACACAAAAGGGTCAACAACCATTCAATCCGTTCCCAAATTCACATTTTCCTCTTTAGGCTTTATTCTTATCTCTTTAACTCAATTACAATGCTCAATGCATGCCTAAGAGTACTTAAAAGTGAAAGAGAACAGAAAACAAAACACAGAATGCATTTTCAAAATTTCAGAAAACAGGGTCCTCGCTCGAGCGTGGACTTCCCAGCTCGAGCGGACCCTTGAGGCCTGCAAAAGTATTGGATAGGTGAAATTTACGCTCGAGCGTTCATTCTGGCGCTCGAGCGGAAGGCCTCTCTACATGGCTCCCCGCTCGAGCGTGAACCTCCTTGCTCGAGCGGACACCATGTCTGCAAAAAGTACTGGATGTGTCATTTCTACGCTCGAGCTTAAACTTGGACGCTTGAGCGGAAGTTCATCAAACATAGCTCCCCGCTCGAGCATGTCTTTCCCCGGTCGAGCGGACCCAAGCCTGCAAAAAAATACTGGAAGCATGAATTTCCCGCTCGAGCAGACGTCATAAATTCTGGGTTTTCCAAAATGCTTTCTTGAGTTCAATTCAACATTCAAAAGGCTTATAAGCTTGAACGAAGGCACCAAAAACATGTAAATACACCATTTAACACATGGATGTAAACAATATGAAGCCAATCTTCCAAAATCATGGTTCAATACTTCAAATTCACTCATGGCTCATGCTTTCAACCTCATTTAAGCTCCACATTTTTAATAATCAAACATGCATGCTAAATTTGATCTCATTTCCATTTCAATTGATGCAATTGGTGTTCATTCACATGAATTTCGACAAAAACATGCTTGCATGTATGATCCAACCCTCAATCTTTCCTAATTGACATGCTACATGTTAGATTATACAAATTTGTGGCAATTCATAACAAGTCTATGCATGCATGTGCATATTTCATCAAAATCAACACAACTCATGATCAAACTCAACATCTAGTCTTTAATTCACAAGAACACAACTCAAACTCATGAGCTAAGGGTTGATCACTCACCTAGGAGCTTTAATCTTCCAAACTTAAGCTTAATTCTTGAGTTGGTCTACAAATTATCAAGCTTTGAGGCCAAAACTCCAATTTCCTTCACTCTCTCTCTCCCTTAGCCGACCCTCTCTTTTTCCTTAGAGTTTATGATCAACCAAGTCAAGCTAGAGAAGAGATATAGAGTGTGTAGTGCTCAAATAAAAGCCCTACTTGTTATATTATTTTGATATATAATAATAGAGCACTAATTCACTAATTAAATCAATTTAATCTGATCTGAATCAATTTCCAATTAATTTTCACTGTAGGCTCTAAAAATTACGCTGATCACAATGGCGTAATCAATTTTGGTTTCGGTGGCCGATAGGGCCTTCAATTTAAATTCCAAAGCAGATTATCAAACAGATATTTCTACGGTGAACAGATAGAAATTCAAAACCACATATTTTCACATAATGGCACACAAAACCATATTAAACACATAATCATACTTATACTAAGGACCAATTAACATATTACGGAACAGGGGTATCACAAATTAAGACTAATTACTTTAGACTTTAATGAGAATAGCTCACAAACACAAACATAGTTATAGATGTTCATCATAATTGCAATCAATTTACCATTTTCCTTTTGTCAATCTACCATCATAACTGCCATTTGAAAACAAAAACTATTGAAATTCACCCATACAACAAATATAGCATATCCAAGTTTTCAGTACGTTCACTCTTAACCTCTTAAGACCATTATGGGTTTTCAGTAGGTTCACCCTTAACCTCATCTACGTGTGTGATTGTGTGCATGCATGTATATATATATATCAATGTGCAGAAGATACCTGCTCGTCAATTCCTATCAATTCCTATCTAAGGCCTTTGAGAAGAGTCACCTTAAGATCAAACTCGATTACAAGATCCACAAAACTTGAGGCCAAAACATTCAAAGAAAAACACAGCATAACCAATAAATGTTCAAAGAAAAACATTCACCTAAACTTAATTATATTTAACATGAAGATTACACAAAAGTTATAGCTGTAACAAATCATAAGCAAGCGGTAGAAAAAAAAACCTATTTTAATATCAAATCACATAATTTGTTTGCCAGAATTAATGTGCTATTGTTGGAGGATATCCACATGACTCTTGCAGATGTTGCAGAAAAACTAATAAGTGTTGCAAAAAGAAATCACAGCAGCAAAGGTTCTACAGAGGTGAAAGAACACTGTAATCAGCATGGGCTGCAGCCAATAGAAAAATAAACCAACCAGCATAACAGCAGAACAACAACTGGGGACACAGTCAGCATAACAGTAGGAAATCCATCAGAACAGATTTGAAACAACAAAATCAGTTGCAAACAACCAGAAGCAGATGTTCACAGGCCTGAAAGAAATCTGTTCAACCACCACATATTAGACCTATGGGAAGGTTGAACAGATTCAATATACTGTTTGTTCAGGTTCCAGCAAACCCCAATGACAAATTTACATTTTATAAAACAAAGTTGGGTAAAAACTGCCCACAAAATTTAGTCCTCATTCACTCAACGCTCAATACCCAACACAAAACACTCTAAACAATTTATGAGAGCTAGCCAAACACTCAACCCTCAACAAAAAAAACTCCCTTACAATTAGGACCAGCTTGACAACCTACAGAAGAAGAGTTAGATAAACGATGTGGCTCACCATCACTCAACCCACAGAACTGAGCCTAGTTATAGGGACTCACTATCTCAACCCTCCTCCCTACATGAGACCAGCTTGACAACTTGCAAAGCAAGATAATGAATAAGAATACATGAATATGGAGGTCTCACATCTCTCAACACTCATATATGGGCTCAAATTCCCTCATAAATAGAACACTCTCAACTCTCAAGAGTCTCAATCAATACTCCTAACTGAGGTGGCTCACAATCACTCAACCTATAGTTTCTCTCCTGCCAGATACAGTAGACAGCACAAGTAAACATCAATTTCTTCACAGTAGTGGCCAAAGAGTGGCCAGAAATTTGCCCATTTAACCAGTCCACACAGCTGCCCCAATTCACAGCAGGCCAGTGCATGTTACATTTTGTTGATTGCAGTCTAACACTACTACCTTAAATGATAAACAAAGTTGTAATGTTTACAAAAATACCTTCACTACAGCTCATCTTTTCCAAGTTCCTGCTGGGCAAGTTTATCTCGATTCTTTTGAATAAAGTAAATTGTATCCTCTTTGGTAAGTTCCCCATTGTACTGCAATAGATTTCCACCTGCTGACCTGAAGTGCAATGTTGGATAACCTTTCACGTCGAAAATATCAATTGGTACATCATTTGTAGTGGCATCCTACAAAGTACAAAATGGTGAGAGCAATTCAGGAATAAAATTTGTAACAAATAAAAGGATCAATATCTACGCAGATGAAACTAGTAAGTTGTAATCAAACCAATGCTTTCAATGCGGTAAAGAAATCTCATGGTATGGGTGCAGAAAAAATCATAACCAAAGATACAAATAAGAAAATTATATCAATAATCAGAAAGCAGAATGTAGATTAATGGATGAGAAATAAACCAACATAGATGAGCCAAAATATCAAGCTAGGATTAATTAAAAATAATTTTTACTATATATTGTTGTAAAAGCCAGAAGGAAAAGAATTTTACTCTTCAGCTTTAGAAGCCATAGATGAACAGTACATGAACCTGCAACCTAGAAATGATGGAAGAAAATGATTTCAATTTGCAAGGCAGAAATAACATTAAAGGAAAGGTACTTTGAGAGTAATATTGAAACATAATTCAGGTGCACAATATTTGTAGAAAATAACCATCTATACTGACAAAGCAACAAATCTCTTCAAGTAGTCTTTAGCTAGTTTGGGTGATAGATCTTACAATCTTTGCAATGACAACATCAGCATCACTTTCAAATGAAACACCAACTTCATCCAAGATTGGAGCCAAGTTTTTGCAGTGACCGCACCAGGGTGCATAAAATTCCAACGGAACTTTGTAACAAAACCTAACCATATATCAGCATAAATTGACTGACAACTTGACAATCATTAAGATCTAATAAATTTTTCTTGGTTTCTAAACTCTAAATCAATTATACAAAAACAATCAATGTATTCATCAAAATTACACTTTATGATATCATTACTCATTGTCATGTTAGGGAAAAAGAAGCAAAAAAATGAAGAGACTGTCTGCACCCCAGAATAAGAAAGTTTGACTCCCTCCCCCCCCCCCTCCCTCCCCCCCGGAAAAAGAGAAAAAAAAAAATACACACACACAGTCACATTTACAGAATATTATGACAGATTGACAATACCCTTCTGAAGAGACATGACCTTTTACATAGAACAGGTCAATCCATAATTCTAATTAACAAAAAGACCACATAAAAAGCCAAACACCAATCCCAAGTTACTAATATGGATATGAACAAATAAAATGTTGAAAAAACTACAGTTAATACATACCATTTTCCCTAGAGTTGAAAACATTGTCCTAAAGTCTGTCAGCAACAATAAATTAATCATTATTTATAACTATATAGTAGTTGAAAAAGATTTATTATTAAGAAAATTAAAATAAATTCAGTAATATATACAACCTATATGGGAAGTCATATTCATTATAAGGATTTAATTAACGCAACACTGACATACCGAAATTTGGGTTGAAGTAATTTACTACCACAAGCCACAAACTCCATAGAAGAGATCTAAGACCAATTTAGCCAACAAAAAAACAAAAAAAAAAGGAACCAAAAAAGAAAAACAAAAAAACAAAAAAACAAAACAAAACAAAACAAAACAATAAAGAAAAAAAACTAGCCATTGTGGCATTTTATCAAACACCTAGCAAACATAATAGAATATCATGAGACTTTACAGTGTGTAGAATCAACAACAATCCATTCAATTCAATGATTATATTGATTATAATATGAATATCATAATCAGAATATAGAACATGTTAATCATTATATTTTCCATATTTTTTTTCCAAATTAAAATCATTCAAGTTGTTTATGGAACCTGTAGACACCCCATTTTTGACCGCCCTCAAGACTTGGGCATTACTGATGGTTTGCTCGGTGTTGAGAGATGTGCAGGGCACAGGTTCAGTTTCTTCGGCAAGAAGAGAGGCAAATCTTTCAAAACACCTTGCTTAGGGGTTTGAAGTTGAAGAAAAGAGGAGAGGAGGGGAGAAAATAGGTTGGAGGAGAAGTTCGGCATGAATCCGGGAAGGAGAATCGCGCAGCCCTCGCTGAATCGGGCTTATTCAATTGCATACTTGGAGTTGAGCTATGAGGCCACCACCATCGGAAAGAAGACTTCCGGGGCTTCACTTTGCACTCAAGAATATCCTAGAGCCATGTCCGGGTGGAGGAGATATGATTGGTTGAAGCTGGGTATCATCCCGGTTGGATCGAGTCTGCGCGGCTTCACGGAAAAGGGCATAACTTTTTTCACAGGAGGAATTTTAATGCAAGGTTTGCGCCATTGGAAAGCTAACTTCCGGGGCTTCGATTTGCATACCCACCGGCCATTTTTTGACCAAGGAATCATCCATCGGCACTATATTTAGCCGACCGGCACTTTTTAGTGCCGACCGGCACTTTATTTTGGCCGATGATCAAATTTTCTGGCCGGTTTGCACCCTTTGCACCCTCCAAGCCTGGTGCATGCCAGCTGTGCCAGCTGGGATGCACAGAACCAGAGCCACGTGCATATATGTATCTATTTTGGAGCCTTGGACCCCATTTTTGTGCACCATTTGCTCATGGCTTCTTGAGGAAGCCTTGACCCCTTTGTCTTGGCTTCCTCAAGAAGCCTACCAGCTGTCCAAGCTTATTGAATAAGCCTTGCACCCCCTTGACCCTTTTTCTTTAACTTAGCCTCTAAGTTTAGTGCTTATACTTGCCTATATAAGCACCACTCCCTCTCCATTGATAAAAGGTTGGTGATTCAAAACAAAAAAACCAGAGAATAGATATATATATCTAACATATATATCTACAACCCTATATCTATCTCATTCAACCTCCAAACTCCATAGTTCTTGGGCCATTCCTTCATCAACCCATAGCACAACTCATACACACTCCATACCAACGACTTGGGGGACATTTGCAGAGCTTAGGAGCACCAAAACTTGGTCCAAGAGGTGCTGGTTTGTTGGTCTACAAGGGTAAGTCTTCATCTTCCCCTTTCTAGCCTTTTCTTGCTTCATACCTAAGCCTTGCTTGCAAGCACTTTTGGGCTCCGACCCAAACTTCAAATAGTCTTATTTTGGGGTCCTCTTCATGTTTGATTGAGGACCCCTTGCCGTTTGGTGGCTGCATCTAGTACCTATCTCAATATCCTCTTGTATGCCATGTTTCTTGCATAGAATATTTGGCTTGTGTATGATCTGTTTCAGAGCATGATGTAAGCTAATAATAGGCTTATTTTGAGCCCTTCTTCAACATTGTTGAAGGGCTCAACATTGTTTGCATAATCCATGTGCTACTTGCTTTGAAATCCATGAGATTTACCGTAATCTTGCATGCTTTCTTAGCCTATCTTGCTTTTGTTTTTGTGGCTGATCATAAACTGAAAATGTGCTTGTTTTTCCATGTATAAGATCTGTTTTTGGTTGTTTAGGCCATCCATGGCATGCCTTATATAGTCACTTTGCATTTTGGCTTGCTAGCCTTGGGGTGTGTGAGTCTCTAGCATGTTTAGCTTGCCTTGATCTCATGATTTGGCATCATTTTAGATCACATTTCAGTCCCTAAATCATGCTCACATGTTTGTGCTTGTCATCTCTTTCATGCTTCAAAGGTGTGTTCTTTTATGCCTAAGAATAGGCCTTGTGTGTTTAGAGCTTTTGGGATGCCATGTGTGTGAGTTTTAGGTGTATTTTAGCATGCTGAAAATCTATTTTTGGTTGCTTGATATGTGCCATGAATGGTCATGTATGGGGGTGGTTGAATGCTCTACTTTGTGCCTTAGCCTTAGGCCTTTTGGCTTGCATGATTGCATGGATGTTTGTCTACCTTTTTGGTCCATTTGGCCACTGTTTTAGGCCTACTTAGAGCTGCCTAATCCATGTTTAAGTCCATCCCCCATGTGGTTTGCATGCTTGCCTTGTGTGCTTACTTGTATGTTTGCCATATATTGCCATTTTGCATACTAGTTGCCATGTCTAGGATTGCATCACATTGGCATACATGCTAGGCCTCTTGAAGTGAAGTGTGATGGAGGCTTAGCACCCCTTATGTGCTTGTTTGCATTGCATGCATTTGAAATCAAAATTGCCCTCTTGGTTCTTTGGGCCATCATGCATGGAAATGCGTGATTGGTGGTCCGAGAACCGAGGCACATCTCCCTTTGAGTCAAAAACATGATAAGGGATGTGTTGGTGCACACATTTGCTTGGAATTCCATGTCATGCACTGCTGCTGTCTGTTGCTGTCAAAACTGTCTCCTGCAGGAATTTAGTGCCGACCGGCACTCTTTAGTGCCGACCGGCACATTTTTTGTGCCGATAATCTTCTATTGCAGCCGGTGGTCACCACAAGCAGCCGGTGGTGTTTTCCTCCAGCCGATGGCACTCAGCAGAGTGTAAGGAAGGTTTCTTGGGACTTTGGTAATTTTTGAAGGAGCAAGGCAGCAAAAACAGAAGCAGCAGTGTCACTGTACGGGTTTTCCGGGCAAGTCGGACATCGAGCATGCATCATTCGCGCATCCCGAGGCAAGGGCTGTGGCCCCCTTTTATTTTGCATTTATTTATTCAGTAATTAGAATTTGTAATATTTATTCATTTATTTTTGGACTGTATTATTATTTTGGTCCCTCCGAGTGAGGGCGAATTGTAATAAGTGTGTGTGAGTGGGTGTATGTCTTCCAACCCCCATTTCTTTCTCCCTTTTATTTACCTGCTTTGATGGTAGATTGGGGCATACTTATTTTAGCATAACAGTATGAAAGCATGTTTGCATCCATGCATTTGTTAACATGCACCGGGCTCGGTACATCATACAAACTGCATCGCAATTTTCAATTCCAAATTGAATACATGCTACTCGCGCATTTCACATGCCATGTTTAGGATAGCCGAGCCTGTCTAGATTACATCTCTGCATGTGTTGCATTAGACATTTCAGTATGCTTAGGTCCATGCATGGATTTCTAATAAGCTTCTGTTTTGGCTTGGAGTACTAGGTGAGCTTTTATGCTTTAGCATATCGCATGCGTGTGAGTGTTGCCATAATAGCATGACTACCATGAGGCTAAGTGCTTATGTGATATAACTGCATGAATGCCTGTGGATGGAGGTTGAATTACCTAAATTGGGACAACACATTAAAACTGTGAGTTTTAAAGCCCACTAGATAGTGGCAAAACCGTCTTTTCTAAAAGCCCGCTTGAGAGTGGCAAAACCTGTATTTTAGCCTACTTGTGAGTAGCAAATCATTTCCAAAACAAACTTACAATGTTTTGTTCCAACTTAGGCGATTTGGTCTATACTTGTTTGCTGTGCGCATAACATAGTAAATCTAGGCTAATAACCGGAATAAGAACACATAAGGTTTTCAAAAAGGGATATCATGGTTAGTAGAGGCCGGTCTTCGGACCGGGCGAAAGGGGGTGCTCATAGCTGACCTTCCCCGATCGTACCCAAGCTCCCGAGCCAAGACCACTTTGGTGATGACGGACATGTGGCCTTCGGCACTGAGTCAGGGTTTCCTAAATTTCCCATTTTAAAAATATTTAGGTGGCGACTCTGTAATCTGGCAAAGCAGTCCATGTTTGGCACTACTTTTCAAAAAATCTGTTTTTCTTCAAAACGATTTGCCAGAGTTGGACTCTTTGGTTCAGATTTAGAACCGCGACACAAATCGAGTCCGAACTGTAGAGTGAAGCCCACGGGCGCGTCTACAGAACCCTTCAAAGTAGAGAAGTTATAGAAATGTTAGAAGCAATGAATGGAATGGCTTTAATCTCATCTTGACCCAAACGCGTCTGAAGAAAGAGTAAGGGTAGAGAATGAGAAACGAGAGACCCGAATAGAGAGAGGGGTAGAGAAAGAGAAACAGAGACTACAACTAACCTGGAATTCATGGATAGTGCTGCGAGTTGAATGGTGTACCTTTGCGAGTTGGACAATGGTGCGAGAGAGAGAAACGAGGAGCTTTGATGAAGCTATACAGTCTGCCTCTGCATGTGAAATGAGAGCAATGGATTATTTGGGTCAAGAGAATAGATTTGGTGAGGAATAGAATTTGTCTCCAAAACTACGTAGTTTTATATATTGAAATATTTGGTGATAAAAAATTTATCCTCACTAATAATATTTTTAATGAAGACGGAATTTTTTGTCACTAACTTGGCGGCATAATTCCCCCCAAATTTTTTAATAGCGGGAAAAAATTTTGGTGACGAAAAATAATTTCGTCACCTAATTTTTTATTATGTATGTAGATTGGTGACGAAATTTTATTTTTCTCTCTAAAAATGGCACGTTTGGAGACGAAATATTATTTTCTTCACTAAAAGGTAAGTCTTTCGTGACAAAATTTATTTTCGTCATTAGTTTTCATCTCCGAAGACACTTTTTGTTGTAGTGACCCACCTTGGCCCAACACACAGGGGACTTACACAGTCGACCACACAAGACCTCAAATGGTGCCATACCAATACTCAATTGGAAGCTATTGTTATAGGCAAACTCTACCAAGGGCAAGTGCCACTCCCACGAACCCTTAAAGTCGAGGACACAACCCTGAAGCATATCCTCAAGGATCCGAATAGTACGCTCGGACTGCCTGTCAGTCTGAGGATGATTCGCGGTACTAAAGGTCAATCTAGTGCCCAAGGCACTCTACAAGCTTTGCCACAACCGAGCTGTGAAACGCGGATCTCTATCCGATACAATCGTTACTGGGACCTCGTGCAACCTCACTATGTCCCTGATATACAAGTCGGCAAGATGGTCTACCGAATCACTCACGCGCATAGGTGTGAAGTGCGCAGACTTGGGCAACCGGTCAACTAGTACCCAAATGGTATCACTACCTCATTGAGTCCTGGGAAGACCCACAACAAAATCCATCGTAACATGCTCTCATTTCCACTCGACTATAGACAAGGGTTGCAACAAACCCACTAGCCTCTAATGTTTGACCTTCACTTGCTAACAAGTAAGGCTCCTTGATACAAACACCGCCACATTCTTCTTCATACCCCTCTACCAAAACTGGCGACTAAGGTCGTGATACATCTTTGTGCCTCTCGGATGCACCACAAGGCACAAATGGTGAAACTCTCGGAGTACTTCCTCTCGGCAAGACTCCGGCACGAACAAGCGGTCACGGTATCTCACACTCTAGTCGGGATACACACTCAAGCCTTTTTCTAAATTTCCATTGGAGATCTTCTCCCAGAGGGATTCCGTCTCAAGGTCACCCTTCTGTGCTTCTAACACTCGGTTCACAAGTGTAGGTTGTGCAATCACTGAAAACAAGGCTGCAGATTCAACAGACTCACCCAGATACAAGTCAAACTCACCAAGAGTACTCAACATCTCCCATTCTCGAACTACGATGCAAGCCACACTGCTAATTGACTTCCTACTTAAGGCGTCAGCCACAACATTGGCCTTTCTCGGATGATAATGCAACTCAAAATCATAATCTTCTATGAACTCCATCCACCTCCTTTGCCTCAAATTCAAGTCTTTCTATGTAAACAGATACTTCAGGCTCTTATGATCAGAAAACACCTCGAACTTCTCACCATAAAGGCAATGCCTCCAAATCTTTAAGGCAAAGATTACTGCCGCTAACTCTAAGTCATGAGTAGGGTAATTCCTCTCATGTGTTTTCAACTGCCGCGAACCATAGACCACTACCTTGAAGCCATGTGCAATGCAGCAAAGTAGATAACTAAACTGAACAAAGGGCTGAACTTGTTTGTATGTCAAGACCAAAACAGAACAAACGAAAGCAAGATATATGCCCTCAAAAGAAAAAACACACCAAACCTCCCAAACACATCTTATTCATAGGCTAATAATAAAGTCAAGTGCTTAATTAACAAGACATATGGTAATTTGCAAGCATCTTATTCAACCCAAGTGGTATTTCCAAACTTTCTCCATGAAACCGATTAAGGAATGAAACTACTAGCATATGAGTATGGTGGTAGTGGTGTTATCACGTAAAACCATATCCCATAGCTAACTATCAAAAACAATAGGGAGATGTGCAATAAGGCACTAAAAGGATGCAACAGGCGAACAAGTATAATCACCACGATTGAGGCAAGAAAGCATGTTGTGGTCAGTGGACAAGTTCAAAGATTGAAGAAGTAGAATGGTTTTTATGTGATGATAGAATTTTTGAATAGGACTACATTGAAAAGATTGTGGGTAGTGTTGGGGGGTTTGGGGGTAGTAAAATTACTGGTGCAAGTATGTATAACATCAAATTTGAAGGAGACAACATTAGAACCAAAACCCCCAGTCATGTCCCAAAAACCCTAATTGCTCAAACACTGAAGCATCCAGTTTACAGCTTCATCAAAGAAACCATAACTTGAAGACACAAAAAACAAACTTTAAAAAAAAAAAAAATAAAAGCAAAAAATTGTTTATATAAAAGTTCAGAATATTTATTTAATTTTTTTTTTTAAAGGAAAGGAACTATAAACAAATAAATGATCAACCGGCAGTGTGAATCAACAAAAACAGTGCCTACAAACAATCAAACATTACTCACTGATTTACAAGAGAATTACAGTAAAAAAATGTACGACATCAACATTCAAACAGTAGAATGAGCATCCCAGTACAAAAAAACCCAAACCTCTTACTAGTCACACATTAAGCTAATATATTTCTAAAATCAAATTAATCTCTTAAGCTTGAATTTGGGATTTCTATCTGGAAATCAACACAAACCCTATAGCAAGTGTAGGAAATCAACACAAAATGAACACAAGAAATCAACACGAAATCAAACAACAAAAATCATATAAAACCATAGAGCTACGTGTGAGAAATGGGAAAATAGAGGAAGTGAGAGAGAGAGAGAGAGAGAGAGAGAGAGACCGAGATTAATAGAGAGGGAGAAGGAGAGAGAGTGAGATGAATAGAGTGGGAGAGGGAGAGAGAGTAAGATCGACAAAGAGGGATCGAGACTGAGAGCGACAGAGAGGGAGAGAGACCAAGAGTGACAAAGCGAGAGAAAAATACCTGTGATTAAGTGGCGCTGGTGATTTGCAAGTGGCAATGTGCGACAATAGCCAGCGCCAGTAGTGAGCGTTGGTGGTGAGCGGGGGTGAGGTTTGGTGAGAGCAAAAAGTGTTTGAGACAGAAGAGTGTATATCGTGTGTGTGAGAGACAGAACATACAGTGTATATCGGGTGCCAAAATCAATTTCTTTCCTTCTAAAAAAAAAAATTCAACCTTTAGCGAATAAATTATTTTTTTGTCGCCAAATAGTGATGAATAACGACTAAAACTGTTTTGTAGCCAACGATTAATTAATAGCGACTAATATATTGGTAGCCAAAAGTATCATTTGGCTACTATTTTTTTTTTTTGTCGGCAAAAATTGAATATACGACGACTAAATTTTTTAGTCCCCCAAAGGTGTAAAAAATATCCATAATATTTGGCGACTACACTATATTTTTGTCGGCAATTATCCTTATTCAGCAACTAAAGCTAGACATAGTAGCGTAAAATATAAACTTTTGGTGACTAATTGTTATTTAGTCGCCGATTACTATATATTTACTGACTAAATTTTGTTTTAGTCGCCAAAAGGACAATATATCTTGACTAAATTCAAATAGTAGCTAAACTGTGGACCTTTGGCAACTAATTTTTTTTTTATAGTCGCCAAAAGGTATATTTTTGGCGACTAAATTTGTTTTGGTCGCCAAATGTGTAGTTTCTTGTAGTGAATTCAGATAAGTAAAAATAAAAACAAATAATAAAGAAATTAATATCATAATATGTAAGTTGCTTAAATGGTAAGTGTGTTTTTAATGAAATATAAAGTTTTTGGTTCAAATCTTACTTACGATATGGTATAATAATTTTTTCTTTTAGCATATAAAAATTTGTCACGTGGCATAAGGGGAAAGTTTGGAGCTTTTGATACTAAGCCTAGTGTTCACATATATAACTATTGCATAGCACGTGGTTTTCATCTAATCTAATATAATGTGATGTAATTAATTTTTAAAAGTCCTTGTTATTTGTATTTATTCTTGTAATATGGAGAATAAACTTTAGAATAGAATGAGTATACTAACAATGCACTCCTTTGTAAGCATATTGTATAGACAATTTAGCAAAATTGTGAACAACATATAACATATATAAACTTTAAAAATATAATAAATAAGTTCTTAAATACATAGTGTTACCATAAAGAAGAAAAAAGAAAAGAGAATAAAGAGTTTTTGGGACTAGTCCTATGCAGTGAATATCCTACATAATGAGAAAGATAGCATTATTTATAAGAATCATTAATGTTTTATGCAGAAATTGTATGAAATTTATTTTGTAAGAAAATGAAACTTAATGTTTCGATCCATATAGAAATTGCATAAGTAATTCATTAATTGGGAAAACTTCACTTTACCCCCTATGGTTTAGGCCATGTGCGGATTACTCCCCTTACGCTCGAATATCACCATATAACCCTCCTATGGTTGATGCAGTAAAGTGCACAGTTAACACTGTTAATGGCAGACGTAAAAAAATCAATTTGCCCTTGTATATATATATATCTAACCTTACCATTTTCACTTCCAAGAGTTGAGCATCTGAGAAGAGGAAGGGGGAGAGAACTAGGTTGTACGATTGAACACTTGTGACCCAATTTAAGAATGAGCTCAAGAAAAAAAAAAAAAAAGCCTGCAGATCTTAGATGTTTTTTTTTTCTTACTCTCTCTCTCTCTGTTGTCTACCTTACCTGCTGATTTGAATTTGGTTGGCTAAGAAATTTATTTTCTGATTTGTGGTTTTTAATGATGTTCATTCAAAGAATGGAGTCTTGGAATTTGTGAAAATGGGTTCTTGATTCTCTTTTGATTTGGGTTCTTTAAGAAAATTTTTTTGTTTATTTTTATTTATTTATTTATTTTATTTTTTTTGAGGTGGGTTTGTGCTCAGATTAGCTTTCAATCACTTTTCTATAGTGAACCTTAGGGGATGGGGGTGAGTAAAATGTTGAAGAAGTTTTGTGCTCAGAATAACCTTCTAATATATATATATATACGAAGAAGATTAAAATTTTTTGAGAGAAATCAAAGAAGATTATATATATACATATATACATATACATAGAAATCAAAGAAGAAATCAAAATCACAGATTATATATAGCTATAGATTATACATATATATAGTTACAGATTATATACATATTGCTACAGTTTTATTCTTGTACCATATTCCCAACATATATATACATATATATAGCTACAGATTATATATACACATATATATACATTGATTTCGATCACGAAGCTCTATCTTCAATCAATCAATACATATATGAGTCACTATATACAGCAGAACATAAATGGATCCATATATATATAGAGAGAGAGAGAGAGAGAGAATGAACCTGATTTTGATTTTTGTGATTTTGTTCTGCATGATCTTTGAATCACTCGTCCTTTCAAATTCATGTAATTGTTTAGGGAATTATATTATATTCTGCAAGCTAAAATCTTATGTAGAGTTTGAATTTTAGGATAAAAGATCATAGCTTTTTGGCAAATTCAATCAGTAATGAACATAGGAGTTGAAACACACAAGCAATCTTTTTGGGCAAGTTTTTATTTGTAACTCTAGGGGCATTTTGGTCTTTTAATTGTGAGGGAACATCATCAGTTCATGCTAGGGGTGCAACTCAGGTGGGTTTGGTCGGGTTGGGAGGTTGTCCATGCCTAGCCCAAGTTGTGCTGAGATCTGCCCCGGCCCTCCCAAACCCGAATTATAACCCGAGGTTGCCTGCCCAAGCCCGACTCGAGTTAAACCCGAATTGCCCGAGTTGCCCGGATTTTTATTTATTTATTTTTTTTGCACCTACATTATTAAATTATTAAAATTTGACTCTATTTATATTTTTTTTATATATAGAAAATCATTAATACCATCAAAACAAATAATTTATATAATGTAAGAGAGATGCTGCTATAGTAGTCTTTACAATTTATGAGTGGGAAAAAAAAATGTAAGATTTTATGTTATTTGTATATATATAATATATATTCAATATGATTTAATAATCTAAATTACTTTAATATCATGTAATGACTAATAATTTATATATATATTTAATATTTTTATATATCTATATATGTATAATTCGAGTTTTGAATTGCTCGGGTTGTTTGATGTCTTTGCCCAAGCCCGTACCAAATTTGAAAATATCTTGTCCAAGCCCTAAAAAAATTCGGACTGGGTTTGGGTTGCTCGGGTTGAGCCTGCCCAAGTTGCACCCCTAGTTCATGCCCAACTGCACCACACTCGCGTGTACTGCACAACCTGTTAGAATAAATGGAAAAACTAACTGTGCACTTTACTCCATCAACCACAGGGGGGGTTATGTGGTGATATTCGAACGTCAGGGGGGTAATCCGCTCATGGCCTAAACTATAAGGGGGTAAAGTGAAATTTGCCCATATTGATATTTATAAACCCATTGTTTTGTGTGTATTCAATTTCATTGTCAATTTACATTATCAAAAACTTTTATACGAATCATAAGTAATTATATGTTAGAATTTATCAAAGAATTAATGTAATAGACTTACTTTTGCACCATTAAGTTCTGGTCATGATCTTTAGCTATCATTTGATTTATCTCTTTTATTATTGTTAGTAATATCTATATTCGAATAGAAAATAGAAAATAATAATTTTTTTCTGTAACTGTATCGAACCACGAGAGAGAATGAATTTTTTTTTTTCTTTTTTTGTGTGTCTTGAAGGCGGAATCTGTTTATATAACAAACTCTGCATGTGACGACCGGGCCTTCTTTTTCCCTTTCCTTTTTTCCTCCATTCCATTTCCTTTGCTTTCGTTGGATTTAAAACGTTTGGAAGCTCTTTCTTTTGAATAAGTTTTTATTCTTGTTTTTGGTTCGGTGGTTTAATTTCATCCCTTCCGGAGTGGGCACGGTCGAGTTCGGGGCGTCCGGGAATCGAGTCAAAAAATTTGGGCTGGAAAAGCAGGGGCCGCACGTGCGGGAGGCCAAGCCGCACGTGCGAAACTCAGGGGATTGTTTGGCTGGCTTTCTACTTAAATTGCAGGTGCGGAGAGTGGTGCGGGAGAGGAGCCCCGCATGTACAGGAATGAGGGTCGCACGTGCGGGAGGGGCGCTCCACACGTGCAGGAAAGGGCACCGCACGTGCAGCAGACGGGCGATCTAGATCTCTGTTTTTATTTCTTTTTTTTTGGCCGAAGTGTATCATATTTGGGGCTCTTTTCTCTCACTCTAAAACCTAATTTCTCTCCTCCTTCTCTCTAGAAATCATCTCCAAAACATTAAAAAAACTCTTTGATTCTTGCAAACCCTTGGGTTTAGATCATCATCTTCATCCTATAATTTTGAAGATCAAGATTGGGGCTCTTCTTGGTGTAGGAGGAATTGAAGAATACTCCATCTTGAAGCTAGGGTTTCATCTTTTCCTTCATGAAGCTTGAGGTAGGGAATTCTTGAGTCATATATACATGTTTTGCTTCATAAATGTTGATTTTAAAGCTTCTATGAGATTGTTGTGTTAACTTTATTCTTGCACTAAATGAAGAGAGAGAAACGGAGTTTTGGAAGAGGGGTTTTAAATCTCAACTTCTTTTTTATCCATGAGAATGTTCTTTATGCTAAATTTAAGGAAAATATGGTTTTGATTGGGTTTCACCATGAAATGGGAAGATTGTTGGGTTTTGATGAAAACCCTAGAAATTGGGGGTTTTTGAAAACATGAGGTAAACTATGAAATTCTTCTCTTCTTGTGCTTAACTAAGTAAATGAGTGTGAATTTCAAAATGTAATATAATGAAATGTTAATTTTCTTGATAAAAGAACGGAGGACTTATCTTTAAAACTATTGTTGAATGCATGGAAATATTTATGTTCAAAATGATAATTGTAGTGCATTATGGAATTGTGGGCATTATAAGCATTGAAAATTAATGTTTGGCAACATTACATGTAGTCTTGATGAGACTATATTGCTATGAATTGTGGCCAAGTGGAGACAACATATGGTTATCTTGAGAAAGAGCATTGAAAAGAGGTAATGAGAAATGTGATTGTGGACGTTGTTGTAGAGATGTTTGAAATGAAGAAATGTTATGAGAAGTATGTATTACATCATGTTCTCATTGATTAATTTACTATCATTATTGCACGTTTTGAAACGAATTGGAAAACGATTATTTTGAGAAAGATTGTGTTGTAATGAAAACTTTGGTTGTAAGGACCCACATTTATGGCTTAGTCATGTTCATGTGCATTCATATACTTTTGCCTTGTTAAGTTAACATTTATGAATCTTGTCTTGTTTTGTACGTATATGGTTTGCCTAAGTGGTATGTGTATGCTTTGTTCCTCCCTTGTTATGATAAGTCTAAGTTATGTTAAGACTAAGTCATGCCAAGTCTAAGTCATGTCAAGCCTAAGTCATTCCAAGTCGAGGTCACCTTAAGCCTAGAACTATCTTGGAACCACTTTGATTGACCTCCATCTTCATCCGGGCATATTGGCCGAGATGATTATCATCTAGGCCGAGGTGTGTGTCACCGAGGCCGAGGTGTGTATTATCTAGGCCGAGATGTCATCCTCGAACGCAAGTGATCTTGTTCCTGGACAGGTATGACCTAGACCGAGGTGTGGCACATCTAGGCCGAGGTGTGGCACAGCTAGGCCAAGTGTTGTCCTTCCTAGCTGAGATCATTGTTCCCTGACTTGCCGAAGTTTTGTCCTTAGCCGATGTCATCACTTGCCGGAGTGCCTTGCCACCAAGCTTGTTGAGTACGCTTTGTCTTACACCTGTCTTGTCAATCTATCACCTTTTTGAAGAGAACCAACCGGTCGTTGCCACGTGTCCGGGCTGAGTGTTAAATCAGCCGGCAGAGAGAGAAACCTATCATTTGTTATATCCTTGTTTTGAAGAGGAGAGAGAAGCTCTAGGAGAAGAAAGGAGGAGTTCTTGAGAGAGAGTAGATTTCCAAGCTTGATTCCTAGAGATCGAACCGATAGATTTGTGTTCTAAGGTTAGATTCTTGATCTGCTCATGTTGTTCTTTATGATCATGTTATTGCATTGCATGATTGAATATGATTTGTAAGCCATGCATTGTTTTGAAGTTCGGTTTTAGAAGGAGAAAATAGCTTCATGTGTTCTTCAAGAAAAGTCATGTTTTGATCCGAAAGCTCATGCCAAGATTCATGTTTTCATGTTTGTTTTCGTATGATCTTCAAGTATGGGTACCCAGGTCCATGTTTTCGAACTCATGGCATGAAATCCCAGATTTTTGTAATGAACAAGTTATGATTTTTAGCATTCATGTTCTTCATGTTCATGTTCATGTTCTTCATGTTCTTCAACCCAGATTTCCAGACTTCACTTCCCGAAGTGTAGTCGCCGAGATCATTCTTACCTAGACCTCACACTTAGGCCAAGCATCGTATCTCACCTTGGCCTACCTTGCATGATCACTTGCACCTTTAGTCTGTCTTGCATGAACACCTCGGCATGCAGCCGCACGCCGAAGCCCGGGTAACCACACCTCGGCTAAGAGCTGTGGGACCTCGGCTTAGACCTGGTTGGTGCCCAGCATGTCTTCCTGACATGTAAAACAGTGTTTTGACTTCCAGCATGTTTTCCCGGGATCATTTGCATGTATGTAAGACACTTGTTTTGAGAAGTATATTCAGTAGATTTTGCCATGTGTTTGTAGGACTTGGACTTTTGCTTTGGTTCCGACGTCCCGAGAACTAAGTGAGTGGTATTTTTAATAAAGTTATGTTATAAGGTTTTGATAAGCTTTACTTTGTCTTGTTTTGAAAAGTATTTGTTAAGCATGAATGATTACCCTTATTTTGACGTACCAAGTATAAGCTTTGTTTTGATGTTAAGTATGAAAGTCCCTTGTACTGGAGGACTATAAACTTTCGCAGTACCAAGTATGAAAGTCCCTTGGCTGGAGGACTCTAAACTTTCGCAGCATTAAGTATAAAAGGATACGGTCCTTTCTTGGTAAGACTCTCGTGTTCAAAGGATACGGTCCTTTGTAACATAGGTCCCTTGTGCTGGAGGACTCTAAACTTGCGCGGCACCATTCTCTCGTGTTCAAAGGATACGGTCCTTTGTAACATAGGTCCCTTGTGCTGGAGGACTCTAAACTTTCGCAGCACCATCGTGTGAAAAAGGGCTACGGGCCTAAGTCACACAATATGGTGAAAAAGGGCTACGGGCCTAAGTCACACAAGCAAGCAAGTTTTGTAAGATCAAGATTGATGAATACGGTACATCCCATGTTTTGATACAAGTTATGCCAAGTATATGTTTTGAACAAGTTATGTTATATGTACGTGTTTTGAAGAAGCTATGATATATGTATTGTTTTGACAAGACCTCGGGAATCATTCATTTAACCCCCTTTATTATTTGTACCATTCACTGAGTATCCAAGCTCACCCTCTCTATGTATATATGTAGGTTTCAAGCAAGGAGTCGGCTACGCCGAGATGTGTGTTTTGTGCCCGATATTTTGTATGCATGTTATGTCGGCATCTCATTTCGGATTCATGTTACGTCGCAATACTTATGTCGGCAACCTGTATTTACGTCGGCAATTTTGGGGACTTATGTATTTTGAACATGTCGCTCTAGCAGCCCTTTTATCAAGATGTAATGTATATTTTATTTGCTTATATCCAAGTTGTAAGTTATGTAAAGATGTATGTCATTTCATTTGACTTATGCACAGCTCTTATGGACCACTTGTATCTTGATATATTGCTTCCGCACATGTTAGCCCCATATATTATACTCTGATTGTGTGTGAATTTTGAAAGTTGGCCTTCGGTAATCTCGGATTACTGGCCATCACGGCACCATCCTACTAGGGGCGGGTTGGGGTCGTGACATGGTAATGTGAATGGGGTAAATACGTGGTAAGTTCGGATAGGGGGTGTAGTTGAATTTAATAAGTTGGCCTGAGTGCCCATGGTGAAAGACCAGAAATCCGCGCGAATAGGTGTCGAGCCTTTCGGTTAATACCGGTAAAAATGACAGTTTACCAATGTCGTATTTAATGCCCCTATTGATTAAAATTTGAAAGATTGTTTGAACGGGTTGAGATTGCTAACTTTTATTGAAATGGAAATTTTTAAAGGAGCATGGCACAGCATGAACATTGTATTTTATTGAGAATTGCATAATTGTATATGCTTTGTGAGAATTCTCTACTAGGCTTTATACTCATCTCTATGGGACTTTGGTGTAGGTAAAGACGTGGTGATCCCGCCAAGTTGAGGGTGCGGAAAATTGTGAAGAGTACATAGCTCTTATTTTGTTGTGATCTTTTTGTAAGCCAAGGGCTAATGTGTTTGGGTCCGAGAGGCCATTTTGTGTAACCGGGCTATTGCCTTGGAAGATGTAAGCCCTTAAGGGCATTTTATCATTTTGAGACTTGATATTTCACATGCTATAGATTCATGTATCCTTATATGTTGTGAATGTATACCGCATGTGGAATTTTTGTATTGAACCCATTTATTATATACATGAACATGGAGGGATCATTGTCATTTTGTAGTAAACGCTTATTGATGCGGGTAGTTTATGTTATAATTTATGTGGTGTGGAGCAATATTCCTCTATCACAAAGGGGTGTTTTGAAAAGATGATTAAAAGTTGATTTTTTTAATTTTTTTAATTTTTTTATAAGAGAAATGATATGACTTAAAATAAATTAAAAACTGAATTTTAACTTTTTATTCATGTTTCCAAATGACCCTTAAATAACTTCTCCTATAATATAGTGTGCAATGCACCCCATGAGAACTGATATGTTTCCTTTGGAAGTCTTATATTATTTATATTTATTTTTCAGCTATTGACGGAAAAAATTGAATATTTTATTCCTCCTATGGATTGCTTAACTTCGGTAGTCGTTGTTGTTGTCGTCGTTGTTGTCGTCGTTGTTGTTGTTGGATTGCTTAACTTCGGTAGTCGTTGTTGTTGTTGTCGTTGTTGTTGTTGTTGTTGTTATAGTTCATATAAATTTGAGTAAACAAGAAAATATCATAAATGAATTATAATACTCTTTGATAGAGTAAGAGAGTTCGTTTGACTGTTGCCATTTTAGTAAATCTTTTACTTTTTAAGATAAAATTATTGTTAAAAGAAATTGATGTGTTTGGTAAATGTTTTTTTTATTATTTTCTTTTAAAAAAAAAAAAAGTTACGTAGATCTTTGTAAAAAAATTAGTTTTTTTTTTTTTAAAGAAAACAAAAATACAAAAACATACAAGTTTAATGAGCCGGAACATAAATTCAATGGTGAATTCTACACCTCACAAAAAAACGTAAATTAAAAAATTAAAAAAAAAAAAAAAAAACTTTCTTTCTACTTCTATTGTAATTGTAATTTAAAATTAATCCCCCAGTTTATTTTTGATATTTTGCCCAACCATCCAACCCCATCAAAAAAATGAAAACAAAAATAAAAATAACTTACAAGTATGATTAGCTTTAAGTTCTAGTTCTCATTAATTTCTAAATATTATTACTAATGTGTCAGACTCAAGCAGTCAAATTGTAATGATGTTACTCTGTTTATCACATTAATGCAACATTAACAACATGCATAAGCAATGAGATCGTTAAATTAAAATACTGATGACAAATGACATAATAAGTTATAATAAATATATAAATATAATCATCATAAGTAGAAAATGACATTTGGTTGAGAATTCAAAATCTGTGTTCTCATTTAATTTTTTTTTGTAATAACTTTTAACATAGATTACATCTCAATGATTTTGGAGTCAATGGAAACACACTACATGAAAAAATAAATTAAATAAATGTTGAGAAAGGTAAGGAAAAATCACCCCTAGTCATGCCATTAAAAACAAATGTTTTGTTTATAATAAAAAATTCAAACGTTAATCTCAAAAGGTTAAGAGTGACAAGTTTAATTATGATAAGTATTTTTGCAATAATATGTTTATCAATTTGATCTTATCAAACACTTGATTTCCACTAGGCCACTCCACGGTAGGGCTGCAAATGAATAGAGCCGTTTATGAACAGCCTCGATGTCACGACCCCATTCCGCCCCTAGTAGAATGGTGCCATGATGGCCAGTAATTTGGGATTACCAAAGGCCACTTACAAGAATCCACACACAAATCAGAGTATACATATGGGGCTTACAAATGCGGAAGCAATGAATCCAGACTAAGTAATCCATAAGAGCAGTGCATAGATTGAATGAAATGTCATACATCAGTACATAGCTTTTAATACAACAAATGAAGTATAAAAATACATCTTGACCAAAAGGCTTCTCAGCCATCAAATACAAAATACAAAGAAAATAACCAAGAAGCATGATCTTCAAGATGTTGCAAAAAACACAAATCCAAAATACATCGGCAAGACACATCAGCGAAGCACATCGGCAAAAACACATCGGCTAATACATCTAGGCGTCGCCGCCGCCCTGCTCATCACCTACATATATATAGAGAGGGTGAGCTTGGATACTCAGTGAATGGCATAAATAATAAAGGGGTTTACATGAATGACATCCGAGGTCTTTTAACAAGGCAATACAAGAAATAAGTCAAGTCCATCTTTCAAATCTTTCAAACTTCAAGAGATGCTTACTAACATCAATATAATACAAGAGATGACATTCCGGACAAACAAGCCCACGCGGTAAAACCGTCAGTGGCAAGGCAAGACAAGACAAGAGAGATCTCTAACAAGGGTGTCGTTGCATTATAGTCCCCGAACACTAAGGACTTGTGCTACAAGTGCTTATAGTCCCCTAGCACGTACGGACTGGTGCCACAAGTGCTTATAGTCCCCTGGCACGTACGGACTTCCAAACTTTGTGCTACAAGTGCTTATAGTCCCCTAGCACGTACGGACTGGTGCCACAAGTGCTTATAGTCCCCTGGCACGTACGGACTTCCAAACTTTGTGCTACAAGTGCTTATAGTCCCCTAGCACGTACGGACTGGTGCCAAAAGTGCTTATAGTCCCCTGGCACGTACGGACTACCCGAGAATGTCATCAAGGCAAGGTACAATGTTTGATACACAAAATAGGAATAATCATTCATGCTTGTAAGCAATATTCAAATCAAGGCAAAACAAGGTTTTATCAAAGCTTTACAACATATCTTTATTAAAATACCACTCACATAATTCTTCAGACGTCGGGGTCAGGGCAAGTCCAAGTCTACAAACACATGGCAAAAGTCTGTTGAATGCACTTTCAAACAAGCTTCACATGCACACATAATGACCTCGGCGTTCTCCAAAACTAAGTCAAACCAAAACAAACACTGTTCCTCATCTCGGGGAACATGCTGGGCACTAACCAGGTCTTGGCCGAGGTCCCACACCTCCTCGCCGAGGTGTGGTCCCGAGGCTCACATTCGAGGACAAATGAGGTCGGGAAAATCTGGGTTTCCCTCAGCTCAAGAACATCAAGAACATGAACAGGAAGATCATGAAGAAGATGAATGCAAGAATCACAACTTATGATTATAAAACTGAGATTTCATGCTATGAGTTTAAAAACATGGACCTGGATACCCGTGATAGAAGATCTTACGAACACAACACAAAAACATGAGACTTGTTGCAAACTTTCGGATCAAACGGGGTTTTCCTTCAAGAACTCAAGAACTCTAACTTTCTCTTTCTAAAACCACTTTAAATCAATGCATGGCATGTAGAACAGATCCGATCAAGCAATGCAACTAAATGATCAATGAAAATAACAAGAGTAGATCAAGATTCTAACCTCAAATCAAGGATCTAACGGTTGAACTCTAAGGATCAAGCTTGCCAATCCACTTTCTCACTCTAGAACTCCTCCTAGAGCTTCTCTCTCCTCAAGAACAAGATATGAGACCAAAATGATACATCTCTCTCTCTGCCGGCTGATATAGCACTCAGCTCGGACACGTGGCAATGGTTGGTTGGTTCAGCTCAAAAAGGTGACTGATTGAAAAGACAACACTCTGACAAGGTGTGCTCAACAAGCTACTCAGCAAACACTCCGGCAAGAATGACATCGGCAAAGGACAATGACTTCGGCTAAGGGTAAAACTTCGGCAAGTCAAGGAATAATGATCTCGGCTAGGAAGAGCAACACTTGGCCTAGCTGTGCCACACCTTGGCCTAGATGTGCCACACCTCGGCCATGGTCATACCATTCCAGGACAAGATCACTCGGGTTCAAGATAACATCTCGGCCTAGATAACACACACCTCGGCCTCGGCGATACACACCTCGGCCCAGATGATAATCATCTCGGCCAACATGTCAGGGCAAGGGTGGAGGTCAGCCAAAGAAATCTCAAGATGGTCCTAAGTGTACGAGTATCAAAGGGGCGACCTAGGCTCAGGACAACCTCGGCTAAAACACACACACCAAAAGAACATAGCATCCAAGTAATACTTATGCAAGACAAGTCAAGATTTGAAATGCAAGCTTATCAAAGCAAAATCATACAAAATGCACATGAGTATGGTTAGGACAATGTGAGGGTTATTACACTCGAGCTCGACTCGGTAAGTATTCGTTCGAACTTAGTTCGTTAATTTTTTTTATTTTTTATTTTTTTTTGGCATTCGAACTCGTTAAATTTTAATAAATAAACCCAAATATAATAAAGTTCGGCTCATTAACTAACTAATTTAACATTTATTATTTATATATTAAATAATATAAAAATATGTATAAAAAATAACATAAATATGTTATTTATATATTTAAAAAATATAAATGTAAATAATAGTTAATTATAGATAGTACATTTATATAATAGTAGTGGTAGATATTATTATTTTGGTAAAATATTGATTTTTTTTTTTGGTATGTTGAGAAGATAAAGGCTATCCCAATATCAATGGGACAAAATAGGAAACAGATATGCATTGTATTTAATGTAAATCTTTAAGATACCTATTATAGATGGGATTCCTAGAATAGCTTAGCACAATCATAGGATGTCACTTGTATAAAGCTGTATACTCTAATTCAATATATTATGAAAGGCGGAATATTTTCTCCTCTATTTCACATGGTATCAGAGCAGGTTTTAAAAAAACTAGCTTTTTTTTCTACCTCATTTCACCGTTTTCCACCATCTTGGTAAACGAAAGGGGTTCGGATGAAGGTAAATCAACTGCCGTCACCGATATCGCCGATCTTTTTTCTCTCCATCATTCTGATCATCCTGGAATGGTGCTCGTTTCTAAGCCTCTCAATGGGGATAATTAGTCGACTTGGTCTCCAGCTATGACCATCTCTTTGAATGTCAAATCCAAGTTGGGCTTCATTGATGGAACCATGGCCATGCCGGCTACCACCACTAAACCAGACGACCGTGCATCATGGAGACGATGCAATGATATGATCCTATCTTGGATCCTCAATTCTCTCATACTGGATCTTGCCGATAGTGTCATTTATTCAACCACTACCCAAGAGGTATGGGACGACCTTCGGAATCGTTTTTCTCAAAGCAATGCCCCTCGTATTTTTCAGATTGAGAGGGACATCGCTTGTCTCACCCAAGATCAAATGAGCGTTGTGGCTTACTACACCAAATTGAAAGGATTATGGGATGAACTCGGCTCCTACAATGCCACCATTTGCTCTTGTGGGGCAGATCATAAGCGTCGCAAATTGATGCAATTTCTCATGCGACTCAATGAATCATACAGCGCAATCCGAGGGCAGATCATTTTGATGGATCCCCTGTTTGATGTCAGCAAGGCTTACTCCTCCATTGTACAAGAAGTGAAGCAGCGTAGTGTGGGCACTGCACGTGAGACAACGGAGACCGCAACTATGGTTGTTCGCAGGGATAACCAGACCACAACCATGGTAGTTCGCAGAGATAATCGCACTCACCTAATCGCAAGCCATTACATTGCACTTACTGCAATCAAGATCATCATGTGCGAGCAACTTGTTAGAAATTGAATGGGTATCCGTCAGGACACCCGCGCCATAAATCAAACAAACCCACTCCAGGGGTACTCATTTCAAACCCAACACTAGCACTCAACCTTCAGCAAATACTATCACGGAGGGCCCTACGATGTGGGAGATGCCATCAGCTATGAATGGACTTTCTGATTTGCAATTCCAGCAAATATTATCTATCGTGAATGGTCAAGAACCCTCTCAGGCCAACGCTGTTGGTACTGCGGCAAGTTTGTCACACGTACCATTGTACACTCATTGATAGTGGTGCCACTGACCATATTACTTTATCTCCAAATTTACTTGTCAGCAGTTGTAAGAATACTTCTTTTCTGCCAATTATCATGCCAAGCGAAGAACAGGCTCCGATTCTCTCCATTGGAACTTTACCCCTGAACTCAATACTGTCTTTAAAAAATATGCTTGGCATGCCACTTTTGAGATGGACTTGATGTCTGTGAGTCGAGTTACAAGAAGTTTAAATTACTCCGTTTTTTCCCTTCCTAGTGTATTTTGCAGGACTTGACGACGAAGAGGACGATTGGTTTGGGTAAAGAACGCGACAGACTTTATTACTTGGTTGCCTTAACATCAGACACACCAGCTCCTAGCCAATCCTTAGCAGCCAAGTCTTCAGTATTGCCCATGCGTCCATCATGTTCTCATGTCCTCTCCTCTACTGACTTGTGGCATCGCCGATTGGGACATTTATCTTCTGCTCGTTTAGATTTTATGGCCAGACACTTGTTAAATTTTTCTTTTCAATCAAGTAAACCTTGTGATGTTTGTGCACTTGCCAAACAGAGTCGGCTTTCAATTTCTGTTAGTTCTATTTCGTCTATTCGGCCTTTTGAATTAATTCATTGTGACATTTAGGGTCCATATCGAACTGCTTCCCTTTCCGGTGCAAATTTTTTTCTAACTATTGTGAATGACTATTCTAGATTCACCTGGGTCTTTTTTATGCACAACAAAAGTGACACTCAATACTAACTTGCTAATTTTTTTTTTCTTTGTCAAAACCCAATTCAGTGCCTCTATCGCTAACATCCAGGTTGATAATGGACTCGAATTCTATGCTATGAGGGATTTTCTTAAATAAGAGGGCACCCATTACCAGTGTTCTTGTGTCTCTACTCCTCAACAAAATGGGGTGGTCGAACGTAAACATGGACATATTCTTGCGTCAGCTTGCGCCCTTCGTTTCCAATCTCATCTTCCTGTTCGTTTTTGGGCCGAATGTGTCCTCATTGTTGTCCATCTAATCAATTCTTTGCCCACACCCCTTCTTTCTCGTCACACAACTTATGAACACCTCTACGGCAAGGTCCCTTCCTATTCTCATCTTTGGGTTTTCAGATGTCTTGCCTATGCCACAACTGTGAATGTTCCTCATAAGTTTGGTCCTCGAGCCACCCATTGTGTCTTTCTTGGTTACCCGGATTGCCAGAAAGCTTACAAGCTCTTTGACCTTACCACCCATCAAGTCTTCACTAGTCATGATGTTTTTCATGAACATGTTTTCCCCTTTGAGACCCTCTCCTCTTCGCCTTCCCTCCATCTTTCTGCCCACGTCCTCACTCTTTCTGTGTCCGATCTTTCTTCTTTACTCTCTTTTTCCCCCAACTCGCTTCCCCTCTCTCTTGCTATAGCTCCGGAACAGCCCCCCACCAGTCCCACTCTACCTAGCCCCACTCCTCCTGCTCCTGCTCCTCCTTTACACCATTCTTACCATTCTCATGCTCATCTACCAGTTTTACGTGATTATGTTTGCAACCAAGTCACCACTACCCTCCCATTGTCGTCTTCGTCATCTGGTCCACTCGAAGGTACGCGGTATCCTCTTAGCAATTTTCTTTCTGATCATCGTTACTCTTCACACCATCGTTCCTTTGTTGCTACTCTTAGTCAGGATGTTAAACCTTCTTCTTATGATGAGGCTACTTCTGATTCTCATTGGCTTGCCGCCATGCAATCTGAATTGGCCGCTTTGGATGCTAACAACACTTGGTCTCTCACTTCTCTTCCTCATGGCAAACAACCTATTGGTTGTCGTTGGGTTTATAAGATCAAACGGCACTCGGATGGCACCGTCGAGCGTTACAAAGCTTGTCTCGTTGCCAAGGGATACACACAGCTGGAAGGTATCGATTATCATGACACTTTTTCTCTCACTGCTAAGATGATTACCGTCCGTTGTTTATTAGCTCTGGCTGCTGCCCAACATTGGTCTCTTCATCAATTGGATGTCCACAATACTTTTCTTCATGGTGATCTCCATGAGGAAATTTCTATGTCTCCACCTCCCGGTCTTCTGTGACAGGGGAAGCATCTGGTATGTCGCCTCAACAAGTCGTTGTATGGTTTAAAGCTAGCTTCCCGTCAATGGTTTGCCAAATTCTCTACAGCTATTCACGCTGCTGGATTTGTTCAATCCAAAACAGATTACTCTTTGTTTACATGTCAAAACGACAAATCCTTTATAGCATTGTTGATATACGTTGATGGCATTCTTATTACGGGTAATGATCTTATTGCTATATCTGCTCTTAAGCAATTTTTACACAGTCATTTCTGGATTAAAGATTTGGGTCATTTGAAGTATTTTCAGGGCATTAAAATCTCTCGTTCAAAGCAAGGTATCTCCATATCACAACGTAAATACACTTTGGATATTCTAAAGGATGGTGGATTATTGGGAGCTAAACCTGTCAACTTTCCCATAGAGCAAAATGTCAAACTCTTAGATGAAGGTGCATTACCTAGAGATCCGTCTCCATATAGGTGGCTTGTTGGATGCCTAATTTATTTGACTATTACTCGGCCAGATATCACTTATTCGATGCATGTGTTAAGCAAATTCATGCATGCACCACGCAAATCGCACATAGACGCTACGTTACGTATGTAGCGTTATTTGAAGAGTAGTCCAGGCCGAGTTTGTTCTTCTCTTCTCAGAATGATTTATCTTTACGAGCTTTTTCATATTCGGATTGGGGTGGTTTCCCAATGTTGCGTAGATCCACTACGGGTTATTGCGTTTTTTTGGGATTTTCTCTTATTACTTGGCAGACAAAGAGGCAAAAAAACAGTATCCCTCTCCTCAGTAGAAGCCGAATATAGAGCCATGACAGGTACATGTTGTGAATTATCTTGGCCACACTCATTGTTGAAATACTTGCGAATATTGCATCCGAAACCGGCATTATTGTATTGTGATAGCAAAGCAGCCCTGCATATAGCAGCCAATCCAATTTTTCATGAAAAAACCCGACTCATAGAAATGGATTGTCATTTCATTCGAGACAAAATACAAGACAGCTCAGTTGTAACCAAACACGTTGCTTCGGCAAAACAGCTTGCGGATGTATTCACCAAGCCATTAGAAAAGGAAGTTTTCTCAACCATGATATGCAAGTTGGGAGTTCTTGACATTCACTCTCCAACTTGAAGGGGAGTGTTGAGAAGATAAAGGCTATCCCAATATCAATGGGATAAAGTAGGAAACATAAATGCATTGTATTTACTGTAAATCTTTAACATACCTATTATAGATGGGATTCCTAGAATAGCTTAGCACAATCATAGGATGTCACTTGTATAAAGGTGTATACTCTGATTCAATATATTATGAAAGGCAGAATATTTTCTCCTCTATTTCACAAGTATGTTTATATATATTGTATATATAATTATATAATCAAAATTTTAATTATAACTTTAGTCTTATACGCAAGTATGAATTTATAAATTTTTTTGGATCGTTAAAACTCGTGAACAAGTTCGAACTCGAGTCAAGTCTAGGTCAATTCAGCTCGAGTTCAGTTCATTAAATTTTTATTTAACTCGAGTTCAAGTTCAAATATTAATAAATAAATCTAAACATATTAAAACTTGACTCGACCAAACTCGTTTACAATCCTACTTCACTGTCAATGCTTGATTATTACCTAATATGTGTGAACCCAACAACTAGTCAAGATGAAGTGCCGAATATCATTACAAAATAATAATAATAATAATAATAATAAAATCAAAATCAAATCACTATACGTCTTCACATAGAAAAATTACACCGATACATGTTCCCACTTCAACCTCCAGGTTAGAAGATTGGATATTTCTAACCCATGCCTTGTCCAAATCCATTAAATTAAACTCCATGATGACTAAAAGAAATTGATGTGTTTTGTAAATGTTTTTTTATTATTAAAAAAAAATAGAGTTAAGTAGGTCTTTCTAAAAAATTAGTTATTAAAAAGATAACCAAAAAAAAATACAAAAACATACAAGTTTAATGAGCCCAAACATAAATTCAATCGTGATTTCCACAACTCAGAAGAAAAAAAAAAAAGAAAAAAAGAAGGAGCCTTCTTTCTAATTCTATTGTAATTGTAATTTAAAATTAATCCCCCAATTATTTTTGATATTTTGCCCAACCATCCAACCCCACCAAAAAAACAAAAATAAAAATAACTTACAAGTATGATCAGCTTTGAGTTCTATTTCTCACAAATTTCTAGATACTATTAGTAATATATCTAGACTTAAGCAATCAAATTGTAATGATGTTACGTTGTTTATCACATTAATAGGATATTAACAACCGACATAAGCAATGAGATCGTTAAATTAATATGATGACATACAAACATAATAAATTATAGTAAATATATAAATATAATCATTGAAAAATCTAGAAACTCTAGATGTTGATTTGTGATTATGTACTAATTTTAAGCAGAATATAACAATCCCAATCAAACAATAAAAGACAAATTGACACAACGATTTTACGTGGAAAAATCACAATTGGACACCTCCAACTGTGATTAAAAAATCACGAGCAACAGCCACAAAACAATCCACTAAGAAGATTTAAAGAAATTACACAGGTATACTCTCAATTACCTAGCGAATCCACGCCTAATTGAACCAACCTCTATGTGCCTCTTCCAACCCCGTCTTCACCTTGGAATTGTCTTTACGATGAGCCACTCCAGAATCCACCGAAGCTTCAGGCTCGAATTCTTCAGACTCCATCGAAAAGCAACTCTCTCTCTCTCTTGTATATAACAAACAAAACCTTTGATGTACTCTCTTTAAACCATGAGTTGAATACTCAATAAAATATCAAAGAAAACAAATAAAATATCTCCAGATATAAACCTTAAGAACCAAAAAAAAGATCTGGAGGAATTAATTTAGTTTTGGGAGAAAACCAACTACTTATAGAAAACAAAAGTAATCCTAGTTTTGAAAAAAAACCAACTTCTTATAGAAAACAAAAGTAATGCTAGTTTTGAAAGAAAACCAGCTTCTTATAAAAATTCTTGTCAACCGGGATTGCTAAGAATAAAACCTAACAATCTCCCCTTTTGGCAATGCCGTGACAAAACACACCTAACAAATAAAATCCTAATCACCCAAACCCATAACAGCCAAAAAAAGCCAACTTCTATCTCAAGGTCATGATCTGCAAAACAGTTATTAGTGCCACAATCTCCAAAACAACTATTAGTGCCACAAGAGTATATGAAAAAAATAATAAACATATGACAAGATTATCTTGAAGCATGAGATGGAAAATATAATAGATGCGACTTGGAGATATTAAGAATATGTAGCATGAAAACATGAACAACACCTTTTTGTCACGAATTGACAAAGGAAGCGCAATCAACTAAAGCATGATCATAAACCACAGAAGCAATGATATGATGATGTAAATATCAGGAGCATGCAAGAATGCAAAGCAACATGCAAAACCACACAAGCAATAATATGATGATATAAATATCAAGAGCATGCAAGAAAGCAAAGCAACATGCAAAACAACTAAAGCCAATCTTCCTTACCAAACAAATCAAAATGATCATGTGAACAAACTTTTGTATCAATAAACCAAACTCCCCCTCACTAAAAACAACCACACACACTGAAAAAAGTGAACAAGAAGAAAAAGACAAAAAATAATGTCGTGGAGCAGACAAGGAATTTCAGATTAGTACCTTAATACACACAAGACTATCCAAGAAGCACAATTACTTGAAAACACAATGTGCACAGCCTCTAGAAAATTCCTCATAAAAGAAAGTAATGCATTATGTGAAAAGCATAGATCCCATGATAAAAGTGTGTGTGTGTGACTCTTGAGATTCGACAAACACTAGATTCAAATCCTAGTAGTGATACAAAAGCTGGACCTCCAACAAGATAATCTAAGCATAACTACGGAAAGTCAAACCACTAGGAATCAAGGGGTATTTGGTGAGTAAAAGCGAAGGCTCCCCCTCACTCAATGAATCCTTTATTTTTTTATTTTTTTTCACATTTTTTTCTTTTCTTTCTTTTGCACATTTTTTTTTTCTTTCTTTTGCATATTTTTTTCTTTCTTTTGTACACTCATTGGCGGCTGACACGCTCAAGAGTATGAAAACCGAACCAGAGAAGTATGGATATAATAAGGATGGCTTGGTTTGTGACTCTGAGGTAGCCTTTTCCTCATGCCTAGACTACAAAGAATAGAGGGGAAAGCCATGGAGATGCAAAAAGATGGAAGATGGTTAAGAGACTCAACATCACCCATGATATGCTAGTATATGTCAATTCCTCTAGAAAAGCAAAAGATACAATGCCAGAACTCCATAGAGAAAAAATAATCACTAAGGCGGAAGACTCCAATATTTGCTAATTCAAGAGTGTGTACAGAATGAGACATATTAATCAAAAAACACACACTCCAAAATGAGTAATGACCACAGAAAGTACACACATATTAACATGTAATGGATATTCTTATCAATTCCAATATGCACCAAGGACATCTCAAAAAAAAAAATTTCAAGTTTGCAAAACCATACTAAGAAAATCTTTTTGAATTTTTTTTTTTTTCATTTTTTTTCTTAACCAAAGTAAGACAAAAAAACGAACATGCACACATTTTTTTTATTTTTTATTTTTTAGAAAACAAAACATGTCAGAAAACGAACAAGCACACATTTTTTTCTCATTAAAAAAAACACACAGAAACCCAAAAACTAAAACAAATAAACAAATTAACACAAGTCAAGTTTTCTCACCCAAACCACTTTAGTATAAACAAAGTTGTGAGAATTGCGGTTTTTGGGTGGTGTCTTGACGTTATGGTTCCCTTCCCCTTCAATGAGAACCCGTCTTGACATGGTTTTCAACTTCCTATTCCTAGGTCTAGGTAAACACAACCTCTGTTCATGTTTGGTCTCAAGCAAATCAAAATAGCAAGGTTTATTATGACCCTTAACCTTCTTATGACCAATGAAGTGTCTCCTACCCCTTGAAATATTAGAATTTCTTCCATCTCTATGAGACATTCTCCCATGCAATTCATAACAATAAGGGCGAATATGACCATGCATACCACAATGATGACAAATAAAAACAGAGTGTACCTTCTTTTCTTTGGCCGTACCAACTCTAGGAAGTTTGAGAAGTCGATCCTCATGTTGAATTTTTTGTTCTCCCTTTCCTTGAGTTCTTGTATCACAAGATGTGGAAGCCTTCTGTTTTTGCTCTTTCTTACCACCAAAGCCAATGCCACTCTTGTCAGAACAAATTTGTTGAGGCCCAATGATATTGTCCAAAGTCTTTGATCCTCTGTTCCAAAGACCAATGGTAGCCATAGCACAATTGAGTTCTTTCTCTTTCTTGATCATTAGTTCTTCCAAAGCAACTTGAGACATCTCGAGAGTTTCAATCTTTTCTTCATATGTTGCATAAATTTGTTGTAGCTCATTCCTCTCTGTCTCACAAGTCAAGAGTTTTGCACAAAGAGCTTGTCGATCATTAGAAATCTTAAGGGCATCATTCCTAGCCTCGGAAATCTCTTTTTTTAACTTGACATTCTCACTTTCACATGTTTTGAGTTTCTTTGTGAGTTTGTCATTCAATTTGAATAAGTTAAGAGACTCCTTATACAACTTTTGATATGCTTGCTGAAGTTCTTTATCTTACTCCCCGAGGATTCGTCAAGTAGGGGTCGTCGAACCATAGAATTTCCCTTACGAATTGAATCCATTATCACAAATCAAACAAGATCTCGTTCTAAAAGAAATTTTTTTTTTAAAAAAAAAAATTTTAAGCAATTTTTTTTAGAACGACCTACTCTGATACCAATTGAAAAATCTAGAAATCCTAGATGTTGATTTGTGATTATGTACCAATTTTAAGCAGAATATAACAATCCCAATCAAACAATAAAAGACAAATCGACACAACGATTTTACGTGGAAAAATCACAATTGGACACCTCCAACTGTGATTAAAAAATCACGGGCAACAGCCACAAAACAATCCACTAAGAAGATTTAAATGAATTACACAGGTATACTCTCAATTACCTAGCGAATCCACGCCTAATTGAACTAACCTCTATGTGCCTCTTCCAACCCCGTCTTCACCTCGGAATTGTCTTTACGATGAGCCATTCCAGAATCCACCGAAGTTTCAAGCTCGAATTCTTCAGAATCCACCGAAGAACAACTCTCTCTCTCTCTTGTATGTAACAAACAAAACCTTTGATGTACTCTCTTTAAACCATGAGTTGAATACTCAATAAAATATCAAAGAAAACAAACAAAATATCCCCAGATATAAACCTTAAGAACCAAAAAGAAGATCTGGAGGAATTAATTTAGTTTTGGGAGAAAACCAACAACTTATAGAAAACAAAAGTAATCCTAATTTTGAAAGAAAACCAACTTCTTATAGAAAACAAAAGTAATCCTAATTTTGAAAGAAAACCAGCTTCTTATAGAAATCCTCGTCAATCGGGATTGCTAAGAATAAAACCTAACAATCATCATAAGTAGAACATGACATTTGGCTGACAATTCAAAATATGTTTAATATTTTTCTACAATAATTTTTGACACAGATTACATCTTAATGATTTTGGGGTCAATGAAAGACAGATTACATAGAAAAATAAATTAAATAAATGTTGAGAAAGGTAAGAAAAAATCCCCCTTAGTCATGTTATTAAAATAAATGTTTTGTTTATAATAAAAAATTCAAGCGTTAATATCAAAAGATTAATTGGGTGACAAGTTTAATTATGATAAGTTTTTTTGGAATAATGTGTTATCAATTTGATCTCATCACACACTTGATTCCCTCTGGGCCACTAAAAGGAGAAATTCGATATACCAAACAACTAGTCAAGACAAAGTGTTAAATACTCTCATGACAAAAAATAAATAAATAATAATAATAATAATAATAATATCAAAATCAAATCACAATCAGTCCTCAAGCATCAACTTACATAGAAAAATTACACCAATACATATTCTCACTTGAACCTCCAGGCTAGACGATTGAATACTTCCAACCCATGCCTTGTCCAAATCCATTAAATTAAACTGCATGATGACTAAACGAAATTGATGTGTTTGGTAAATGTTTTTTTATCATTTAAATAAAATAAAATAAAACGTTAAGTAGATCTTTCTGAAAAATTAGTTTTTTAAAAAGAAAAAGAAATACAAAAACATAAAAGTTTAATGAGCCCAAACATAAATTCAATGGTGAATTCCACAATAGTTCTAGACTCAAGCAATCAAATTGTAATGATATTACACTGTTTATCACATTAATACGATATTGACAACAGACTTAAGTAATGAGATTGTTAAATTAAAATACTGATGACAAATGACATAATAAATTATGGTAAATATATAAATATAATCATCATAAGTAAAGCATGACATTTCGCTGAAAATTCAAAATCTGTGTTCTCATTTAATATTTTTCTGCAATAACTTTTAAGACATTACATTTCAATGATTTTGGGGTTAATAAAAGATAGACTACATGGAAAAATAAATTAAATAAATGTTAAGAAAGGTAAGGAAAAATCCCCCCTAGTCATGTCATTAAAAACAAATGTTTTGTTTAAAAAAAAATAAAAAAAAATTCAAAGATTAATCTCAAAAGATTAACCGAGTGACAGGTTTAATTATGATAAGTCTTTTTGGAGTAATATATTATTAATTTGATCTCATCAAACGCGGGATTGCCCCTAGGCCACTCCAAGGCCAATGACGATCATTACCTAATGTGTGAAAGGAAAAATTTCATACACCCAAGAACTAGTCAAGACAAAGTGTTCATGACAAAATAATGATAATAATCTATATATATAAGAAAAATGGATTTTTTTTTAGTGAGAAGCCTTTTAGGAGTTCTAAACTTTCATTCTAATTTTTTTGATTTTCTTAATTTTAAATAATTACTTTTATTTGATAATCTCACATCAGGAAAAGAATGGAAAAAAATGAGTTGTTTTACTCATATAAAGAGAATTTTATACTCTCATCCTATTTGGTGAGGAGCCTTGTGAGAGTTAATATCTCATACTAATTTTCTTGATTTTCTTAATTTTAAATAATTAAGAAAATCTCCATTGGCTAACTTTTATTTGAAAATCCTACATCGAAAAAAGAAAGAAAAAGTGAATTGTTTAGGTTGAAATAGAGTGAATTGTTTAGGTTGGGATAGTTTAGATTGGAAGTTTTTATTATAGTTTAGGTTGATGGTTCATCCAACTATGCCGTGAAAATATGCATCTTTAATAAGAAGCCAACTCATATAATTTAAAGACTTTTTTCAAATAATTATGTTATTGTTATTATTATTATTATAATAAAAGGGTTTCGAAATTTGGAGGCCATCACCCATCTCTCCTAATTGGATACATCTTGCTTGTATAACTACAATTAATTATATTTTTAAAATAATAGTTTGCTCCAAATGCAATGATGCAAGTTAATTCCACAATTATGACCACATGGATGATAATGTAATAAGGCACGTGTCGGAGAAGAGAAGAGATCAGTTAATTGACTTTAATTTATTTTCAGTTTTTATTAGCAACATTCTGAACAAATTAAAGTTTGATTTACTTTGAGCGAAACTATCATTTATAATCACGTGGTTTTATTATATTTAATTTTTAAAAATATCATATATTTTTTTATTAAAAATAAATACATTGAAATCACATGAACATGACTTTAGAATAAATATGAATTTTTTTTTTTAATATGTATATGAGTTTACAAAATGATCGAGTATGATTAATTCACCAACCTAAACTATGTCTCTCTAATTCCCGTTCGACTAGCTTTCATTTACCTTTTATTTTACAATCCCACATTAGAAAAAGAAAAAAAAAAAAAGTGAATTGTTTCGTTTACATAAAGTGAATCTTATGCTTCCATTTATATAAGCAAAAATATATTTTTAGTGAGAAACCCTATGATCAATATCTCATACTCATTTTTTTTTTCTTAATTTTAAGCAATTAAAAAAATCTCCATTGACTAGCTTCCATTTAATTTTAAAAATAATTTTGTATGAGATTTTGAAACTCTTATAATATTTAATTTTAAAATAATTACAATCCCACATCGAGAAAGAAAAGAAGAAAAAGTGAGTTGTTTCACTTACATAAAGTGAATCTTATGCTCCAATTTATATAAATTATTAACTTTCTTAATTTTAAACAATTAAGAAAATCTCCATTGATTTGCTTCTATTTAACTTTTATTTTATAATTCCACATCGGGAAAAGAATGAAAAAGTGAATTTTTTCATTTGTATAAAGTGAATCATATGCTCCCGTTTATATAAGTAAAAGAAGATTTTTAGTGAGAAACTCTATAATCAACACCATTCTGTGTGTGTGTGTGTGTATTTAAGAACACATGTGCAATACTCCTAGCATACCACCCGTGCTATGTGAAGGTACAATGTGAAGGTGATTTTGTAAATACAGTTTCAATCTGTAATCCAATGTATATATCCATTTAATTTTTATTTTACAATCCCGCATCCAAAAAAAAAAAAAAAGAAGGATTGGTACTATTTATAGAGTTTCTTACTAAAAATCTTTTTTTGCTTAGGGAGCATAAGATATCACTTTATATAATTGAAATAATTCTAGAGTTTCTTACTAAAAATCTTCTTTTGCTTAGTGAACATAAGATATCATTTTATATAATTGAAATAATTCGCTTTTTTTTTTTCTTCTTAATTTTAAATAATTAAGCAAATCTCTATTGGTTAGCTTCCATTTAACTTTTATTGTACAATCCCACATAGACCTTTTGATTTTAAAAATAATTTTGTATGAGATTTTGAAACTCTCATAATATTTAACTTTAAAATAATTACAATCCCACATCTAGAAAAAAATAAATAAATAAATGAGTTGTTTCGCTTATATAAAGTGAATCTTATATTCTTATTTAATATTATAGTATTGTGCATGTTTTAATTCAAGATGGTTTAAATTTTAAAATAAAATATATATGTTTTAATTAATTAATTTTGTTGTAAATTGATTGGTCATTTGACTTAACCAATTAGGCTGAATCGTTTTCGGTTTGACTGATTCACTGGTTTAACCACGATTTTAGTTGTTTTATCAAAATATATTATTTAGATTTGTTTGATTTGAAATAAATTAAGATTGATCTGATTAAAAATTGAACATTAAAATTGCTTGATTAGAAATGAATTTTCCTTCCAAACAACTGTTAATTTTTATTTTACAATCTTACATCAAGAAAAGAAGGAAAAAATTTAATATTGTAGTGTTGTGTATGTTTCAGTTCAAGACAGTTTAAATTTTAAAATTAAAATAAAATTTAAAAGTTTTAATGAATTAATTTTTGTATAAATTGGTTAGTTCTTTGACCTAGCCGATAGGGTAAACCGTTTTCAGTTTGACTGATTCGCTGGTTTAACTGCGATTTTAGCAGTTTTATCAAAATATATTGGTTAAATTTGTTTGATTGGAAATAAATTAAAGATTGACCTAATTAAAAATTAAACAGTTAAGATTACTTGATTCGAAATAAACTCCCCGTCCAAACAATTGTTAACATTTAAATAATTAAGAAAATCCTTATTGGCTAACTTTCATTTAACTTTTATTTTATGATCCCACATCGAGAAAAGAAGGAAAAAGTGAATTGTTTCATTTGCATAAAGTGAATCTTATACTCTTATTTATATAAGCAAAATGAGATTTTTAGTGAGAATCCTTATAATTAATATCTCATACTTATTTTTTTAATTTTTTTAATTTTAAACAATTAAGAAAATCTCGATTGACTAATTTTTATTTAACTTTTATTTTACATAATATAAAAAAATTAAATATAATTATGATATTTTTATTAAATAATCAACAATGATTCATCCCACTAATTTAGAAACACTAATAAGCAAAACATCCCATCATATGAGACCCACGCCACTTTAAAGTTATTAATACCTCTATTTTTAATGGTCCCACTCATTTTTCTAATAATAATATCAAAATCAAATCACAATAAAGTCCTCGAGCGTCTAGGCCACTCCAAAGGTCAATGACGATTATTACCTAATATGTGTGGAAGGAGAAATTCCATAAACGCAGGAACTAGTCAAGACAAAAAATAATAATAATAATATCAAAATCAAATCACAGTAAGTCCTCCAGCGTCAACCTGACATAGAAAAATTACAATACATGTTCTCACTTCAACCTCGAGGCTAGACGACGATTGAATACTGTCGGAAAAATATTTTCAGTAAAATTAATTTAATATAAATAAATAATAAAATAAAATATAAGAATTTTTTTATAGAAATTTTGTAAATTTAATACAAATTATGACCGAGACTAGTGTTTAAACATCATGTCTTTAAGACAGAATTTTACTCTCACCTCTGGTGCTTGTGATTAATAGACGTCCTACTTTCAGGAAACAACGATCACCCCACATAAAAATTGTATAGCTTTCTGTGTATACAGCGAACCAATTTGTATTATGCAATCTTCCTTTTATATTTGACTATAACATATGTATGAATCCTAATATTTACTTGACAAATAAATGTCACGGGAATGGTATTTATAAAAGTGATTGACACCATTCTAAAGTATCCTGACTTAGTCACATTTTTTTATATGAAGAGCACTATTTCATTCAAATGAAATTCAATTCCATTCACTTCTAAATTTTCTCAACATTCCAACCCATGCCTTGTCCAAATCCATTAAATTACACTTCATGATGACTAAAAGAAATTGATGTTTTTGGTAAATGTTTTTTTTATTATTAAAAAAAATTGGTTAAGTAGATTTTTCTGGAAAAAAATAAAAATAAAAATAAAACAAAACAAAATAAAACAAAAACATACAGGTTTGATGACCCCAAACATAAATTCAATGGTGAATTCCACAACTCCAAAAATAAAAAATAAAAAATAAAATCCTTCTTTCTACTTCTATTGCAATTGCTTTTTAAAATTAATCCCTAGTTATTTTTGATATTTTTCCCAACCATCCAACCCCACCAAAAAAATAAAAATAAAAAGAAAAATAACCTACAAAGTATGATCAGCTTGAGTTCTAATTCTCACAAATTTCTAGATACTATTCAGTGTGTTTGATTTCAATTTTTTGAATTCAATTTTTTAAAATTTGAGTTTTTTATTTTTCATATTTTTTTGTTTTTAATGAATATTTTTAAAAGTTTAAGCAATGTTTTTATTTTTTTTAGATCCACCTTACCTAGATGTACCTAAATGGTAAAATATTTGTAAAAAAATATTTTAAAAAATTAATAAATAAACAAAAATATGAAAAATGTATTGAAATTTTGTATTTTTTATATATATATTTTTGGTATTTAGTGAATTTTTTAAAGATTTTTTCACAAATATTATACTTTTTAAGTGTATTTATATTATGTGTCTAAAAATTTATTTAAAAAAAAAAAGCTTAAAATATTAAAAAAATTAGTGAAAACAAAAAAAATACAGAAAACAAAAATGTAGAATTTTTTGAAAACTGAATTCTGAAAACTGAAACGAAATAGAGTGATTACTAATATGTCTAGACTCAAGCAATCAAATTGTAATGATGTCACGTTGTTTATCACATTAACACGATATTAACAACAGATTCAAGTAACGAAATTGTTAAATTAAAATACAGATGACAAATAATATAATAAATTATAGTAAATATATAAATATAATCATCATAAGTAGAACATGACATTTGGCCGAGAATTCAAAATATGTGTTCTGCTTTTGGGATCAATGAAAGACAGACTAGATAGAAAAATAAGTTAAATAAATGTTAAGAAAGGAGAGGAAAAATCCTCCCTAGTCATGTCATTAAAAACAAATGTTTTGTTTACAATAAAAAAACTCAAAGATTAACTAAGTGGCAAGTTCAATTATTGGATTACCTTGATTAGTGTGTGGTGTTTTATTCTAAGTGCAATCCAAAGATCACAAAATTTTCATGATTATTTTCATGAAAGATTTTTCATGATACCTAACATTACTATTTAGAATAATATGTTGTCTATTTCGTCTCATCAAACACTTGGTTCTCTCTGGGCCACTCCACAGTCAATGCCCGATTATTACCTAATATGTGTAAAATGAGAAATTGCATATACCCAAAAACTAGTCAAGATAAAATGCTGAATACTCTCATTAAAAAAAAGTAATAATATTAATAATAAAATCAAAATCAAATCACTATAAGTCTAAGTCTTCAAGCAACGACCTCACACAGAACAGTAACACCAATACATGTTCCCACTTCAACCTCCAGGCTAGAAGATTAGATAGTTCTAACCCATGCCTTGTCCAAATCCATTAAATTAAATTGCTTGATGACTAAACAACCCAACAGATGAGTTTAATCTATATATATATGCAGTGGGCTATGACAAAGAACACACAACACATACTCTCATTGGAGCATACTATTGCATTAGCACACAAATGGCTCAGCAAAATGGCTCCCTTCAACTTCTCTTCTTCATTATTTTGTTCCTTGAAACCATTAAACTCAGCTCCTGCATAGAAATTGAGAAACAAGCACTTCTCAAGCTCAAACAGGGTCTCACCGATCCATCAAGCCGACTCTCTTCATGGGTGGGAGAAAATTACTGTACGTGGAGTGGAGTGACTTGCAACAACAAAACTAGAAATGTCATCGGGCTCAACCTCCGTAACCCATTTCCAGATGGAACGGGTCACGAACTGGGAGGTAAGATCGATCCTTCTTTGCTTGACTCGAAATATTTGCGTTACTTAGACTTGAGCATGAATAACTTTGAAGGGATCCAAATCCCAACTTTCTTTGGATCCCTCACAAAGTTAAGATATCTTAATCTCTCTGGTGCATCTTTTGGTGGGACAATCCCACCAAATCTCGGAAACATTTCAAACTTGCTTTATCTTGATCTCAGCTCACTCTTTGCTGAATTAAATGGCAATGATTTGAAATGGACATCAAGTCTTTCTTCCTTGAAGTACCTTAATTTGGGAGGTGTGGATCTTAGCAAGGCTTCATCGTCTTGGCTTCAAACTGTTAACATGCTTCCTTCCCTTTTAGAATTGCACTTGCCTCAGTGTCAACTTTTTAATCCTCCACCCACTCTCCAATTTATTAATTTTACATCCCTTTCAGTACTTGACCTATCCAACAATGGCTTCAACACCACAATACCCCACTGGTTGTTTAATTTTAGTACCCTTGCCCAACTTGATCTCAGCTCCAACAATTTCCATGGTGGGTTGTCTAGAAGTCTGGGTAAGCTTTGCAATTTGCACATGTTAAAACTTTCTATCAACAAAATCAGTGGTGAGGTAACTGAAATGTTGAATGGTTTTTCTAGTTGTCCCAACAATAGTAGCCTAGAGTCATTAGACTTGGGATACAATCAACTGACCGGTAATCTACCCAATTCATTTGGATACCTCAAGAATTTGCAGTATCTTGCTCTTTGGAATAACTTGTTCGAAGGTTCGATTCCAAACTCCATCGGAAATATGTCCTCTTTGGAGGAATTGTACCTCTCCAACAATCAAATGGGAGGGAACATCCCACAAAGTCTTGGGCAATTGAAGTCATTGGTTGTGCTAGAGCTCTCTGCGAATCCATGGGAAAGTGTCATTACTGAAGCTCATTTTGCGAATCTCTCAAGCTTAAGGGAGTTCTCAATGCATGAAGGATGGTCAAATATTTCGGTGATTTTCAACATTAGTTCTGATTGGCTTCCTCCTTTCAAACTCACATACATCTCCATCATATCATGCCAGTTAGGCCCCAAATTCCCAACTTGGCTTCGAAATCAAAATGAGTTGAACACACTAGTTCTCGTAAATACTAGAATTTCAGACACCATACCAGAATGGTTTTGGAAGTTGGATTTACAACTCAATGAATTAGATGTGGGTTATAATCACTTAAGTGGACAAGTGCCTAACTCATTAAGGTTCAACGACTTGTCCAACGTTGATTTGAGTTCAAACAGCTTTGAGGGTCCATTTCCACTCTGGTCTTCCAATGTGAGTTCACTATATCTGAGGAACAACTTGTTCTCTGGACCAATTCCTTTAAATATTGGTGAAGTAATGCCCAAGTTGACAGACTTAGATATGTCTAAGAACTCTCTAAATGGTAGCATTCCCTTGTCCATAGGTAACCTAAATGCTTTGACAAACCTAGACATCTCAAAAAATCATATATCCGGAAGAATTCCTGACTTTTGGAATGATATGCCAGACTTGTACTATATTGATATGTCAAACAATTGTCTATCTGGTACAATACCAAGCTCAATAGGTTCCCTAAATTCTCTCAGATTCTTATTGCTCTCTAAGAACAATCTTTCAGGGAAAGTTCCTTCTGCCTTGCAAAACTGTACGGTCATGGCTTCCATTGATATTGGTGACAATCAAATATCTGGATGCATTCCAGCTTGGATAGGAGAAAGTATACCATCTTTGTTAATTCTCCGTTTGCGGAATAATTCCTTCACTGGAAACATTCCTTCACAGATATGTACCCTCTCTACACTTCACATATTGGATCTTTCACAAAATAAGTTATCAGGAATAATTCCACATTGTTTTGGTAATCTAAGTGGCATGAAAACTGATCTTAATTCAGAAAAGACGCGATACCAAGGGTACTTGGAGGTAGTTACAAAGGGAAGAACATTTGAATATAAAGATTCGACCCTTTACCTTGTGAATAATCTTGATCTCTCAGGCAATGATTTGTCTGGAGTTATTCCTGAAGAACTAACAAGCCTCCTCAACCTTGGTACCTTGAACTTATCAATGAATCATTTGAGAGGAACAATACCAGAGAAGATTGGAAACTTGAAACAATTAGAAACACTTGACCTCTCAAAGAACGAACTTTCAGGGCCAATTCCATCAAGCATGGCATCTTTGACTTTTTTGAATCACTTGAACCTATCATATAACAACCTGTCAGGTAAAATTCCCACAGGCAACCAGTTACAAACTCTCATAGATCCATCAATTTATGAGGGTAATCTTGCTCTTTGTGGGCTTCCATTGACAACTAATTGTAGAAATGATGGTGGGGAAGTTCCTAACAGGGATAATAAAGAAGACACAAATGATGAGGGCAAGTTTGAAAAGCTATGGTTCTCCCTCACCGTAGTATTGGGATTCTTTGTGGGTTTTTGGGGAGTCTGTGGCACTTTGATAATCAAGAAACATTGGAGGGATGCTTATTTCGATTTCCTTGAAAAAATGAAAGAGATGATCATTGCAGTTGTTTCAGGCAATGGGTGTGGAAAGGTTAGTTGTGGCAGTCGAAACTGATGGATGGCTACTGGGTGGTGGTCTGGGTGGAAAAGCTGATAGTTACAAATTTAGAGTTTTGAAAGGTTAAATAAAAATTTTAAATTGTGAAAAGGGTGTAATTTAAATATAAATGGAAACAGTTATTTTTAACGTGTAATAAAGCCTCCTGTATTATTTGACTAATATTCTGGAATAAGTGGTGCTTGAATTTAATTTTTGTACCTTCTTCACATGCTTGGCACGTGCTTTTCCTTTCCTTTTTTCTTTTTTCATTTTTGTTGACTTTGCTAAGAGATCCAAACAGGATAATCACATTGAAATAGATTTAAAACTAGGAAAAATGGCTTGTAGCTCGAAAACTCCAGGCTCAATTGGCCCGAATCGCAAAACGACGTCGTTTTGTGATTCTTTTTTTTCTTTTTTTTTTTCTCTTCTTTCTCTTTTGTATCTGAAACAGGGAGGGAGGAAGAGAGAGAGAGTGAGAGAGAAAGGGAGAGATGAGAGAAAGCGAGAGGCAAGAGAGAAGGAGGAAGAGAAGGTGATGGCGGTCGTCGCCGATCGATCACCGGTGGGTAGATCGCCACTTTCTCTGTTTTCTGCATTTTTTTTTTTTTTTGATGATGAGGATGATCTGCAGTATATATATGTTGTTGATGATGATGATGATGATCTGCAGTGTAATTTTTTGGTGTTGTTCATGATGATGATGATCTGCAGTATATATATGTTGTTGTTGATTTTTTTTTTTTTTTTTTTTGTGTTGGGTGATTTGGGTTTGATTTGGTTGATCTCTCTCTCTCTCTGCTCGGGTGATTTGGGTTTGATTTTTGTGTGATGATGATAATCTGTATCACTCTCTCTATTTGATTTGGGTTTAATTTTTGTTTGATTTTTTGTTGATCTCTCTCTCTCTCTGCTCCCCTCTTCTCTTCTTCTTCTTCTTCTTTCTTCTTCATCCTCTCTGTTTCAGAACAGAGAGAAGGGGAAAAAAAATAAATAGCAAAACAACGTCGTTTTGCGATTCAAGCCATTTCGAGCCATGGTGTTTTCAAGCTACAAAACGGAACTGTAAAACTAGTGGTAGCTCCTACTATGCACGAGATTTTATAAATTAAAAAATTATATATTATAATTATTTTATAATAATTTAATATTTTTTTTGTGGTATACATGAAATTTATAAGTTAATTTTTATATTTATAACTTTTTAAATTATTAGTTTAAAAAAATTAAAAAATATATATATAAATCTATTAAGTGTAATTTTGATAATTTGTATTAAAAAAAAGTTAAACCTAAGTAAATAAGATTAAATGAGTTACGGCATATCTCTTCTTATTATGAAAATACTAGTGGTAACCAGTGCTATGTACGAGACTTTATAAATTTTAAAAAAAATAAATCATTATAATTATCTTGAAATAATTTAATATTATGTCTTGTGGTATACATAAAATTTATAAGTTAATTTTTATATTTATATCGTTTTAAATTATTAGTTTAAAAAAAATTAAAATATATATAAATCTATTTAGTGCAATTTTGATAATTTGTAATAAAAAAAAGTTAAACCTGATTAAATGAGATTAAATGAGTTATGACATACAGCTTCTTCTTATGAAAATATACAAATTTAAAAGTTTTAATTAAGGCAAATATACAATTTTATTATTAAATGTGAAGTGAAATGATATTTAACAATAATTAATATGTGTTTCTATTATTAATTCAATAATTTAAATTACATTTATTTTGATTTCAATTTCATAACTAAAAATACAATTTGAATATAATACACACGAGGATTTCTAGTCTTTAAAAATAGGAAGATTTCAAAATATTTTCAAACTTTTATCATTTTCTTTTAATTTTTTTTAATCTAATTTGATTTTAAATTTGAATAAAAATTTTGATTTGATATGAATTACTTTAACTTTTTCATTAAATTTTTATCATTTTTTAAAAGAACTTTCATTCTTATCTCAATTTTTTTTTTTCTTTTCACCAATTTTGATGAAAAAATAATAATTTTCAACGTTTCATCTTTTTAAATTTTTATCAAATTATAATTTGATAAAAAAAATATTAAGGGCTGAAGATTCTCTTAATTGGAATTATAATGAAATAACATCTTGAAATAGTCATAGTTTGAGTACGTGGTTGGTTGAAATGTATAATGTAATTAATTTTTTTCTCATATATGTATAAAAATTGACACTTATAACTATATCATTATAAGTTAGATTATGGAAAAACATTTGAGGTCCATTTGTAAATATCCTACACATTAAAAAAAGAAGGGGGAAAAAAAAAAGAAAAAGAAAGAAAAATGTGTAGCTTTTGGATATGTGTTTATCAGTTTTGTTTTATGAACATAAACAATTGATGTTTCAATTTAAAAAATTTTAAAAAAAAAATAGATTGGGTTTTTTAGAGATAAAAGAAGCCATCTAACTCTTCTATATATTATTTAAGATGGACTATTTAATCACATAAAAAAAATAGAAATTATATTTAGAGATTATCCCTATATATTATGTTATTATATACAATTATACCCGTAACAAATTAACTATAATATATATGAAAATTTATATTAAGCTTTCATTTTCAATTAATTGAATTATAATTAACAAACTAACAAATAGAAGTAATGGTATAATGGGATAGAAAAAGGATAAAAATAAAGAACATAGTGATATTTAAAAGTTTTAAATTCACCTAAGTTATATAAAAATCTAATGTTCTTGTAAAATCTTGAATTCTCAATAGATTTTCACATTTTCTATAAAATAAAATGACAATAAAAAATAAAAAAAATTGGTACCCATTTTTTTACTTCAATTTTATAGTCTTCATTGAAGAAAACAAAATCCGATCAAAATTCTTGGCACAGAACGGATATAGATATGTCAATTGCAACCATAATCACCAATAATTTTTTTTTACTATGCAAACCCGTAAACAAACAGATAAACCTCACTAAAACCGTTTATTTGAGATAAGTTTTGTATAAACCGTTTATTTTCTCATCATTCATTTTTTTTCATAAAAAACTAATCCGAACACGTGATTGTCATTATCTGATCGACTTATTTTTTGCAGGAATGATATACTCGACGAATCTTGAAATACGAATGATTCGGATTATTGAAATGAGACCCAAAATTGGGCTCATTGGGCCGAACAACACTTCTCCAATCCAATTAAGAATTAGAGAGAAGCCATCTCATTATTAAAACATAAATCAATAAAAGACAATTAACCTAATTAAAAATTATAGAAACCTAGTCTAAATCTACATATTCTATTCACTTTTTATAAACCTATTGTATAAAATTAGTAAAATTATCTTAAGAATATATTTTTTAGCTTCTATTTTTTTCAATTACTAATTTTAAATTTATAAGAAATTACACAAAACAAGCCCTATGTAATTATTTGAATATTATTTAATGTGGTTTAAGTTTAGAAAGTTTCATAAGTGATCTAATTAAAAAAACTAAACAAATTCACATAAGAAACAAATTTCATTTCTCTAGTAGAATTTAAGCAAATGTTTTTTTTTTTTTTTTAAATATGATTTCATACCAATCAAATAAATTGTATTCTATATTAAATTTTGAGGATCATAACATGACACATTTTAAAAGACAACTTAATATAAAGTGAGATTTCTACAAGTTTTTAGGGTGTCGGATTGAGTTTGGGGGTCATTACATAAAATACACAAATATTTGAAATATTGTTGTACATAAAGTGGGAATTGTCAAAACCTTGGATCTTCATTACGAGAGAGAAACTTCAATAGCAATTACGTAACACTTGTGTTGAGATTTGAATGGGCAAATTTGTACATTAAAAGCCTTCTGTGAAAAATTTTGTCCCGTTCAAAAGATAGATTTATTTTTGAAGGAGTTTACAAAGTAGTAAAATACTTTTTTTTCCTTTTGGATTTATAGCCAAAAATCCCAGCACAAGGATGGATCCAACCATACAAGCCTCTCATTATCTGATTTCAGAAAGTAAAACAGTGTTATGTTTGTTGTATGGTCAATAACTTACTCCCTCCGTCCCAAAATAATAGTCCATTTTGGGGAATCTAACTTTTTTTGGTAGTACAATTATTGCATTTGAAAAAAGTTGATTTTCCAAAATTATCCTTTTGATAGTACATTTTTTGGGAATATCAATGTCATAATTGTACTTTTTATATTGTTTATTAATTTAAAAGAAGGGCAAAATAGGAAATTATATTATTTTTGTACTTGATTTTTGAAGAGAGACTAATATTTTGGGACAATGAAAAATAGAATAAGGGACTAATATTTTGGGACGGAGGGAGTAATATATATCCACATAGTCAAAACTACAGTCATAGGATTCCAATTGCCAGTCTGAAATTTTTCCATTCAGCCAAAACTTATTCCCATTTTAGATTGAGTATATTTCATTTATACCCCTATAGTTTTATACGATTTTCAATGACTCCCAAACTACTCTTATTTTCACGCGTACCCTCATATTATTTAAATTACTTTCAATTTGGCCCCTGCCGTCACATTTGAAACGGAAAAAGTTAAAAAAAAAATTACATTTTGGCCTCAAATTTCAAAAGAAAGATGCAGACCTACCATTTCTTACCAGCAAACCACCACTACCAACCACCACTTCAAGCCCTTCTATGTCCTTCGTCATAACTTCGTTTCGTCTCATTTTTACGTCGTTGGATTCAACTCACGATCTAGTTTTCATATCATATCTCACACGTCTCATTCTTCCTCTTTTTGCATGCTATCGGAGCTCTGAAAGTTGATATAAAAATAAATAAATAAATAAATAAATAAAAGACTTTTCTTCTCGTTTTTGACTTTTCTTTGAGCCATCTTTCAAACTTTATATCTTTCTCGATTTTTGACGGTTCTATTTCATTCTGTTGCCATTCTCTTCACCTTATTTCCTCCTTCACCCTACACTACCTCACTTTCTCACTTGCTCGTGTAATGAGCAATTTTGGTATGCCAAAAGTTGTCGAAAAACTAATTTTGAAAATTTCAAACCATTCATCTTTTGTTTCTTTCTCCTCCATCTTCCTCAGTTTTCTTCTTTTTCTTCACTTATAACATGATGTGGAACATGGTTATAAATGGTAACGAAGCTGGTGATGGTGGTGGTGGTGGTAACGTAGTTCGGTGGCCATAAAGAAGTGAGAAAGCGAGGTAGTGTAGGGCAAAATAGGAAATGAGGTGAAGAGAATGTCGAAAGAATGAAGTAGAACCATCAAGAATCAAGAAAGATATGAAGTCCGAAAGATGGCTCAAAGAAAAGTCAAAAATGAGAAGAAATGCCTTTTTTTTTTTTTTTTTATCAACTTTAAAAGCTCCGATAGTATGCAAAAAGAGGAAGAACGAGATGTGTGAGATGTGATACGAAAACTAGACCGTGAGTTGAATCCAACGACGTAAAAATGAGGAGAAACAGAGTTATGAAAAAGAAGATAGAAGGACTTGAAGTGATAGTTGGTGGTGGTGGTGGTTTTGCTGGTAGGAAATGGTGGGTCTACATCTTTCTTTTGAAATTTTGGAGTCAAAATGTAATTTCTTTTTTTACTTTTTCTATTTTAAATATGACGCCAAGGAAAAAATTGATAGTAACTTAAATAGTATAAGGGTGCGTGTAAAAATAAGAGTAGTCTAAAGGGTCATTGAAAATCGTATGGGAGTATAAATGAAATTTGCTCTTTTTTACATTATTAGTCTAAATGGGAAAAGAGAAGAGAGCATAATCACAAACAAAACAGTTCATAAAAATAATGATGTATTTTGTTTCAATTTTCTGAATTTAATTTTTTGAAAATTGAGTTTTTTATTTTTCGTGTTTTTTTTTTAGTGAATATTTTTAAAATTTTAAATACATTTTTATTTTTTTAGATGTACCTTACTTAAATGTATCTAAAAAGTCAAATATTTATAAAAAAAAATAATAATAAATATACAAGAATACGAAAAATGTACTGAATTTTTGTTTTTGTTTTTTTATTTTATTTTATTTTATTTTATTTTATATTTTTGGTATTTAGTGAATTTTAAAATAAAAAAATTCACAAATATTATACTTTTTAAGTATATTTATGTTAGGTGTATCTAAAAATTTAAAAAAAAAATCAGTGAAAATTAAAAAGTACGAAAAACAAAAAGTTGCAATTTTCTGAAAAGTAAATTCAGAAAATTCAAATGAAACAAGCTAGGATTCAGAAATTTATAATCAAGTTCTCTAGTTTGTCAATTCGTTTCAGCAACCAATAGATATAAAATTAACAACACATTATTCATATTCTTCCCAATATCGGAAAGGCAATGGCTTGCCTCCAGTTCACCATCGGAGCTAGAGGGTCCAGTCCGGCCCATTGAGCTTACTTTTGGGCTCTTTTTCAATAATTCGAATCATTCACATTTTAAGGTATGTTCAGTATATTATCAATATAAAAAATCACGTCAATCGGATAACGGATACTATATATTTAGATCACTTTTTTATGAACCGTTAATTTTCTGACCGTCTATTTTTTTTTTAGACAAAAGTGATCTGAATACATAGTATTCATTATCCGATATAAGTGATTTTTTACAAGGATAATATAATCAACAAACCATAAAATGTGAACGGTTCAGATTATCAAAAAGGGGCCTAAAAATGGAACCAATGAGCCAAACTGGACTGGACTATTCCAGATCTGAACTGGAGACAATCCAGATTGGAAATATACACATCATTAATTTAACAAGTCCGCATAGGCCTGTACACAAACATATGTATCATTTGATGTATTGGGCAATAAAAAAAACATAGTAAGTCTACATACACAATTAGTCATCGACTTTTTTATTTTCTCATAGTATTTGTGTTCATTGAATATGATGAGAATTGAAGTGTAAGATATGCGTATGAAATTCATACTCAATTTAAATACTTAGGCTTTGTTTATAGGACTAAGTAATGAGATTATTAATGTAGTATTATTAGGTTGGACATGTGCCAGAGATTTGAAAGTATAGTAAGGTGAGCGAATAGTAATAATCAAAGTGGCAGGGTATCATCTTCCCAAAATTGCTCTCTCTCTCTCTCTCTCTCTCTAGTTGTGCGAAATGTGATCTAATTATAGGTGTTTCCTTAGTGCACAAGTGATCAAGTAGTCAATAGGGCAATGCCACATGTATCAGGCATTACGTGAACATATTCTTTTTTCTAACTACTAGGCCTCAATGGATTTGTTCTTCCTTTGATCACGTAACCTTGTATTAGCTAAACTTACAACAACTTCAACGAGCCCCAACTCTTAGTCACCAAGCCATAAGATCTCCAATATCCCGGTATATGGGTCATAGCACATCATTGTATCAGTTAGACTACGTTACGAACCAGCTCTGAGGGGCTCCCTGTGTCCTTCCATCACAACTAGAGCAGACTCTTTTTTGGACTAGGTAATTTCGTCTATGAGAGAGAGAGAGACTCCTCACTTTCAAATCTTATCTTCTCCATCTTTGCAAGAGTTATGGTTTTGTGAGTTGTTTTGACAATCCTAAGCCTACTATCAACTCTCAGGGGACCCCGCCCTCAAAGGGCACTTGGGAAATTTGTAAGATTCCTGAAAATTTTTTTGTATATTCAATTGTGCTAATACAAAGATAACAACCAATATATATAGCAATCCTAACCCTAATCTGAAATAGGAAATACAATCAGTCTAATATTCACAATCAAATCCAAAATACATTTCCATAATTAACATAATATTCTCACACCCCGTTCAAACTCAAGGTGTTTTAGCAGAAAACACTAAGAGTTTGCCAAGAAGAAACTGAAAGCGAGCAATGATGTGAGTCTTCGTAAATAAATAGCAAGTTGCAATGCCGAAGAGACGAAAGGAAGCAAAATGGAGCCAGACTGCAAATGCTGACGTACAAAATGACAATCAATCTCAATGTACTTCGTTCGCTCATGAAAGACAGTGTTATATGAAATCTGAATAGCACTGCGGTTGTTACAGTAAAGAAAGGTCAGAGAAGACTAAGGGACACCCAACGCAGTTAAGAGACAACGGAGCCAAACAATCTCAGAAGTGGTATGAGCCATAGCACGGTACTCAGCCTCGGCAGTAGAACGCGCAACAACAATCTGTTTCTTGGACTTCCAAGAGATCAATGAATCACCAAGAAACATGCAAAAGCCAAAAGTGGACTTGCGATCAGTGACATCACCAGCCTAATTAAAATCAGCATAAGCCACCAAGTCCAAAGAGGAAGTAGAAGACAACAGTAAACCTTGAAATATAGTTCCCCGAAGATAGTGAAGAATCTGAACCAAAGCAGCCCAATGGGTAGAGCAAGGAGTAAAGAAAAATTGGCTAACCACATGAACAACATAGGCAGGATCAGGACAAGTAACTATCAGATAGACTAAAAAACCCACGAGCTCTTGATATAAAGTAGGATCATCCATGAGAATACCATCAGTAGTGTTGAGCTGTACATTAAGCTCCATGGGGGTACAAGAAATCTTAATGTCAGTAAGACTAGCACGATGAATAACCTCATTGGCATACTTGGCCTAAGATAGAAAGTAGCCCTTGAGAGAAGAAGTTACCTCAATACCAAGAAAATACTGCAATGAGCCCAGATCCTTCATTTTAAATGTACAGAAAAGATGCTGTTTGACCTCAGAGATAGCAAAAGAGTTAAAACTAGTGATGATCTTATCATCCACATACAGTAATAATGCAACAAATCCAGCGGAGGTGTGGAGAAGAAATAAAGCGGGTCCTGGGCACAAGAATGAAACCCAAGCTCAGTAATAGCAGTCTGAAAGAGATCATACCAAGCATGAGGAGACAGTTTCATACCATACAAAACACACCGAAGGCGACAAACCTACCCAAATGAATGTTGAAGATCAGGGAGAGGATACATGTAAACCTCCTCAGTGAGATGGCTATTAAGAAAAGAATTCTTAACATCCATCTGATAAAGAGGCCAAGAACAAACAACAGCAACAGAAACCAAAGTACAAACAGTAGTCATCTTGGCAACAGGAGCAAAGGTCTCCTCATAATCAATACTATACTCCTGTGAGAAACCTTTGGCAACTAGACGAGCTTTGTAGTGCTCAAGAGAACCATTAGAATGAGTCTTGACTTTGTAGACCCATTTGCAACCAACCAGATTCTTACCAGCAGACAAAAGAACCAACTCCTAAGTACTAGTTTTCTATAAAGCAGACAACTCATCCTCCATAGTTTGAATCCAATGGGGATCCTGACATGCCTCCTTGTAGGACTAAGGTTTTGAAAAAGAATGAATAGCAGACAAAAAAGTATGATGGGAAGTAGAAAAACATGTATTAGACCAACCTAACCTGTTTGAAGGATGACGCGCTCGAGTAGGATATCAGTGTACAGTAGAATCAGAATCGTCAGAAACAGGAAGATCAGCAATAGGAGTAGGGACAACTAGTGGAAGGAGAGTCTGACGACGCGAATAAACTAACAACGGATGAGAAGAATGAGTCGGCTGGGGAGACGGAGGAAAAAATGGAGTAAGGTCATGGGAAACAGTAGAGATGTACTTATTAAGAGGGACCTTAGAAGGAACTGGATCAATGTGAATCAAATCCTCTTTGGAAACCAGGACAGTGATAGGAGGAAGCTGAAAGTAAGGAAGACGTTCGAGAAAAGAAACATAACGGGAGACATAAAAACAATGAGAAATATGGTCGTAACACCAATAGTTTTTCTATGTAGGACTATAACCCAAAAATACACATAGGACAGACCAGGCACTAAGTTTGGTTTGATCTTTGTAGAGAAGAAGGACAAAATAAGCAGACCCAAACACACAAAGGAGAAAGTAGTTAGGAATTTGAGAAAACAAAGCCTCGTAAGGAGACCGACCAAAAAGAATGGGAGTAGGCATGCGATTGAAAAGAAAAGCAGCAGTAAGAACAGTCTCCTCCCAAAACGGAGTCGGAACTGAAGTAGAGAAGAAGAGACCTAGCTGTCTCAAGGAAATTACGGTATTTACGCTCAGCTCAACCATTTTGGGCAGGTGAATCTGTACAAGAGGTTTGGTGAATGGTACCCAAATTAGCCAAATACTTACAGAATTCATTTTTAAAATATTCCCCACCCAAGTTAGACCGTAACTTTTTAATTGTAGATCCAAACTGAGTAGTAATTATAGACTGAAAGGTACGGTATATCTAATAGAAATCGAACTTATGAATCATAAGATAAACCCAAGTGTAATAGGTGCAGTCATCAACAAATGACACATAGTATGTAGAACCCCTTTTGGTGAGAACAGGAGAAAGGCCCCAAATATCAGTATGAACTAAAGAAAACGGTATACCAGATATAGAAGTACTTTTACGAAAAAATAAGGCTGTCATTTTGGCAAGTTTACACCCCCCGACATTCAATAAGTTTAAGAGAAATTTTACCCAATATACCTAACTGAGCTAAAGACCGCAAGTGGTCAGCAGACAAGTACCCTAATCGAGAATGCCACAAGTAGAAAGGACTTGATAAATAATCTAACTGAAAAGAGAAAAAAAATAGTTGGAGAAGTTGTCGTAGGTAGATGCAAGCTCTCTACCACATAGAGGTCTCCAACTCTACGGCCAGTCCCAATCTGCTGCTTGGACATCCGATTCTACATAGAACAGATAAAAGAATAAAAAATAACATCAAAATCGAAGGCATCAAGTTGACTGATAGATAATAAACTGACAGATAACTGAGGAACATAAAGGACAAATGGAATAGAGACAACAGACATAGTAGATGGTAAGATAGACCCAACAGATATAACAAACATACCAGACCCATTAGCAGCATTAACAGTAATAAGAGATGGAGATAGAGTACAATTTTGAATTAAGAAGAGATGGGAAGTTATATGATGTGAAGCACCAGAGTAAAAAATCCAAACGGACGAAGAGATACCTGAAGAAGTCCCAAGCAAACATGAACGAAGAAAGGAAACAATAGAGGCAGACGTAGAGGGCTGGAAGGTAGACAGTGTATGCTCAAGCTGACTAATCTGAGCACTCATCAGGAGCTGAAGCTGATACAGTAAAACTGATTGTAGCTTGAAAATTACTTTAAGAAGACGGGCAAAACTAGGTCTGAGACTGCTGAGAAGATGAGCCAGACAGACATCCTTTCTTGGGACAGTGATACTTTCAATGGCCCTTTTGATGGCAGAAGGCACACTTATCCAAAGCTAAAGACATAATTACTAGAAAACTGAGGGGTCACATGTAATAAACTCAAAATAGAACAAAAATAGTCAAACCAAGGGTCTAAACGTAATAAACAAAAAGCTTGTGAACCAACCACTATCAGAATCAGAACAAGACCCACAAAACCAAAGTCATGAATAGAGTCAGAGGTCTCCAGACCACGTAAACCAAAGTCTAGAGAATGAGAGTGAAATCGCGAAGCAGATGCCAAAGGGTCACAAAGGGAACAATGAACAAGGAGCAGTAGTGATCCAAGGAAGATAGAATCAACCATGAAAACCAATTAACCACAATCGACGATAAGCCAAAGATAGAAGACGAGCCGTGATGAAGAGTCGGCTAGCAATCACAAAGCACTGAGACGAAGAATCCAGATAGATCGACTACTAATCGCGAGTCGACTACCAACCACGAACAGATGGGTCACGAATCACAGAGCAATGGAGATGGTAAACCATGTAAGCCGATGAACTTGATCAAAACTTTGAACCAGACAGAATAAGAAGGATATCACAAATCAAGAGAGAGAGAACTCTATCAATTCGTGATTCGAAAACCAGCTAGGGTTACGAACATAGCTCTGATACAATGTAAGATTCCTAAAAGCTTTTCTATATATTCAATTGTGCTAATACAAATATTACAACCAACATATATAGCAATCCTAACCCTAATCTAAAATAGGAAATAAAATCAATCTAATATTCACAATCAAATTTAAAATACATTTCCATAATTAACATAATATTCTCACAAGATTACCTTAAGGGTCTTAGTTACCTCAGAAGTTTTGTCTTAGCTAGTCTTACCTCTGCTAATTGTACCTCAATTGGTTTCACTTCGTCAGGCATCTTAGTGAGTTCACCTACTCATAGAGACTTGCTTATTCTTTCCATTGTTTTGGACTTCTCTTCAACAGTTCTAGAGATATTTTTCTTACCTCGGCTAGTTTGCTAATGGGCTTGTGCTCCCAGTTGTGAATCATCCGTGTTAGTACATGGACTCTCCACTGGTTTTTGTTGACCTATTTTGTGAAGATTTTGCTAACATTTTCCTTTTTCAAAGTTGTTCTTCCTACCAAGGCAAGTCCCACACCATGTAATACTAATTGCTTAGGTTTGTTTACCATAAGATAATTACATCAATATTAAATGAATAAATTCAGTATAAAAGAAAAAAAAGAAGAAAAAAAAAGTGAAGTATCAAATCTTAAAATATGATCTTGTAAACTATTTAGTCCTCTATTTTTTCTTATGAACTCAAATATCCCATTAAAGTGAAAATTACACAAAATGGTAGTCACTTACATGTTTGAGTTTAATTTTTTAAGAATAAAAGTGGGTTTCTCTAAATGTAAAATTACACATTTGGGAAATCCGCACTATAGAGGATTTGGATTTTCCCTCTTAGAACAAATCTCACATTACGAATAAAAATGTGATACTCCAATAACGTAATACTCTAACGTAACACTCCAACGTAACACATTAAAAAACTCATTGGTGCACTTTTCCCAAACGTAACAACATATATAACACTTCAAAAACACTCATTAGTATATTTTTTCTAAACATAACACAAAAAAAAAAGAAAAAAAAAAAACTACTTAGTATGCTTTTTCCGAACATTACACTTCAATCAATGTAATTCTAAACATAACACTCCAATGTAATACACAAAAATACTAAAAAATTCATTAATGTAATTTTTTCAAACATAACACTCATAATTTGAAATTATACATTTGCTCAAAACTTACTAATAAATTTTTATACTCTTTTTGGAATAGTTTGAACGATCCCACATCCTTTTAGAATGGTTTAAAAGATCCCATATCTTTTTTTTTCTTTTTTTTTTTGAGTGTTATATTAAGAAAAGTACGCCACTGAGGGTTTTTTTTTTTTTTTTGTGTTATATTAAAGTGTTACATTAAGAATTTTTTTGGAGTGTTATATTTGAAAAAAGTACACTAAATTTTTTTTTTAAATGTTACATTAGAGTGTTACGTTTGAGTGTTATATTGGAATGTTAAGGTTTGATATTATACATTTACCCAATGTTTACTAAGGGATTTTTGTACTCCTTTTGTAATGTTTGAGAAATCTCATATTTTAAATCATTTTTGTACTCCTTTTGAAATATTTTCCAAATAAAAAAGATTCTCATATAAAAATTCATCTCAAATAGATTGTGTACATTATCTTTCTATCACAAAAAAAGAAACAGAGAAGAAAACATAATAGAAATAAGGATATAACTATAAATCTAATTTCTAAATAATATATTAAATCTACATTTTCAAAATCAATGAGACTAATTTGTATATAAGAAAATTATTGAGACTAAATAAATCATCATTTCTCAAAATGAAATTTATAGGTAAATTTTCCTTAAAAAAACCCATTACAAATTATAAAAAAAAAAAAAAACAGAGGAGGTTAGTTATTTATATACAAATAAGGATATTTGATGGTATTCATAGTACCCAATCCCTTTTTTAAGGAGCTAAACATAATTTTTGTGAACATCCACATACCACGGATTCGATCCCAACCCTCTATACACAAACATAGCCTTGGATCTTTTAATTTTATCTTGAATCTTTTTAATTTTATATGATAAAAAGCACACATTTGCCAGTATATATATATATATATATATTTACATGATGGGAGATAGAAATTTCCTATTTTTCCTATATCATATTCAATTTCAAATATATTTTCAAATAATTTACACTGTGATACATAAAAATATTATACAATATGTAATATTAAATGTTCATAACATGATCCGTACTTGTACCCAGTGGCGGAGCCACAGCTAGACTAGGGGGTCACGTGCCCCCCCTGAATTTTGGATTTTTTTTTTTTTTGTGCGTGTAAATATAAAGAAAATATTTTAAACAAAAAAAATTATAAAATATTATTTAGAGTGAAATATCAATGACATTTTTTAAATTATGAGAATAATAATGGTTATTTTTTTTATTGAAAATAAAGATATTACGATAAGTCATATTATTATCTATGAAAATTTCAATATAATCGTGATATCTATCATTATTGACATACAATTATAATTAATCTCAATAAAAATTTGGAATTTATTAAATTGTTAAGTACATTTGACATGTGGAGTTTATCCTCTATATGTTTCTTTATCATTGGTTGATAATATTATATGTCAATGATGACGTGATATTACTATTTTATTAAATTTTTATTGAAATTTTATATAAAAAATTATTTTATGATTATATAATTTATTTTAAACTTATACCCATGACTTTTTTTTTTATTTATATACTGTCTATGATATACTAATTACAAATAATATATATATATATATATATATCTTTCTTGAAGCCAATCGTAAAAATTTATATGAAATATTTTGTAAAAATTTTAAATGTTATAATTAATAAGTGCCCCCTCTGATTTAATTTCTTTTCTTGACTCCGCCACTGCTTGTACCTAAACCTTTGAATACATATCTTAATATTTAAGTTTAAGAAATTCATACGTTCGGACATACATCCACACCCAATACTTTGTATCCAAATCTATATAATATAGTTACAAATTAAATCATAGAAAAGTATCAAGAATTGACATGTAAGCACAATGGGGATACATTAGAGAGAAAATTGAGTGTTACAGTAATGACGTGATGGAATGTTACCATAATACCACGTCATGAGTGACATATGATATTATCCACCAATAATAAACGAAAGGAATAAACTCTACTGTCAAAATGTAACTATTTTGCCCCATATACATGAGAGAGTACATGACAAGTAATTATTAAATGGCGATATCGTTGATATCATTGTATTGAAATTTTTTTCCCCTTATAGGTATCTTTATTTGCCATATCTTCATTCCCATTACTTTAAATGAGGATACCACTCGCCGGCAAAAAGAGATACACCATCATGCTGACTTCTCTATTCTGAAAATACTTTCATATGGTTTAATTAGTTATATGTAAACCAACTCAAAAACATATCAATTGCAATCCTACTACTTACAAAAAGACAAGCCTATATTTTGAATTTGGACAAGGGTTTTTCAACAATGTTCATTTGTAATAATAAACTTATCAAAAAAATTTATAATAATAAACTTATCAAATCTTCACTCTACAGTTTACCCTCATAAAAGGGAAGGGGCACCGAAAAACAAACAACCCAAAAAAATAAAAGTCAAGAAGAAGAAAGAAAGAAAGAAAGAAAACATTAAAATTTTTGTAATGCCAACAAAAAGCTTTTTCTACACAAGAAGAGAGAGCACTTTCTTCACCAGATAAATGTATATAAACATTTAGACCTTCAAAGGCATTTGATCTTGCCATGAGATTTTCTTCTTACCCACTCTTTTGTCATCAGTTAACAACTTTCTTGACTTCTTTCCTAGTCTCAATGGATGCTTACCAATTTGTTCTCTTTCTTTCCTTTCCTCCTCTTCAATTCTCTGTAATACAATTAGTGATCAATACAAATAAAATACCAAACAAACCCAAATAACACAAGTTTTGGAATCCAAAGTTCTCTCCATCAATTTGACATAATTACCGTATCTGAATTTGGAACCAAGACTGTATACGGGCTTCCCATGGCAGCTGCATTAACACTACAATCCATTTTCTTCCCAAGATTTTTACTCTTTCCAAGAATTTTTCTTGGCATATCAGAATTTTGTGGTTGGACAAGATCTTCTTTGAGTTTGAGTTTGAGTTTGGGAGATTGGATTTTCAATAGATATCTACGCCTTCGCCTTAAAAATCTGGAATTTATTTGCAAATAAACAATCCTCAATTATCAAAAATTCCATTAATTTGATACTTCTTATACAAATTCAATTCAAACTAAGATAACAAGTATTTATACCGGACTTCGGCCAAGAGGGTATCTCTCTTTTGCTTTGTTGTCTGCAATTTCCTCTTTTTCAAAACAAATTCCTATATTTGATTGAGATAAAACATTAATACAAAACCATGAATTAAATCAAAATCTCAGTACAATGACTAAAGCCATAAAAAAAACCCTAATTTTTCCAAACAAAAATATTAGATTACATAAAATTTCACTACACATCACAAATTGGATTTCATAAGAGCTAGCACAGAATCCAATGTATAACCCAGAAAACAACATATCAAATTAACACCAGCAGACATTAAATAGACAAACCCCAGATTTACAGGAAGAAATTAATCAAAAGAAAAAGAAAAAAACTGACCTTTTGTAACTGCAAATACTCTTGCAAGAGTGTATGATGTTTGAGTTTAGCCCTAGCTTCTCCATCAACAGCATGAGATTGATGAAGATTGACAAAAGCCCTTTTCATCATCTGCTCTCAAAATCTCATACCCACCAAGAAAATTGCAGAATATTCAGAGAAAACGCAAACCCAGATCAAAAAGGGAGAGATAAAAGGTTTTGGTTTTGGTTTTGGAGAGAAAGAGATATATATAGAGAGAGAGAGGCAGATGAAAAGACAGAGAGCGTTCTGGGTAAACCAGTTTTCTCTCTCTCTCTTGAAGCTTTGAATGCTGAAACCGAAAAAAACCCACAAGGGTTAGGAGATAGAGAGAGAGAAAGAGAGGGGTATTTGTGGGACTTGCGTGATTGGAGGACATTAGCAGAACACAAACACCTTTCCTTCTATCTTTCCATCTTTCCCTTTTTGTTTTTCTCCTACACAAATTTTGGTCCAGCTGGGCCATTAGAGATAGAGATAGAGAGATGAATAGATTAGATAGAGAAGAGAGAGGATTTTGGAGAGAGAAAGCGTGGGTTTCTGTGTTTCTTGTATGTATCTTAGAGGGTTTCGATTTGGGGCAGAGACAGAGAGGAGAGAGAGAGGTGTTTAGATGGTGCAGAAAAAGCAGGGCATAAATGGCTACTGTTTGCTTATATGGGATTGCAGTTTTAAAGATGCCTTGGAAGTTGACATGGTGGTTCTATAATAACATCAAAAATGTTTTGAATCAGTGAATTCTATAGTTTTAACAACCGTGGTAGGGAGCTCAAAAACGAACTCCCCCGAATCTTCCTAATTTTTTTTTTTTTTTTTACGACGGAAAAAGCAAGAAGAAGACGAAGACGAAGACGATGAGGGGGAGGGGGAGGGGGAGGGGGAAGAAGGACTGGAAGGGGCCTAAAAAATGGACTGGAGGCCGAGGCGGGCGGAGGATGGTGGGCGGAGGCGACGCGACGAGCTCGGCTGGGCCGACGACCGGCGGGCAGACGAGCTCGGCTGGGCGACGAGCTCGGCTGGGCCGACGACCGGCAGGCGGACGAGCTCAGCTGGGCGACGAGCTCTTTCTCTCCCTCTTCCCTTTCCCTCTCTTTCTCTCCCTCTTCCTCTGCTCTGCGTTCAAAAATGGCGAAAAAAAAGAAAAAAAAAAAAAAACAAAAAAAACCTAAAGCCCAAAACGACGTCGTTTTGGGCTTTAGAGGGATTCGGGGGCGAAATCCTCGAGCTACCAATCTTTATTCTAGTTTTAATATGTACGTGGGATTCATTGGATGTGATGATTTGATCTTATTTTATTTTATTTTTTTTACTATTTCCTTCATTAAAGCTCAGTTAAAGTTTTAATTTTAAATAAATGTATCATTGTTGTAATAATATTTAAGAAAAATGTCTTAAGATTCATACAATTTTCTTGATTTTTAGTCTTGTCATAAGATATATGTTAATTTTTTATGGGTATTTTTTCAGTAAATCCATTATCTAACGGTGTTATTCCATAAGATTCATAGGGTGTGTTTGATTGGGGGATAAGGGGGGGATTATTTACTGTGCGGATTGTAATCCGCACAGTAAATCCAATCCGATGTTTGTTTGTTTTTTAGTCTGCCGAACATGGAGTCCGGCCGGACTCCGTATTCCCCATATGGGGGATTATACTATCCTAGGGGGGGTGTTGGACAGTTTTGGAGGGATTATTTACTGTTGGGAATAGGTGGTGAAATGACCATTTTGACCCTCTACTATTTAATTATGTATTATATTTATTAAAATTTAATAAAATTTAAATGTCTCAATTTAAAAATAAAATAATTTTATTTAACTTTTTATTGATGTTTTATTTATTTATTTTAAATAATTTTTTATAGATATTTTATTGATGTTTTATTTTAAATTTTTGTTTATATTTTATTTAATTTCATTATTTAAATGTTAATAGATGTTTTATTTAAAATTTTAATTAAAAAAATAATATAAATTTTTTATACAGGTTAGACAGTATTTTATTAAATCAAATTTAGTGGTTATACAAGTTATATAGTAATGATTTATTAAATAATATAAAAAAAAAATAATGTCCTCTGTATTTTATTACATAATTTAGTGGTATTTGTTATACAGTAATGATTTAAAACAAATTTATTTAAAATTTTAATTAAAAAAATCATATAAATTATTTATTGATATTTTATTTATTTATTTATTTAATTTTAAAAAAATAAATTTATTTAATGTGTAAAAAATAAAATAAAATAAATTTTTATTTAATCTAGCTAAAAATAATTAAAATATTAAAGATATGTTTAATATTGCTATTACTTAATAAACAATTGAAAAATGATAAAATAGTCTTTTGTTTATTTATCCTATCCAGTCCGTCCAACCAAACGTTGGATTCACTAAAAATAGTCCTTTCCAAACATCTAATCCCATGAAAAAACAAATACAGGATACATATCCAATCTAACCAAATAGTCCGGGGGATTCACAGTCCCAAGATTCAAGTTCGATGGATTCTAATCTCCCCTTATCCAGTCCGTCCAATCAAACACACCCATAGGGTTTTATAATATTCCATTAAGTCCATTTCATACCAAAAGACCAAAAAAACCCTCAAACAAACACGCGCATCTCTCTCTCTTTGAATCTAATAACCGTCTCTCTTCCCCTCTATTCTTGTGCAGGAAATCACGCACAGTATCTCTACCATTCCAGAAATCCAAATCCGAATTCCATATCGCCTCAACGCCCAGAAGATTGTCTTTATTCCATCGTCGCATCGTCTCATCATCTTCTTTATCGTCCTTACGCCGTCAGTCACCGAAATTGTGGAATCACCATTGTTGAACATCCGTAAGGTCTATCTTCATCAAAATCACCTTCGACGACTATTTGTGACAACACAACTGTCGAAATGGGCAAAAAACGTAAGCATTCTACTCATTCATGTATTTAAACTCTAAATCTCTTTTTCAACAAACAACATTGTGAACTTTCACAAACATCCCTTGTTTCTATTCATACAATATATAGGAGTCCATATTGTTCATACCCTAACCTTTGATTTGAACCCCTCAATCGTAATCCCTAATTATATTGATTTTTTCAGTCAAAAACATTACAGTTGCCATTATGTTGGCCAAATCAAATTGTTTATGTTGCTGTTGTTGTTGTTGTTGTTGTTGTTGTTGTTGTTGAAAATTGTAAGCATTCACATTGATTGAAAATGTTTAGATAATCAAATTATTCCATATTTTATTGGTGTTGTTGTTCAATGCTGTGAACATTCACATGGTTTGAAAATGTTTGGCCAATTCTGTTATTGTTGTTGAAAGCTGTAAACATTCACATTGATTGAAAATGTTTGGATATTTTTATTCCAGATATTATTAGTGTTGTTGTTCAATGCTGTGAACATTCACATGGTTTGAAAATGTTTGACCAATTTTGTTGTTGTTGTTGTTATTGTTGAAAGTTGTGAACATTCACATTGATTGAAAATGTTTGGATATTCAAATTATTCTAAATATTATTGGTGTTGTTGTTCAATGCTGTGAACATTCACACGTGTTGTTGTTGTTGGAAGCTGTGAACATTCACATTGATTGAAAATGTTTAGATAATCGAATTATTCCAGATATTATTGGTGTTGTTGTTCAATGCTGTGAACATTCACATGGATTGAAAATGTTTGGCCAATTCTGTTGTTATTGTTGTTGTTGGAAGCTGTGAACATTCACATTGATTGAAAATGTATGGATAATCGAATTATTCCAGATATTATTGGTGTTGTTGTTCAATGTTATGAACATTCACATAGATTGAAAATGTTTGGCCAATAATTATTTTGTAATATTGTAAATTTTTTTTTCCCCTTTGTGAATGTTTGCCTTGTTGATATTGTTGATTGTTAATGGTGATCCAATAAGTTGAACCTTTAATTCTTGATTATTTTACATGAAAATGGCATGAAATACAGTCCCTGCAAATATTGACACTATCCTTCCCCCCCTCTATCAAATTGTTGTTATTAACCGTAGTGAACATTCACATTTAAAGTTCCTTGTGTTAGATGTTGTTGTGATACATAATTATGTTGTGAACATTCATTTCATGTATAAATTAATTAGACACTTTGTGAATATTAACCACCGTATTTAGAGGAAATATATCACTTTTGTTATCCCATGTTTCAAACTGTATTTCAATTTTGAGGTTGTTTTATAAGATTGACATTGCATGATTGTAGTAAAAATGTGTATTGGCATACAAATTAGGACTGTAAATGTTCACAACATCCTTTTATATGTTTGTATTAACATCCACATGTTCTTGAATATTATTCATGGTTGTATGAAAATACATTGATTTGTACACACTCACACAATATGTACATTGTGTTTGTGCTGACACAGTCAACATACACATCCATGTACAGATGTGAATATTCACATCCATATACAAACTGTGGTCATTCACACCCATGCACACAACTTTGAATATGCACATCAGTGGCAATGCTGTGAATGTTCACATCTGTTCCACTATGCTAATCACTTTAGCGTTGACTTAATTTTTTTTAAATGCTCCATTTTGCAGATCTTGCACAGAAGAAAACCTCAAAGAGAAAAAGAGATGAGTACTATGTCAAGGATGAAAGCCCACAAGCAAATACTAGCAGCAATATTGACATGCGGCGTGTGAACTATAGATCTAACATGACCAGACTGGTGAAATTAAACCAAATTCACACAAGCACAACTTGGCTGCCTACTACAAACACCTTTTTGGCATTTGTTAGATGCATTGAGAAACAGTGAGATCGACCTTGACAAATGCATGAAGTACGATGATGTTGTTGTGCATGTCCTACAAATGTACAAAGCTTCAAAAGATGCCTTCTACATTGGGAAAAAGAATATGAACATACACGACAACGACATCAAACTGATTTTTGGTGTGGACCGTGGCATCAAGCCGATGGACATATCATATGGTGTGAAACCAAAAACTAGCATTATAAACAAAAGGTGCAAAAATGTCAGGTGGTTGACTTCAAAATGGATACGCACCATTTGACCGAGGCATTGAAAGGAAAAAAGAAAGATGACAATGAAGAAGTCGCCCGACTAGTCTGCATGTATGCTTGCCAAAAACTTTTTTTCTCAACAAGCAGTGAGACAATAGGATGGGGCTACTACGCACATATAGTCCCATTGGAAAGTATGCAAGAATATGATTGGATCAAGCAAATTAGAACAACGTTGACATCCTCCATTTCCCAAAACGACAAAAAGCCGACAAAAGTCACCGGCTGTGTCATGTTATAAATGGTAAGTACCCATGTCGTCAAATAATAACATTCACATGTCCTTCAGTGTTGTTCATCTAAGCCAACTGTGAACATTCACATCTGTACCATTGATGTTAATGTTCATATTCACTCATGATATAATACTGTGAATGGTCACAATAATGCCACTGTTATTAATGTTCACATATGTTGACATTACTATGCAAATGCTAAATAACATATGTCTTTGTTGTTTTAATGAAGTATTGGTTGTGTGAGCACACAACATCCTACAACCTCACAAGCCCAATGCCTTTTCTCGCTGTATCAAATGGGATCTGACTGCTTTACAAAAGAAGATGAAAACCACCTCTTTGGCTGATATTGGTTTTAATGAGGTAGGGCCTTCAACTATTGATCAAAACATTCACATTATGACACCACCCAAATATATACGTTAAGTAACATAACTTTTTCATTTCGGGTTAATGCCGGTGAACTCTTCGCAACACCAACAAAATTACAAAAGTTCAGGCGTACAACATTGAAGGTGGAGCCTGAAATTTATGAACCAGCCAGAATATCTCCCAACCTATCTGACATCAAGGAAGAATAACACAATGGCAGCAACTCTTAATTTTCTGGGGATGGAGTTGAGCTAAAGGACAGTAATGAGGACATTCACATTTTATTTACCAGCCCACGTGATGAGAGAGCTAGTGTTATAGCAAACACAAACCAACCTGATTTCATTGATGTGCTTATCAAAGAAAACCGGAAGGCTTGGGGCGTCATAAGGCAATGGGAAGCAAAGTACAAACACCTTCAATTCTCATGGGAGTTAAGGGCAAGAGTCATAGCTGATCTTGAACATAAATTGTTCAACCAGTCAAGCCCACCCAACATGAATACCGAAATAAAAAAGTGCATGGAGCAGAAGGATGAAGAAATTAAGTGCTTAACGCAACTGGTCATCGACTTAGAATGCAAGAAAACAATTCTTCAGGGCCTTTACGATGACTAGTCAGTCCACATTGTCACACAGGCTGAGGCACAGAAGCAACCCCCTAGCCCAATGCAACACAATCTCAGCCCACCTTCTAGGGTGAAGCGTATAAAGGACAAAGATCGAAAAGAATATCGCTTGCCTGACTTCCAGTACCCAGACTTACCTGGCCAAAAATAGCCCCATACAGTCGAAATGGTTTAAGATGTGGACAAACACCCACCAGTGAAGCATCCAAAAAAATTAACCTTAACCAATAGGTTCAAAGTCTGGAGCAAGATGTCCAAATAAGAAAAACAAAAGGTCCAGGCTTTGCAAAAGAGTGGAGGCAATGAGTAAGTGACTGTACAAACACCTAATGTCAACATTCACATTCCATAATTGTCAATATTCACCACTGTGCTTATTTATTTGATTTGTTCAAAACTGTGCAATGTTAATATTCACATTGGTTTGATTAAAATGCACAAGCTGCTTGTGTGGAAAGAGGACTTGAAGTCTACACGTGTATTTTGATAACATTGTCAACCTTATCAAGGAGGAATCGATACACAGCAATATATGTCATTACGAAGATGATTCACTCTTCATGCATATACGCACAGAGACACACACACACACACCCCACAGCCACACACACACATTGTTCACCCACCACAAATAATATAATATGACCCTATACCCCACAGCCACACACACACATTGTTCACCCACCACAAATAATATAATATGACCCTATGTTTGTGCAGCTCATAGATGCATATGCCGAACTATTACATGAACAACAGGAGGTGGTCAACCCAACTTTAGATGAAGCATCATTCATCTTCATGAGCATGTGTTTGGTAAAATCTATCATTCTATTTTTTGTAATGTGAATATGAAACTTCACAGTTCATTAATTATTTGTCCATTGTGTACAGAAAGTGATACGAGAGTACCATCCTCGCAAAAGGAGTAAACACTTTGATGCACATGTCAAAAATTACCAAGGAGAGAGATACCTACTATTTCCATTGCACCATGACTTCCACTGGACAATAGTTGTGTATGATGCTAAAGACAATTTGTGGAGGCATTACAACTCATTACGCCCAAGGACAGGCATACATGACCCGCATATCGACCAAGCATAGGAAGTTGTAAGTGGCTCTTTTTGTACACAAATATGACTTGTTGTCATGCGTTAAATAAATGTACACACACATATATGTTTGTTGGTGCCTAATTTGAAATTTCCTACACAGAGGAAGTACATCGAGAATGTTGTGCGCGTTATTGGCGCGTCATCATCGCTATGCACTAAGTTAGCAAGCGAATACCCATCACAACCAATCATATCAGTTGATGTCTATCCTCGGCAGGGCAACGACTCGTAAGCCTCACTACATTTTTTACAAATCCTCCATAACCATTATGCAAACATACATGTCAACTGCTAATCAAAACCATTTTGCATTTACAGAGTGGATTGCGAACCTGCAGTATGTTATATCATGCGGGCGCATATATACCATGAAGAAATTGTGGGCAGGCTCACTAGTTCTGAATGGTGTGGACTACGAAATTTGTTAGTATATAATTTTTTGAATTATAAGAAATCAAAGCGTCATTAAAACCTATAGGTGTGGGGTGTCCACCTACAAACTAACCAACACTCGATATGAATGTTAATATCAATTGCTTTGACATTTTAACACAACAACTGATTGTAAAACAGTGATACAACATCTATTAATGGGAAAAAGCCAGCTGTGAATTTTGATCTACCTTTGGTGTTGTTATGTTTTACAGATGTGAATGTTCAAAGTTGCACCACTGATGTGAATGTTCATATGCACTTATGATATTCATACTGCTGTGTTATTATGTGTGTAATTTATGCGATTGTTTGAAACCGATTGTTCTATAATACACATATTTTGTGTAGGAATGTACACTTTGTCTACATGACATCATTACGGATCACATACACATGTGTGAATATTCACATTTGTTCTTATTCATAACAGTTGTGAATGTTATTCTTCTCTGCCAAATGTGAACATTCACTTATGATATTCATATGCACTAATGTTTTACAGATGTGAATGTTCACAGTTGCAACACTGATGTGAATGTTCATAATCACTTGTGATATTCATACTACTGTGTTGTTATGAGTGTAATTTATGTGATTGTTTAAACCCGATTGTTCTATAGTACACATAGTTTCTGCAAGAATGTCTACATGACATCATTACGGACAACATACATATGTGTGAATATTTACATTTGTTCTTATTCATAACAGTTGTGAATGTTATTCTTCTCTGCCAAATGTGAACATTCACTTATGATATTCATATGCACTAATGTTTTACAGATGTGAATGTTCATAGTTGCAACACTGATGTGAATGTTCATAATCACTTATGATATTCATACTGCTGTGTTGTGATGAGCATAATTTATACGATTTTTTGAACCCAATTTTTCTATAATACACATGTTTTGTGCAGGAATGTACACATTGTCTACATGACATCATTACGGATGAAATACACGTGTGAATATTCACATTTGTTCTTATTCATAACAGTTGTGAATGTTCACACCATGTCAATCTCTATGCATGTGAAAGTTCACATCACAGTTTATATTTATGTCAACATTGACAACAATAATGTAAAAAAGTTAAGCCCATGTGCGACTTTTCACATAATATGATTCTTTTACGAAAGTGTGAATGTACATATCGTGTATTCATCATTAAAACTTTAACAAAATATCAATTTCGTACCCAAAATGAAAAAGAAAAAACACAAATCAAATACTAAGTTTGCCAAACCATTATTCTGCTAGCCAACACAACGTAATCTTATTGCAACACAATTTTTGCCAACACAACACAATCTTATTTGAAAAATCAATATAAGAATCCAATGTAAAACACAATGTTGAAATGAAAAATGTACATCATATATCCGCTCCTTGGATGATTTCCGATTATTGCTTCCCAACTTATCACATCTCTCGCACCTTATTTGCTTCAGTTTCTCACCCCTTGATGGGATTCTATTCTTTTTTGGCCTTCCAGGTGATATTTTCACAGTTGGCGGGTATATAGTGAAGTCTATGGGATCAAAAGACGGCTTTTCCACCAATGGTATAGAGAATATAGCACCTGAATAGACTACACGATATGTCTCTACATGAAAGTAATGTTCCACATAATCATTGAGATTGTAGCGGCTCTTCTGAATAGCAATCACAACATGGTCACATGGGAAACCGTTGATTTGCCATTTGAAACAAAAGCACGTACGCCTGGCAATATTAACTGTAACAGATGGTATCGAATGAACTTCAAACACATCCTCATTAGCTTTACTAACTTGCCAAGACCTGCTGTCGTTGAACGAATCCATAAGCATTGTTTCGAATGTAGGACAAATAAGCTCATTCCATTTGTTTGCTTGGTCACGCCGTGCAGACATTTGTCGCATTAACTGCGTACGAATTGTGTCCACCATTTGAGTGATAGGAAGATTGGGTGCTTCTTTAATCCAATTATTAAATGACTCTACCGCAGTGGATGTCATCTCCCCATAACGCATGCCCCTGCACAACATCACAAACATTATACAATACGGAATTTAATTTCTTCAAAATTAAATATGAAATTTCACATTGCCACAAAACATAACAGAAAATTCACATTGCTACCATTCTAAACTTGACAAATGGAATACGTTAGGAAATTACTATTACCTGAACTATGAATTTGCCCAGTGCTCAGGTGCCAAGTCCTTGAAAAAATTATGTGCTCGTTGCTTACCCTCCTCTTTTAATTTCGCAAGCTTTTCATGGAACCCTACCACAGTTAGCTCGTAAGCACAGTCACCCAAACTACTAACTAGGTGATCCCTAAATCCATTATCAATTCCTTTCATCCGGTCTCTTAAATTGCTCTTCAAGTGTTGTAAGCAATAACCGTGGTGAGCCGATGGGAACACATTTGGCATAGCTTCTAACAGACCAAGATTACGATCCGAAATAAAAGTAATCTGGCGCTTACCATCAACAACCTTCCCAAGTTCATGCAAGAACCACGACCAATTGGCCGTGGTCTCTGAATCAACAATCGCAAATGCAACAGGAAATAGACCTACAACACAAAACCATTAAACAACTGTTCACAATATTCCAAAGTGAATAGAAAACAATATAAAGGAAACAGGTCATGTGGATGTTTATATCTACAATGCCCTGTTACTATTGTTGTTTTTGGATTTGGGTTCGTAAACATCAATGATATGAGCATTCACATTAATGTCTATTAATGGATAAACTCACATTAGTTGACACTGATATGAACATTCATATCAGTGTATACTAATGTGAATGTTCACAATATTGTTAATTTCTCAATCACTCATATTATGTTGTTGTTCACATCAATTGGTATCGATGTAAACATTGACACCAGTGTAAATGTAGAACACACTGTGTAACCGTCTGTCATATGTCCATACTATGCCGCTCAATATGAATATTTACATGAATAAACAGCTAAAAAAAATACTAACCATTGTTTCTATTTTTCGTCATTGCCGCAAGTAGCTGACCTTTGTACTTTCCTTTGAGAAATGTTCCATCTAGGAATAATAAAGGCCGACAAGAATTGAACCCAGACATACACGCAGCGAATGATACAAAGAAACGACAAAACTGTTGACTACTCATATCATAGCCAATATTGACATAACTTCCCAGATTATAACGCATCACAGCATCCGAATACCATTGCAACTAGTCAAACGATAATGAGTGATCTCCATAAATAACAGCCTTTGCTTTCTCCACGCCCAACCATACCACATGGTAACTCACATCTAGCCCATAATCCCTCTTCCAAATAGTCACCACCTCACACGGCCGAGTCAACGGCTTGTTCCTCACAATTTCAGATATGGTACTCGACACCAAATCCGAACTAACTCGCGCATTTTTCGATGTTCGGACATCTGTACCATAACTATGCACATCAGTAAAACTCTTGATGTAGAAAAAACCATTTGCTCGTTGTGCTCTACAATGTATAGCCCACAAGCAGCCTCTCTCCTCACACATCGCACACACAATAGTAACCCTTTTTGTCTCGTTCTTGATATACGTAAACTGAAACCCACATTGGATGGCATACTTACATAAAACATCACGAAATTCTTATGCACCTTGTCACGACCCAAACCCGTCCCTATGGGTTTAGCACCGTAACCGGCCAGTAATTCGAGATGACCGAAGGCCTACTGAACAGTAATACAGTAAAACAGAGTACAGGGGCATGGCGGAAGCCCATACAGTAAATAAGCTATGTCCAATGAGCTGTGACAGTCTGTATGCCAAAAAGATTTTTCATACATTATGCAGGTCAGTATACAAAACATTTACAACCATTCAGGACAGGGATCAAATCCCTATTAACTAGTACAGGAACAGACTATACAATATTACGAAAACAGTCCAAGACTGACGGGGAAATAAGAACACCCCTAAGCCGTAGCTTGACAGGCTCGGAACCTCGCAGTGAGGCACAGTGGTTGGCTTGACAAAACTGGAGTTTACCCCGACGCTCCTAGCTGCGGTCTGGTGCCTGTACACCTACATATATATATGAGCGGTGAGCTAAAGCCCAGTGAATAACATAATGCGTAAAGAGGTTTAGAATGAATGTCCTTACAGTATGAAACAGTTCATTTCACTCAGTATATTAGTTGCTCAGTACAGTAAACGGTCGTAGGTAGTACATCCATTAGCATGACAGTACAGTAAACAGTATGTCTTAAAGACCGAAGAGTAATGATGGCCATCAATCAGTAAACAGTAGTAGTTCCAACACGGGAACCGAATTGATTAGACAAATCCACCCGTTCATAGACCGTCGATGGGGCCATCCGTTCACAGACCGTCGATGGCAGAGATTTCTCAAACGGTAACAGTAACAGTAAACAGTAGTTGCTCAGGATGCCACAATACAGTTCAGAATATAGGACATGCATTCATTCAATAACAATATCAGTTCAGTAAACAGTTCAGTTCAGTATACAGAAAATAATCGTTTTGAACATATCTTTACACAATTGTTACTCACAGAGTTCTGGGCTACAGTATGCTAGAGCGTGTCTCCCTGGAATGCCAACCCTATACAGTTAACAGAGTGAACACACACTAAGTTCATAGTGGGGAAAGATAACAACTTAATCCCTAAATGTCTCAGTGTGTTCTACATCTATATCCTCATTAAGATGTCTTAAACTAGGCCTAAGAATGCCTAGGATGGAAATGAGGATGCAAAGATGTACTTAGAAAACATTTTCAGAAACTTCAGTGAAACAGGGTCCCGCTCGAGCGCATGTTTCCCCGCTCGAGCGGACAAGCAAACAAAGGTCCCCGCTCGAGCGGCAACATCCCCGCTCGAGCGGACCAAAAAGTACTGGATAGGTGAAATCTCCGCTCGACGCCCGCTCGAGCGTGTCACCCAGTCTTCCGCTCGAGCGTCTAATCCTCCGCTCGAGCGGACTGATGCACAGTGCAAGATGCTGGGAGCTCGATTTTCCCGCTCGAGCGGTACTTCCCCCGCTCGAGCGGACGACCAAAATCTGGAAAATCCAGATTCAAACTCCAAGTTCAAAACCAAGTTTTCAACTACCAAAACCGATCCTCTTGGGCCCATTTTCTGGAAAACCTTTGTACTTACATAGAATAACATATATCAAACCTCAATTTGTAAATTCAAAGCCCAAGGGTGTTTAATCAAACTCAATTTCAAACCAATTTTTCAAGAACATGCTCCAACATGACATGCATGGTTTAAAACCATTTCAAAACTCCAATTTGGTGCTCTAAGGAGCCAATTGTTCCAAAAACAAGATGAACTCATGGTTTATTCTTGAAACATGGACATGCATGTGATAATCTATGAAGGACAACCTAAAAGAAATGAGAAACATGTACATGCATGCAACAATTGAGTTCCAATTCAACATGTTTGAACTTAAAACATGACTTAACTCCACAATGAAGCATGAATCATGCAAGGACCACTTCAAAGCATCAACAAGAGGCAATGAATTTACCTTAAGTCTCCAATTATGAGTCAATGATGCTATCAACCTCCAATTCTTTCAAGGTTCAAGCCAATTCTACAAAGATGAACTCAATTCCCTCTTAATTCTCTCCTTCTCTTTCTCTAAGGTCGGCTAATGCAAGAAGAATGGCTGAGCAAAATGTTTTGTTGTAATGTGTACAAAGCTCAATAGGTGTTAGGTAGTGGCCCACTAAGGGCTAGTTTGGTAAATAAGGCCAACTATGCAATTGATCAATATTTTTATCTAATTTAATCATACCAAATCACTTTTCAGATAAATATACCATAAAATCACATAAATTATGGTGATTCTAAATCATCAATCGATTTCCAGTTCGGCCGCCGATAAGGCCTTCAATTAACAGTTTAAACATAGGAACATGAATAGATAATTAAACAATCAAACAGATAAAATGCAATTCAAACAGATACAGTCAATCGATTCCATTTCAGATTTCAATCAGTCAGTTCAGTATTTTATTCAGTTCAGTTATCGGTCATAATCAGTTTCAGTTTAACAGTAATCAGTAATTATTCGGTAATCCGTAGCGAGGGTTATTACACACCTCCAACAAACCGTTGTCCCACATGCGTAATACCATTTGCCCAATGGGCTAACAACAACACCTTCTCCTTATGGTGGCAAAATCTCCTTAGTGCATCAATTTCTTCCTCACCCCCCACACGCAAGCGACGCAGAGCTACTCGACTGACCAATATTACTTTTCAACTCAACGACAACTTCTACATGTTGTACCTTCATTGATTTAGCAAACAATAACATGTTCTGAAATTCTTCATCATTGTCCAAATCACACCTATTAATCCCAAGTAGCCGACAGAACAATGAAATAGAACTAGCAGACAACTCACCCCATTTTTCACACAAACACTCCACCAAACGCGAATAACACAATGCGCGGGCAACATTTATTACAGTTGTACTGCAACTTTATGTACACACCAACATCATAAAGGTATCCATCTCCTGTAAAAACACAACAATACAACAATCAACAGTAATCCAAAACAATATGAAAATTCACAGTGTGCAAAATTAGATGCCTATGTGTACAATGCAAGTGCTAAATCCATAATGAAAACTATCACCACCATCTTACACAACATAAAACATTTAACAATATCAAAATGACACCACCACATTAAGGTGACAGTACACAACATGCAAGCAACCCTCCATAACTTTACATTAACAAGATGTGAACATTTACATTGATACATATACTCTGAATTATATCACCCACACCGAGCCTCATTGAGAAAACATCAAAGTAAAATAAGAACATCCACATTCTTCGCATAATATTAACAAGATGTGCACATTCACATTGATACATATACTCTGAATTATATCATCCACACAGAGCCTCATTAAGCAAACATCAAAGTAAAATGAGAACATCCACATTCTTCACATAATATTAACAAGATGTAAACATTTACATTGATACATATACTCTGAATTATATCACCCACACAGAGCCTCATTAAGGAAAACATTAAAGTAAAATGAGAACATCCAGATTCTTCACATAATATTAACAAGATGTAAATATTCACATTGATACATATACTCTGTATTATATCACCCACACAGAGCCTCATTATGGATACATCAAAATAAAATGAGAACATCCACATTCTTCACATAATCTGAATGACCTCCACGTAAAATGCATATAATTGAACAAACAGAGCATCCGATCCATATCAATCCAAAAACAGAGCATCTGATCCATCATACAAATCAAAACATAAACTGAACATGTATTCATAACGAAAATGATACTAACTTGAATCATGCAATCCTACAATCGTCCTGTAAGTCAAAAACAACTGATTTGAACTAGTTATACTCCAGAAAATGTGACAACCGAACACCGTCTAATTCGTCGTCTTCACTCGAAAATCAGTGAACCATACTACAACAGCAACAATGAAACCCTAGCACATCAAAGCCTTGGAATGAGCATGCAAAATAGAAACGTATCCATTTGAATTAAAATGATGATGAGAAGCGTAAAGCTAGAAACTGCCAAAACTGAATCAACGAAAAACCAGGCAATGTGTTATGTGTATTAACACAGTATATATATATATATATAATATGAGGGCGTAATAGTCCAGGTAAAAATATAAAATTAGTAAAATGGACCTTATGGAATAAAAAGAAAAGTATATGGGACTAATCAGGTTATAATATTTATTTGTGGACTTAATGGGTTATAACAACTCTAAAATGGATTTATCAATAAAAATTCCATTTTTTATTTGTCATATATTCAATTTGTTGAGTTTACTTCTCTTATCACATCATTATGAGTAAATTTAGAAATTAAAATTGTAAGTCTCTAATATTATTCAATATTTAGCATAAATTATAAATACATTTTATGAGTTTTTTTTAAATACAGATTGTTTCTTATTATTTTAAAAATTATAATATTTATTATTAGAATTTATCATTCAATCGAGTTGATAGAAAAATTTAAATGTTTAATTGTTCTCTTATACAAACATGAAATTATTGTTAGTTAAAATATATTATTGACATTATTAAAAATTATTCATAAATTATTGTTTATACACTTAATAGTTGATTAATGAAAGAGATTATTTCTTATACTATTATAAATTTTAAAGGATTAAATACAATTAGTATTTTAAACAAATTTTAAAAATATATATTTATAACTTACCCTAATTTCTATATGCTTGGAGTCCCTTATACCATAAGCCCATCTCTTTACAACTCTCATTTTACATTTTTTTTAATTACAATATTATTCCTATGTAAAATTACTATCATATAAATTCTAAAAAAACAAACTCCTCTTCCTACCACCACCACTAACACACCACCATTGCCTCCTCTCTTGCAACTTTCTCTCATCTAATTCCACGTGCCCCATATGTGCAACGCCTTATGGTTTGTTTGGAAAGTGGATTAGTTTTTCGACTTTTTGACTTTTTTTAACTATTTTAGCATGAGGCTAAAAAGCCTCGTTTATGAAGAACTTTTGACTTTTTTGTGAAAGAAGAATGTAATGATTACGAGTTGGATGTGATGTTTTGTCTTATTAGATTAAAAAATCTATTTTGTTTTTTTTGTGGCTAAAATAGCCAAAAAAAAACCCCCAAACTTGGCTTGCCAAATGAAGCCTTAGTCCCTCTTCTCCCTTCTTGCCATATGTCCCCTTAAATTATAGGCCGCCTCACCAGCCTTCCTCTATATTTGCACTGTTAGGTCTGGGCTAAGGCCACTAAGGCCTGTGCCTAGGGCCCTCAAATTTTGGCCCAAAATAAGGTCCCAAATTTATTAATTTTATATTATATTAAAAATTCAAAATTCAATTTTTTTTCTTTTTTATTGTTTGAGGCCCAGTTTAAAACGCACCTAAAAAAAATTATTGGGCCAAATTTGTGACACCCTGAACGTTTAATTAAATACCACATAAATATTTATAGTTATATAATTGTGGGTGTAATGTGATAACATATTATTAAATAATTAATAATAAATACAAAATCTAATTTAGTACTGGGTTATATGGGATTAATTAGGAATTTTTATTTAGGGCCAAATTAACAGAAATATAAAATTCTAATACTAGTTGGGTCAAATTAAAATTAAAGATAGGAAATAAATAAATAAATAATAATATGGAATAATAATAGTAATCTGTAAAGTAAAGTAAAATAAAATAAAATAATTAATTTTACGATGCTAAATGGTAAGATATAATTTAATTTATATTAGGAACATCGAAACGCTTAACACCAAAAAAAATAAATAAATGAATAAAAGGAAAAAAAAAAAAAAAAAAAAAGAAGAAGAAAATTTTGGCCTAGCAATGCTTCGTAGATTTTGGCCCAAGAAGAGAAAAAAAAAAAAGGGGGCCCAAGTATGTATATTCATTAAGAAGATAATACTTATCTACAAAGATTTAAATCTCATACTGAATCTTCAATTAAGAGCTCAAATCTTCTAGCATCATGATGCCTCCATAGAGAGAGGCTACGTGTCATTCATTCCTGTGCTCGGTTAACAGTATATAAAGGGACTAGGGTGTTGTGATTAAGAGAACAAAAAACGAAAGAAAAAAAAAAGAAGGGAAGAGTGGGAAACCGAGAGAAATACATAAGTTGAGAGTAAGGAAAGGAAGTTCCGATAGTAAAGTAGGGCTAAGGGTTACATGTAAGGTGAGTTATATTATGTCTTGATTTACTATTATATGTTTTACGAATGTTTTGAGTTACCACAGCTTAGTTTATACAAGTTATATTTTATTAAGTTATATTAAGTTATATAAATAAAAGTTATGTTTTATAACTATTCAGTTACGTGGGTTACTTTCTAAACTCCATTTACTTAAAAGGAAACCCATGGACATATTTGTTTAAATTTTAGTATATATTTGACTATAACCTTATAAACAATTATGTTTTGTAAATACCACCGCGGGAGTCCCACGCCTTGGGGGACTTAAATAACTACTGGCCTCTGTTTGTCATGGATCCATTGACCTCTGTTCTGACTGTCACTTCTGTGACCTCTGTTCTGTTTTGTTTTATACCGTGGTTATGATTATTTATTTACATGATTTCTGTATTCTACCACTTTAAATAAATTGTCATTTTAAATTAAAATATGCAAATATTTTAGCCTAACTAATTATCCATGGTTGTTTTACACTCTTGGCATAATATTTCTCCTCTGCTGTGTGCTTATAACTGTTATCCTTTCAAGTGACGAGATGTAAGGGAAAACCATAACCCCACAAAATGGAACCTGCACATGGACTGATGTTGAATCACTATTTTATCTTTCTTTTTTTTATATTTTTGCTCCCTTTTGTTTCTATTCGAGGCTGGTCACTGAATAATAAAATAAGAAAAGCCCTAGAAATGTACTTCCTCTTTCTTAAATAGTTAAATGAGGTAAAATTTCTGTTTACTTATTTTTATTTCCGCTTGCGCAGCTTAATTTACTACGAATAAGAATAAGTTAGTAAGTTGCGATTCCAACCCTAAGCCCCTGGGGTTGGGTTGTGACAAAAGTGGTATCAGAGCAACGGTTCAAAAAAAAAATTTAATAAAACTATATAGCTAAGAAAATATAGTAAAATAAAAATAAAATAAAATAAAATAATAATAGATATTTACCTGCACCGTTACTCTTTCTGTGTAAATCTCATGTTTATTCTGGTGTTGTAGGGATGTTAGAGATTTACCTTGATGATGCATTTTGGAATGACCTTCAGGCCATCAATTTAGATGAAATCTTAGCTGAACACCTTGCCCCCGCCCCCACCTCACCTGAGGGGTTGGGGAGATTCTGAGGAAATAGTCAATGGATTGCACCTAGGCCTTGGCCAGTTGATGAGTCGGCCAATTTATATCCAGGTTGACCCTACCGACGTCCCACACTTATTATGGAGGCACAGCCTTGTCCATACACGCAGACGTTTTCTCAGACCATCTCGCGTCCTTGGCGTCGCCCCGGGTCACGACCGCCCGCATTATATTATAGGCCCTCTACTCCCAGAGTTTGCAGCCAGGAGGGGGAACGTGTACCCCGAGGATTATATTTTCACCACAGTCCCTAACCCACTGGAGATCATCAATATTTAAAATGTTGATTTTGATAATGACCTGTCATATGTTGAGACACCTGGGTGGATTGTCGACCGAGCATTTGTGGTCATATACGGTCTATCCCCATTTTTCACGGTCCAGGTAGCATGGATGCGTTTTGGTGTAGTCCAGTTGGGGTGGGAATTTGAGCTTTTTATGCAGCACTATTTTCCCTGGTTTTTCGGCCCATCTGACCCACCACTCTAGATCTGGGTAGTAGAAAATCTTTTGTATGCTGATCTTGATGTGTTCTAATCCCTTTTTGTTGACTTTTGTTTTTGTTTACTACAGGGATGAGACACTAATATATTCTGACTAATGTAATATGAATTGTAGAGAAAAAAATAAAAATGTGTAATGTTGGCAGTTCATATAAATATAAATTGTGCTACATATATACATATATATATATATGCTGCGTTGAGAATATAATGCCTTGTTTATTACTTGTAGAATGGCTAATAATGGTAATGGAAGTGAGTCATCAGTTAGTGGCACTGAATCAATGGAAAGAGTGGTTACTAGCTTTTTGCAAGCCTTGCAAACTAACATCAATAATGGGACGCCAGAACAGCGAGAAGGGCCGGCTACCATAAAACAGTTCCAGGATCTAAAACCCACCACATTTACTGGCGGTCCAGACCCAGTGGTAGCAGATGCTTGGGTTAAAGACATGGAAAAGATTTTTCGTGCCCTACCCTGCACCGAGAGACAAAAGGTAACTTTTGCCACTTTCACTTTTAAAGACAATGCACAGGAATGGTGGCTTCTCACTCTGGCCAAAGAAAAAATTACGACCTGGGCGAGATTCTTGGAAGTATTCTACGAAAAATACTTTCCAGATTCATTGCGGGAACAGAAAGCATCCGAATTCATACATCTTAAGCAAGGAACCATGACGGTGGTCGAATATGAGAGCAAGTTCACACAACTCGCTCGGTTTGCAACATACGTCATTCCCACCGAAACTCGAAAGGCAAGAAAATTTGAAGCAGGATTGGATGCTGGAATTAAAGACAGGCTTGAGGTCTTGAAATTGCCAACCTATGCAAAAGTGGTGGACCGGGCGTACATAGCAAAAAAGGGAATTAAAGCCTCACCTTCCGGAGAACCAAGCTACAAGAAGCGATTCTAGGAAAGGGATAACAGAAGACCTGGTGTTGCACCTCATAAAAAGGTGAACATGGGCACAACCAGCTCAGGCCACCAAGGTCCGACCAACCCCCGAGGTGGCACTATTCCAACTTGCCCCACTTGTGGGAGGGCTCATTGGGGACAATGCCATCGGGACACGGGAGCATGTTTTAGATGCAGACAGTTTGGCCACTTGCTAAGGGATTGTCCAAAGATGGTTAATCCTACAGCCAGCCCCTCTGGCCCAGTCAGGAGAACCGCGGGACCGGGAGGAGAAAAGAAGGATCAAAACCGCCAAGGTTGGGCTTTCGCCTTGGTACCTGGAAAACCGGAAGTTACCGAAAATGTTGTGTCAGGTACACTTTCTGTCTGTGGTCTTTTAGCTCATGTCCTTATTGACTCTGGGTCAACTCATTCTTTTGTTGCACCACACCTTGCTGCCAAATTGACATCAACACCCGAACCATTAGGATGTACATTGTCCGTGTCTTTTCCTTCTGGTAAGTCTGCTTGTAGTACTGATGTATACAAATCCTGTGCTATATTCCTAAAAGGCAAGACCTTATATGTAGACTTGATTCCCCTCCGCATTGGAAACTTTGATGTAATCTTAGGTATGGATTGGCTGGCTGCCAACCATGCCTCTATTGATTATAAAGCCAAAAAGGTCTCCCTCAAGTTACCAAACTAACCCGAACTTGTCTTTGATGGGGCTGAAGTTTCTAACCCTTCCTGTCTTATATCCTCCATAGCGGCCCAACAACTTCTAAGAAAGGGTTGTGGTAGTTATATTTGTTATGTGATTGATACACAAAAAGAGGCCCCCACCGTTAATGCAATTCCTGTAGTTCGAGAATTTCCGGATGTCTTTCTTGAAGATCTACCTGGTATTCCAGTTGATCAGGAGATCGAATTCACCATTGAAACCCAACCTGGCACGCAACCTATATCGAAAGCTCCTTACCACATATCGATGATAGAATTGAAAGAGCTGAAGACTCAACTCCAGGAACTCTTGGACAAAGGTTTCATTCGGCCTAGTACCTCACCCTGGGGAGCTCCAGTATTGTTCGTGAAGAAAAAGGATGGCACAATGAGATTATGTATCGATTACCGAGAGCTGAATAAGGTTACCATCAAGAATCGATATCTTCTGCCGCGAATCGATGACTTGTTCGATCAACTTCAAGGACCACAAGTATTTTCCAAAATTGACTTACGTTCTGGCTACCATCAACTAAAGGTTAAAACGGAAAGCATTGAAAAGACTGCCTTCAGAACCCGTTACGGGCACTACGAGTTTCTCGTCATGCCTTTTGGCGTCACAAATGCCCCAGCAGCCTTCATGGACCTCATGAACAGAGTGTTCAAACCCTATCTTGATGAGTTTGTCATCGTCTTCATTGACGACATTTTCATATACTCCAAGTCATCAGAAGCCCATGAGCAGCACTTGCGAATGGTTCTACAAACGCCACGTGATCATAAACTTTATGCCAAGTTAAAGAAATATGAATTCTAGATCACTAGTGTACACTTTCTCGGTCACGTCATTACTAAAGATGGCATCTCGGTTGACCCCCAAAAAGTTACAGCAATCGTGGACTGGCCGCGACCTACTAATGTGTCAGAAATCCGAAGTTTCTTGGGTCTAGCCGGTTATTATCGACGCTTCGTGCAAGATTTCTCAAAAATAGCATCACCCTTGACCCAGCTAACTCAGAAGAACAAACCCTTTGAATGGACTGATAAACAGGAGCGTTGCTTTCAAGAATTAAAAGGTCGACTTGTGTCAGCCCCTATACTAGCACTCCCTACCGGAGCAGATAGGTTCGTAATCTATAGTGATGCCTCATACAATGGGTTGGGTTGCGTTCTCATGCAAGACGGAAAAGTCATCGCTTATGCGTCACGACAATTAAAGACTCACGAGAAGAACTACCCGACTCACGATTTGGAATTGGCTGCGGTGATCTTTGCTCTCAAAATCTGGCGTCATTATCTCTACGGTACAACCTGCGAGATTTATACTGATCACAAGAGCATAAAATATCTATTCACACAGAAGGAACTAAATATGAGGCAACGGCGGTGGTTAGAATTTATGAAAGACTACGATATAGAGATCCATCACCATCCGGGCAAAGCTAACTTGGTGGCAGACGCACTGAGCCGAAAAACGACGAGAAGTTTGGCATACACTCTCGTTTCCCGCAAGATCAATGGATTACTCGCCAATGTAACCGTGGAGCCTACATTGATTGGAGAAATTAAAGCGCGCCAATGGGAAGATAAACTTTTGAAGAAAATGTACGAGGAACAAGGAAACACGCCTGATCCTGATTTCATTATAAGCAATGGGATACTGAAATTTCAAAATCGAATTTGCATACCCGACATCCCAGAACTCAAGAAGAAGATACTGGAGGAAGCTCACAACTCGAGATTTGCAGTCCACCCTAGCAACACAAAGATGTACCATGATCTGAAGGAATACTACTGGTGGACCGGAATGAAAAGAGATATAGCAAGCTATGTTTCCAAATGTCTGCATTGTCAGCGTGTTAAAGCGGAACATCAGAGACCTGCAGGACTGCTGCAACCACTCCCTATTCCTGAATGGAAATGCAAACACATTACTATGGACTTCGTGGTCGGGCTACCACAGTCATTTTCGAAGAATGATGCAATATGGGTTATAGTAGACCAATTGACAAAGTCAGCACATTTTCTACCAATCAAAATCATGTACCCTCTGAATAAGTTTGCCACTTTATATATCAAGGAGATTATTCGGTTGCATGGTATCCCAGTATCAATCGTGTCTGACCAAGACCCTCGTTTCGTGTCTCACTTCTGGAATAGATTGCAAGAAGCTTTGGGAACTACACTGAAGTTCAGCACGGCCTATCATCCACAAACCAATGGGCAATCCGAAAGAACAATCCAGACATTGGAAGACATGTTACATGTATGCGTGTTGGACCTCAAAAGTAACTGGGATGAGCACCTACCTTTGGTGGAATTCGCCTATAACAACAGCTATCAGGCAAGCATTGGAATGGCGCCGTACGAAGCTCTGTATGGAAGGAGATGTCGATCACCTCTGTGTTGGACGGAGGTCGGGTATAAGAAATTGTTAGGCCCCGAAATCGTGCAAGTCACAAGTGAGAAAATCCAACTTATCCAACAGCCGATTCGCACTGCTCAGAGCTGCCAGAAAAGTTATGCAGATACTCGGAGACGAGACTTGGAATTTCAAGTAGGAGATCATGTGTTTCTCAAAATCTCACCAATAAGAGGAGTGATCCGATTCAGAAAGCGCGGAAAGCTAAACCCACGTTACATCGGGCCATTCGAGATACTGGAAAGAATTGGTTCTGTAGCCTATCGCCTTGCACTACCTCCTGAGCTATCTAAAATCCACAACATGTTTCACGTATCAATGCTCCGACAGTATCTTCGAGATCCAGAACATGTCATCGACTATGAGAACTTGGAAGTTCAAGCAGATCTCTCTTACGAAGAACAACCAGTGCAGATTCTCGATCGTCGTAATCAAGTTCTTCGAAACAAGACCATACCGCTGGTAAAGGTCTTATGGCGGAATCATCACATCGAAGAAGCTACGTGGGAAACAGAAAGTCAAATGTGAGCCAAATACCCACACCTCTTCGAAAGTTAAGGTACGTCAAGTTTGGAGACAAACTCCTATTTAGGAGGGGAGAAATGTGACACCCTGAACGTTTAATTAAATACCACATAAATATTTATAGTTATATAATTGTGGGTGTATGTGATAACATATTATTAAATAATTAATAATAAATACAAAATCTAATTTAGTACTGGGTTATATTGGATTAATTAGGGATTTTTATTTAGGGCCAAATTAACAGAAATATAAAATTCTAATACTAGTTGGGTCAAATTAAAGTTAAAGATAGGAAATAAATAATAATATGGAATAATAATAGTAATCTGTAAAGTAAAGTAAAATAAAATAAAATAATTAATTTTACGATGCTAAATGATAAGATATAATTTAATTTATATTAGGAACATTGAAACACTTAACACCAAAACAAATAAATAAATGAAAAAAAAAAAAAAAAGAGAGAAAATTTTGGCCCAGCAATGCTTTGTAGATTTTGGCCCAAGAAGAGAAAAAAAAGGGGGGCCCAAGTATGTATATTCATTAAGAAGATAATACTTATTTACAAAGATTTAAATCTCATACTGAATCTTCAATTAAGAACTCAAATCTTCTAGCATCATGATGCCTCCATAGAGAGAGGCTACGTGTCATTCATTTCTGTGCTCAGTTAGCAGTATATAAAGGGACTAGGGTGTTGTGATTAAGAGAACAAAAAACGAAAGAAAAAAAAAAGAAGGGAAGAGTGGGAAACCGAGAAAAATACATAAGTTGAGAGTGAGGAAAGGAAGTTCTGATAGTAAAGTAGGGCTAGGGGTTACATGTAAGGTGAGTTATATTATGTCTTGATTTACTATTATATGTTCTACGAATATTTTAAGTTACCACAGCTTAGTTTATACAAGTTATATTTTATTAAGTTATATAAATAAAAGTTATGTTTTATAACTATTACGTGGGTTACTTTCTAAACTCCAGTTACTTAAAAGGAAATCCATGGATATGTTTGTTTAAATTTTAGTATATATTTGACTATAACCTTATAAACAATTATGTTTTGTAAATACCACCGCAGGAGTCCCACGCCTTGGGGGACTTAAATAACCACTAGCCTCTGTTTGACCACTTTGTGATCCTCTGTTTGTCATGGATCCATTGACCTCTGTTCTGACTGTCACTTCTGTGACCTCTGTTCTGTTTTGTTTTATACCGTGGTTATGATTATTTATTTACATGATTTCTGTATTCTGTCACTTTAAATAAATTGTCATTTTAAATTAAAATATGCAAATATTTTAGCCTAACTAATTATCCATGGTTGTTTTACACTCTTGGCATAATATTTCTCACTCTGCTGTGTGCTTATAGTTGTTACCCTTTCAGGTGACGAGATGTAAGGGAAAACCATAACCCCACAAAATGGAACCTGCACATGGACTGATGTTGAATCACTATTTTATCTTTCTTTTTTTATATTTTTTCTCCTTTTTGTTTCTATTCGGGGCTGGTCACTGAATAATAAAATAATGAAAGCCCTAGAAATGTACTTCCTCTTTCTTAAATAGTAAAATAAGGTAAAATTTCTGTTTACTTATTTTTATTTCCGCTTGCACAGCTTAATTTGCTACGAATAAGAATAAGTTAGTAAGTTGTGATTCCAACCCTAAGCCCCTGGGGTTGGGTCATGACAAAATTAAAAAATATATATATATATATCATTGTTATGCCTAATTAAAATTTTATATAATTAATCCAAACAATTGTATTTGGTATAATGAGTCCAAATAGAGTTTAATGTCAAGATTTTAATAGAATAAACAACTTTATTTTAATTTTTTTGCTCTCTCTTTATCATATTTTAATTGAATAATTTTTCCTTAATTTTGTTTGCCCTAATTTTTTTGTCTTCTCTCTTTATCATAATTTAATTGAATAATTTTGTCTTAGTTTTTTCTCCAAATTTTTTCCCAATAATTTGTGTTTTGTTATCAAATAATGAGTGAATTGTGATTTGTGTGGATTATGATTGTGTTATCAGATATCATATTATAATAATATAATTATTTCGCTATCAAATATCAACGAATTATGTTGTTTGTATTAATTATTGCTAAATTATAAAACAATACAACCTTATTTTATCTTTTTTCAGTCTTTGATATGATTTTTTTATTACACAATGAGTTTTAATGATTATATGTATAAGGAAATTTTTTGTAACTACTAAATAATTAAAAAAAAATTATTGATAACTTATTATTTTATTCGTAATTTTTTTTATAAAAAATACCCACTTTCAACGTCTTGCCAAAAACCCCATAAATCTCAAGGTCAGCCCTATATATTTGCAATTCCTTGCCACCAAACTTCTATTTATACAACAATTTAGTCTCATTACACTAATTTACCCCTCCCCCCCCCCCCAAAAAAAATAAATGTAATTTTATCTTTATATACCCATCAATATCCCAACTTTGTTGTCAACCTTAACGTGACATTTTCTCTTTACAATCATCGTCTTATCTCTCTTTTTTATTTTCCTGAAGAAAAATGATCCGTTGCTCGAAAACGGTGGCTCGAAATTACAAGACGACATCGTTTTGTATTTTTTTTTTTTTCTTTTTTTTTGTTGCTTTCAAATGAATACAGACAGACAGAGGGAAGAGAAGAGAGGTGAGAAAGAGAGAGAGAGAGAGAGAGAGAGAGAAAAGAAGATGAGATAAGAGGAAGAGAGAAGAGGCGATGGCGGTGATGGCAGAGGAGGAAGAGAAGGAAGATCGGTGATGCCTGTGGGTATCCCTCATCTGTTTTCTCTGCTTCTTTTTTTTTTTTTTTTTCCCCTTTCTAGTAGATCTGGATCTGGATCTTGTTGTTGATGATGATGATGTTGTTGTTGATGATGATGATGATATTGATGAAGATGTTGTTGTTGATGATAAAGATGTGTTAATGAAGATGTTGTTGATTCTCTCTCTCTCTGTTAATGTCTCTCTCTCTCTCTGTTGATGTTTGTTGAAGATGATGATGTGTTGATTCTGTCTGTCTCTCTTCTTCTTCTTCTTCTTTTTCTTCTTTTTCTTCTTCTTCTTCTTCTTCTTCTTCTTCTTCTTCTTCTGCTTTCTTCACCTTCATCTTCTCATCTTTAGTAAAACGAGAAACAAAAGCCAAAAAAAAAAAAAAAAAAAGACGTCATTTTTGGCTTGGGCCATTCAAGCCACCCCTTTTTTGAGCTACCAACTGGAGTTGTTTCCTTAATTTCTCTCTCTCTCTCTCTCTCTCTCTCTCTCTCTAGACTATGGATTCAAGGTGCACCACAAAAAATTAAAGTTTTAAAAACTAAAATTTAGGAACAAAATTATTTTTTAGGGACCAAATATTTTTTTTACGAAAAGTGTCATTATTATATTTTTAGTAATGAAAATTGGACATTAGTGATAAATTATTATCTTTTTGGGACCAAATTTTTTGTCTCAAAAAATAAATCATTTTACGATCAAATTATTTTGTCCCTAAAAGTGTATTTATTAGAGACATTTTCAAAATTTTGTCGCTAAAAGGCCTATTTTTTACTTTTCGGGACGACTTTTTAGCGACTATCTTCATGATGATAGAAATTAGTCCCTAAATGTCTTTTGCAATAAAATTTTTACTTTTAGAGATCAAAAAATTTGATTTCTAAAATTTTTATATGTTGTAGTGGTGATTGGTTTCTCATCTCTTTCTGAACTATGGATTCAAGGTGGTTAGTGACAGTGATATTTGTCGAAGGGACACAGTGATTGTCAAGGATGGTACTGAATAAACTAGTATATAATAGCGGAAGTGCCGCTACCAAACTGGTCAAAAGGTCATGGTGGTTGCTGGGGTTGACATGGAGTATACTAGTATGTAATAGCAATAGCAGGGTGGTTGGCAACTTGACAAAGGTTTGGGGTTTAAGCCTTCAAATCTCTTTGAGCCAATCTTATAGGTATAGCACAGTTAGTTAGGAGATTAGTCTTAAACAGTTTCATCGCACTTGGTGTGGGTTCAATACTCCCCCGTTGTGCGAGTTCTGACTTAAACGGAACTTGTCTTCGGAAGTCGGGACAAGTTCTCAGGTTATAGTCTCCTTATTCATACCGGACAACAGGATACTCTGGTGATCTCTGCAATGGGCGCTGCCTTTGACCTGCCGGCAAGTGGAGAGGGAAAAAAAAAAAAGCAATAGTCCTACTTATCAAATTACCCATCTATAGTTATGGGCTTGAAGTACATAAAAATTTAAATTAAAAAAAAAAAAATTATTCTCTAGGGCTTGTAGTCCAATAACACCTCCTCCAACATTTTTGTATAAGAGATTAGGGGTTCAATTCTCACCTTTTTTTAGTTGGGGTGGTGATGGGTCATTTTTCACACTAAAAATAAATATCAAAAGTCCAGTCGAAACTACTACTCTTTAAAATAGCAATTAATGTAACACCCAAAAATAATAACAGCAACCTATAGCATAATATTTTGTAGAATGTATAATTTGTGATATATTTAACGTTTCATTGATACTCCTCAATCGTATATAAAATGACATATGCATGTATATATTCATAAATTATAGATTCTGAATCTACAATATATGACATGTATACATGAATTGAAATAAAAGGAGATACAAGTAAGTTTATACCGTAATGGCTACATCTTTCCAAGTCAATACTTGGGTACAACAAAAGTGAGTTAAACTCAATACAAATAAAGCCCAAGACTTGTACAAAAATAATTTCACAGAAGAAACAAAAGAAATTCTTGGCTCCAAATCCTCTCAAACTATGTCCTTGGTGGAAGCATATCATTAGTGTCTGAAAGCTGTTTTCCATGTAAAGTGAGCTAAAACCTAGTAAAGATTCTTTAACACAATGTATAAAGCTTAATGAAGTCATAAGGTGAATGCATATGTATGTCATTTGCTAAACATTATATTTTTACATTTCAAAACAATGCAATGCAAAGGTTATATATCAATTTATAAAAATATACCTTTATATCAGAAAACAGGACAGTGGATACAAAACACTGAAAATCTCAAGATACGTGCCTACCAGTAGGCTATACAAGCACTACCAAAAGCCATTTTACCGATACTAACTGAAAGGATCGGCACTTAACTGTGCAGGTTTCTAGTCTTTCACTAAGGACACACAAGCCAACATCATAACCACAATCACACCCCTTAACTAGATTCACCAAGTTATACACCATTTTTTCTCAAAATAATACATTTTCAATGTTTAAGTACGAAACAATGCTCACTACAATATTTATGAGTAATTAGGATCAATTCACATAATTCTCATACAATTTCTACAACAATCAAAGTTATCCTCCACCGATAGCCCAAAACAGATATTTCTACTCAACAGATAATTTTCAACAACAGATACAATCTCATAATTTTCAAAATGGGAGTGATAATACATATCCAACTCCACTCTTATCATCAACAGATACATTCCTCATATCTTTTCGAAACCCAACATCCTTTCCTTTTCTTTCATAAATCAAATATTAATGATTTTCAAACAAAACCTCATTTACTTTCAAAATCACATTTAAGTAAAGAAATTCCAACATTTTAACACAACTAAACATTTTATACAATCCTATAACCTTTCTCAAGAATTTATTTGAAAAACCCCTCTTTTACATTTCAAAATCAAATCCTAAGTTTAACCCAAAATTTCCAAATCACAAAGCCTTTTCAAAAAGCAAATAACTAAGTTAAGAATTATACCAAAGGTTGAAGAAATCCCTACCTCAATATTAGAAGAAAAAAAGAGCAAGTGTTGAAGTTTGGCAAAGTTGAAAAATGAAATCTATTCTGATTAGATTAACCTCCTCGATGAGCTCTATGTTTTACTCGAAAGCACAATGGTAGTGAAATCAATGGATTGAGGTGTATGTAAGGGTTTTAAGCAAGAACTAGAGAGAGAAAGGGAATAAATTAGGTTTTGGGGGATTTTAGAGAGAGAAGAAATGAAAAAGTGACAAAAATCTTCCCGATTTGATATACACGTAGACCGCTTGTGCGACCAAACCACCGCTCGACCGTCAAAAACAGTAAGTGGCATCACTCGAGCGACCAAAAACACCACTCAAGTGCACAATAACCCCCTCCCAGAAGTTTAGACTTGCAAAAGACCGCTCGAGCAAAAAAAAGACAGATCGAGCGAAGATCACACAATCCCAAAAGTTTTACAGGTCTACAAAATTACTAAGAGATCTTAAAGCATCACTTGAGCGAACCCAAAGTAAAACAAACAACAACTCTTTTGAAAAAAATAACTCCTAACCTGTTTCATACACATTCAACAACTCAACTCGACTATCAACAAGATGATAAAGGGCATGAACAACAGTTAAAGGTATAGAATCCCGAATCTAAGAGTATGAAAAGGGTTGGGTCTAAACCTAAAACCGTTATAGTTAAGGTTTGGTATCGTTCCAACGGAGTCAAAGAGGCTAAGTGTACATTATTTTCAAATCAATTACTAAATTAATTCAATAAAGATTGTTCATATGATGATAACTAAATTAATTAAAAACCAAAAGTTAAAAGCAATGTAAAATTAGGATTAAGCATAAAAGTGAAGGTCTTAGGGCGATTGAATTCACGACCAATCTCCTAACTAGGGTTTATCAATTCACTTTGCGAGAAATCACTACGATGATTATAATGATGTATAGTGACTACAAGAGTCAGTGTGTTTGGTTTGAGTTTTTTGAATTAAGTTTTTTGAAAACTGAGTTTTTTGGTTTTCGTGTTTTTTTGTTTTTAGTGAATATTTTTGAAATTTTAAACATTTTTTTTACTTTTTTAGATGCACCTTACTTAGATGTATCTAAAAAGTAAAAAATTTGTGAAAAAATATTTTTAAAAATTAATAAATACATAAAAATACAAAAAATATACTGAATTCTTGTATTTTTTTTTGTATTTTTGGAATTTAGTGAATTTTTAAAAGGTTTTTTTCAATTTTTTTTTTTTTACTTTTTAGGTATATTTATGTTAGGTATGTCTAAAAATTAAAAAAAAATTGCTCAAAATATTTAAAAAATTCAGTAAAAACAAAAAAATACGGAAAATAAGAAAGTAGAATTTTCTGAAAAGTGTTTTTGAAAAATGATAACATTCCAAGAAAATTCATATATTCAAATTACGAGTATGAATTATTATCGATTGGCTAGTTACATGATTGAAATTTCATCAAACCCTAAGATGGAGAGTCGACTCGCTCATGGACGGTGAAGAAATCCAAATCTTTAATTAAATCTCCATGAAAAGCTCCTTGGATCTCCTTCTTTTTCTTCTCTCTTGTGCCTCCTCCATTCTTGAGGCCTCAAATCCCCCCCTTCAAAAGAAGCCACTAGTCTTCCTTTTATATGTGCTAAAAACAACCCTAAAAATAATAAAATGCGTAACAGTTTGTGCTCGAGCACACAATGACCTCATGTTTGTGCTTGAGCACACAAATGCAAAATATTTTTCTCTCCAACAACTCAAGTGCTCAACCACAAAAGGAAAATTTGTTCACTCTTTTGAACTTTCTGGACTTCATTTTCTCGATTTGATTTGGGCTTCAATTGTATGTTCCATCGAGCTTTCAAAATCTCCAAATTAATAACATTTTAGCATCATGAGTTCGAACACCTACAAAAAGCAAAAATGAACTACAATTGAAGACTTAACAAATGCACTTCAGGGGCTTAAATATAAACATTCAAGCACTTATTAGGCGGAAGCGTTTTTTTAATCTCTATTTGTACCACATGCTAGCTGTTGTGGGTTTATGCAACCCCATCGCTTTGCCCGGCCCAATTATAGAAGGAAAAAAAAAAAAAAATCTTTAAACTTTTACTTGTTTTTATGGTCTAAAAACTTTAAATACTAACTATCTTAATCCCAAGAGGTTAGTTGAACGGTAACAACTTGAGAATAAAATCTAAGATCACAAGTTTAAAGTCACTTCAAAAGACCATGAGAGGTTTGCTCGATCATTAACTTCAGGGCCTTAGGATTTTTCAATGTGTGTACAAGCTGACCTAAAGACCCAATTATCAAAAAAAATAAAAATAAAATACTAATTACCTTATAGCTTAGGTGGCGTTTGACATAACTATAATTCAGATTTTTTTTTTATTTGAAAACTATTTATTATGTATCAAAATTTCAATAGTAAAATTAAATCAAACTAGTTTTACATATACAAGAAATGAAAGTATAAAATTGTTAGTTTACTCAATTTTTCTCTACTAACTTTGTCACGTTCTAATTTTTAAAACATTAATTAGGGGGAAATTAATTAAAATTTTCACTTTTTCCACCTAAGTATCCTCCAAACAATTCTATTGCCATTCTCCTTGATTTGCAAAATAATCCATTTGGCTCATAGAACATGCCAATTACACTTATTTTCATATAATAATAATAATAAAATAAAATAAAAATAAAAATAAAAAAACAAGAGAAATTTATTTGTAAATCCCATTTAGAGTACTTATAATCCAATAAGTTCACAAGTATTTTTGTGTTCTACTTAATCTCATACATTTGAATTTATATTGAGTGGTGCTATTAGCACCCTATAAATTATTTTGGATCCTCAATTTCTTTGGACCCTCATTTATAAATTTTGAAACCCTCAAAATTTCTTCCCCCCCTTCCCAAATAATAGCAAAATTATCCTTGTGAAAACATTACATCCATTGAATACATACCCTCACACCCCAAAAAAACCTCTCTTCCCAAAAATCCTAACAAAACACATCAAGAAAAAGAAGGGCCAATGTGATTATTGTCTTTCCTGCTTCATCCACCATTATCACAATTAGTATACTCTCTCTCTCTCTCTCTCTCTCCAATATTTATATATACACAAACAAACTTGTCCTCTATATTCTATTCTCTAGCAATTGATAACAAAGTTAGCACCTCGTGTTTTGTCTTCTCTTCCTCTCCAATTCTCTATTTGGCTTAACAATCCGTTCTCAATGATGAGTGAATTTATCAGTGGCGATTATGGGGATTTGCAAGCTATAGTTAGAGGATTCAACAATGACTTCACCATGGACAACCCATTTGCAACATGCTTTGCTTCTACAACTACTATACAACAAGATTATGATGACTTTGATTTCAGTGCTTTTCCTAATTTATTTGAAACAAATACTAGTACTACTACAACAGCTTTAGATGAATTAGATGAACTTTACAAGCCCTTTTACCCTATGTTGAATTTGAATCCTCTCTCTTCTCCTCCACAAACTCCTTTCTTCTTCTCCATCATCTTCCAAAGGGTTTTCGAGATTTTGAGAGTGTGTAGGTTTTGAAGGTGGGATTTAGGGAAGATGGATGGATGGTGATGGAGGTGTGTGCTCTCATAAATCATAATTCATGATGTAGTAGGTGTGTAGGTTTAATTGTGAGATGGGGTGTCCCAAAATTATTGATATCCTTTTTAGTAATTTTATTTGAGGTTATTATTATAATAAAAGAAAAGTTAAAAATTAAGGGGTCTAAAATAATTTATGGGGTGCTAATAACAACACTCATTATATTTCAATATGTCGTTTTTCCCATATTAGAAGTATTATGTGGACTATTTTACTCTTATAAACTTTTATTATAATATATATTATACCATATATCTACGAGAGAAAAAATCATTTATTAGATATATCTCATTTATGATATATATAAAATACTGTATATAAATATAAAAGATTATTATTCTTAATGTTTTCTTGCCTCAATATGAGAGATTCACTTGATCAAAGATTTTTCTTTACCATTATTTTATTATAAGGTTCTGCCATAAAAGAACATTTGGAAGATAAGGTTAGTTGTACATGTGGACCATGATAAAGATAATGATGGACTCGCAACAGAGATAATGGTAAACCGACGATGAACAATCATTTTTTGCCATTGTTATACATAAATCATAGTCTTTTCGTCAGATTTGTAGTCACCGATATTGTATAGTTTATTCACCAGTATTATGCCGTCATTGATTATATATAGATTTTTGTAAAAAGGTTCGTCAATATATATAAACTATTTGATAATTTTTTATATATTGTTTGATGATTTATTGTATATTGTTTGTTACTATGTTTGTCAGTTGAGCAATCATTTTTATTGTCATTGAACAATTAAAGTAGTCGATTTTCACTTTTTTTAATTTTGTTTCGTATTTTTATATTTCAGTGTGAATGTTCACATTAGTATGAGTTTAATTTTTTTTTTATTGCTAGTTGTATGTTAATTGTAACCTGTGAACATTTACATTGTGTTTTGGTATGAATTTCATGTTTTTTTGAAGGTTAATTGTATGTTTGTTGTTTTTGTTACTATGCTTGTTAGTTGAACAATTATTTTTGTTACCATTGAACAATCGAAATAGTTGATTTTCACTTTTTTTTAATTTTGTTTTATATTTTCACGTTGCAATGTGAATGTTCATATTGGTATGAGTTTATTTTTTAATTGTATGTTAATTGTAAACTGTGAACATTTATATTGTATTTTTGTATGAATTTTATTTTTTTGAAGGTTAATTGTATGTTTGTTTTTTATTGTGAACATTCACATTATACTTTAGTATGTGTTTTGTTTTTTTGAAGATTAGTTGAATATTTGTTATTCATTATGAACATTCACATTGTATTTTGATTTTCGTTTAGATTTTTTATTGCGCTATTTTTAAATTTTCACATTATAAAAAAATATGGAAGTAGGATATTTATTAGCTTCCTTGATTTTCTGTTAATATATATAGATTCTAATTCAAATTAGGTAAATATTTAAACTAGAGTGATTTCTCCTAAAATATAGATTTAGTTTCCATTTTTTTGTGTTAAATCTAAAGTTAGGATTTTTAGTCTTCTGGATAGTTACAGGACTAAATGGGTTATTAAAAATTAACTTAGATTAATTATATAAGTATTACAAATAGGATTTTGAAAAAATCTTCCTAAATCAAAAGAGTATGAAGTACTCATTATTTTTCAAATAATGTATAGTTTTGTCACAAAATTAGTTTGTATTGAGAAAGTATCTTACTATTTTTGAAAAGTATTGGTTCAGTGCTGAAAAGTGTTTCTTCTTTGTTTGTCCTTAAAAAAAGGGTCAAGTTTGATCATTGTCACCCAATTTCGCTCATTTAACATGCAGAAAGTTCAGACTTATAATGATACACCCTTACAAGCAACTTATATGCATTTGTTGGCGAAAATGATGACAATGTTAATTGTCGTTGATGATGCAAATAAATGCATTTTAATGGATTTTATATATGTATTGTAGCTCGAAATTTGTAGCTTGAATGGTCCGAATGTTTGGGACTCACGCGCCCATATATATCTCCTCTCTATCTCTGTCTCTTGGACCCGAAGTGTGAAATCATTCTCTCTTCTCTTTGGGAAGCCTATCGCTTTCTCATTTAACTACCTCTCCGACGCAACAAATGACGTGGACATCCGACTTCTCTCTGACGCAAACGACGCCAAAAACTTTTCATACGCTAGAAACTCCTCTCATTCGACTCCTCTCACCACCGGGAACTTCTCATACGCCGGATTACGACCAAACAAAACGAATCTCAAGTAAACTTGACATCGCAAAACTAGGGTTTGAAGATTGAATCGGGGTTTAAACTAGACCAAAATAGTGATTAGGGTTTCTTGTTTTTCCCTTTGTTTGAATCAAGAATTTTACGGAGTTTAATTTATGTTATTATAGTAGTGTAATTTTAGTCAATATGGTTTGTTTTTGGTTTGTGGGTTCTACAATTTGTTCATATGGGGGTGTTAAGTTGTTAATTATGATGGGTTCAATTAGGGCTTAGTTCCAAAGAGGTCATGGGTTCAATTTCCCTTTAGGGGGTTTGAATTAAGAGAGTGCAAGCACTTAGGTGTTTTGCTAAGGGTGAGGAGATTTTCTCCCACAGGTGCTAATCTAACAACTAACATTTGCCGATAAAAATAAAAATAAAAAAAATGTTAATTGTGATGATGGATGTTCAAATTGTGTCCCCAAGAAGCCCCTTGTGTTTGAAAATTTACAAAGATCTTTTTTTTTTATTTTTTTATTTTGAAGACATTTAATATTGGAGAGGAAAAAGCCAGAGGAGTGATGTTGAACACAGTCGATGATGTAAAATAATTGTTTTATATCCTGAAAAATGCATCATAGATGAGCTACAAAACATTATTCTTCTGAAAATGCAGAAGAAAATGCATTTCGTATTGATGTCAAAAAACACGAAAAAAAGTATTTGTTGGTTTGTTGATTCGAGCTAGCCAGATGACCTACAAAACATTGCTCATGTTAAAATGCATCATAGTAGAATTTTTGACATCACAAATGCATCTCAGATACTACTCTCACATGCAAAAAAACCAGAAGAAGAATTTACCCAATCCCCTATGAATATATCTAGTGGTGGAGATTCCGAACAGAGGTGGATAGTGGTCTCAGTGGTCAGCGACGGTCAATGGTCGTCGTAGTCGTCGGTGAAGATTCCGAACAGAGGTGGACAGTGGTCTCAGTGGTCAGCAGCAGTCGATGGTCGTCGTAGTCGTCGTCACTGGTCAGCGGTCAATGCCAAACAATTCAGTCCATTCGGAGCAGCACATTTCGAGCTACCCAATAGAATTCTTAAAGAAACTACTAAAGCGTCTTTTTCTGACTTAAAAACCAATTGAGACTTCTAGCCAAATTTCTCAAAACAGTTACCTTTAAAAAGAAAATTAGTTCAGCTAGAATTCTAAAATTGAGAGAGCCAAGTTAATGAAAACAATAAAAAAATAAAAAAGTTTTCCCATTTTGCTTTAGTTTTATACATTTTTATTTATTTTTTTATTTTTTTTGGATGGTCTCGTGAAGGAAAGAAACAAATCAATCAGCATCTCGGATGTCCAAGACTACAAAATTGTGAATGTGTTCAGACCCTTCCTCAACCCAGGTTTGGAAGGCTTGCACTTGGAGAGCTTTGCGAGACCAACCATATTCCCAGTCCTCGGCACGTGTCTTGTCGTGGTAAAAAAAGATGTTCATAACAAAAAAGTCATGATGTAAGACCCTTGGCTACAAAGAGCAGAGAATGCAAAACACACTAATCGCAGATCTGAGAACATGATTGATTGTTGCAGCGGAGAAAACTTCCAAGGTTGTGAAAATGCCATTGCCAAACAGAGCAAAGCAATTAACTTAACTGAGAATACATCTTGTGAAAGTTACAAAACAGGATTGCTGGTACATGTATTAATCAGGATTAAAGAAGCAACAATGCAGAGTACTCGACTTGAGAATATTCATCATAGACTGACAAAAAAGTCAGATTAGTTTCATCCAATGACGAAATTCCATGTGACATCATCAATTTATTTAATTTCAGGGAAGCCAACAACAGCAACAGCAACAGCAACAGCAACAGCAACATCAAGTTTTAAGAGCTGCACCAACTTTAGCAAGGTCCTCCAATGCTTTCAAGATCTGTGGCTCTGTCATGCCTTCCAAACGAATCCCCCTCTCAACACCCATATCTGTTTCCAAAATCAAAAGTCACAAAATCAAAATCTTTTGTGATCACATATGCACTAGAACGTAACAGAAACAAAACAGATTAACAAGGAACATACAACTTTTTAATTTGCAAATGTCAAAACTACCATAGAGAGACCTTGGGGGCAGAAGATTGTTATGCGTATTACACATCTATTAGGATTACAACTTCTGGGAAAAGGGGAGGAAAAAGTTGCAACTTGGTTAGGCTTGGTTCGGTTTAACATCATCCCTGAGGCTACCCAGTGTAGATTCAGTTTTTATTTCACTAACCTAAAACCAAAACTCTGTGCGAACCAATCCAAACCAACTGACATGAAATTCAAAGGACACTCTGCATGGCTGAGTAACCCCATGATACGACCACCCTATAAAAAGGAGAACTTTTCCATGCATGTTGGTGAAGCCCCTCATCAGCAGTCACCCTTTGATGTAGGGATTACCTCCCTGTGGTATATCCGAAAATGGGCAATCACTCTTCTCAATTCACGTGAAGCTTGAAAAAAGTGAAGGCAAAGGCAGTGCATTGTTTTGGTACACGGTTACTGACCTTGGGAAATAAAAAGACTGCACATGTTTGTATAGGGAAATCACAGTTTGCTTGGAAAAAAAAAAAAAAAAGAGGCATTACCTTCTTCAGCTGTAGTTGTTATTGGGAAGTGGAAAGGAGCATATTGTTTGTATCTTGGCTCACGATGTACGAGTGGGCATAATGGGTCTGTATGGGATATAGTAGAAAAATAAACATTGGGTTATATTTGGTGCTGTGTGTGATAACAGTATCACAGTGGTCTGTGAGGTTGACAGAAATAATAGTAAGAGTGTGGGTAAAATACTAGGGAGTGTATTTGACTCACCATTTGTATTTTCTACTGTCAGTGGATTGCCCTATCCCACCTGTGGACATATGCATTTTAGTCAAACCACATAATTTCAGTGTTCTTCCCTTTCAGTGTCGATTTTATTTTTATTTACTTCCCTTGCTCAGGTGGGTTTATTCCTAACATGATGTTTTGTCAAAGAACCAACCCTCCCAACCTGTTGTCATCAACCAACTTTGTTCAGTAGCTAATGACCTAGCCAGCACGCAGCAAACCCAGTATAACCCCTCATGGAGACCTTGTTGACATGGCAAAGAGGCCTTGGCACTTCGTTGCCACCCAAATGGGCCCTAGTCTCACTTGCTCCAGCTGATTTGGGCAGCTAGCCACCTCACCAAGATGACTCCGAAGTCAATTCTCCTGCAGGTGGTAACCACACAATTGGGCCCCCTGCTCCACCTACAGCCTCAGTTCCAGATCCTGGTCACATCCCTGCCCCCTCAGTGGGGACTCCATCCTTAGGGGTTCTTCAGATTCTCTCTGAGAAAGCCCTGTTCAGACTCCTATCTTTGAAGCAAAACTCACACTTAAATAGGTCAAGGATCCATGTGCAACCCACCTTTAGTCAAACGCTCCACATATTCCTCTCACTCCTGACCTTAACCTTCCCACCATACCTGCTCGAGATTGCCAGCCTTCCTTCAAAGTTAGATGGAAAGGAGGGAAACACCAAAGAACAAATCATCAAATTCATCAATACCAAGGGTAGGTGCTGTGTCAGGTTATTTTGGGGTTATTGTCAAAATTATTTCACACTAACTCAACCCGATTTTTTTCCTGTGTTATTTTGTCGTGTCACTTTCAATCCATGTCCGGTTCGTGTTGTGTTAACATATCATGTCAGAAATTTTCACCCTTAATTAAAAATACCAAGTGTATGGAGAAAATAATTCTTTCCCCCCAAGTTAAATTTTAATGAAACTAACCTCTTTTGGATGAAATTATTCAAAAAAAACATTTCATTTTAACTCAATTCCATTTCCCCAATTTACAAACACTATACATTATTATAATATTTTTTTACTAGATTGACTCTAAAATAGTAGACAAAAAATACATTATCTTAAATGGCGCGCGCGTGCACACACACACACACAAAAAAACTATATTACCCTAAAATCCTATTTTACTTACCTTTTTATTTAACTATATGGAGTTACATAAGGAATTCAAAAATGTCATGGCACCCTTTAAATAACATTAAAATGTCTAACTAATTCTTCACTCGACGAGTTATCCGTGCCAATTTCATGTCATGTCGGCTCGACACTAGCCTAACCCATTTCATATTTGTGTTATGAGTCGTGTCATATTCATGTTTGTGTCAAAAAAATGATCAATCCTAACCAACTAAGTTCGTGTAGAGTTCAAATTGTGTTATTATGCCATGTAAAAAACTCCCACCCTTAGTCAATATGTTTGACATACATGACTTGAATCGCAACCTTCCTTTGACGAAATTCTTCAAATCTCACCCAGACAAAGCTTACACTCTTGGTACCCACATGGCTCTATTTCATCATGGGAAGACTTGGTGAAGTAGTAATTCTACGTTGAAGAGCGCCTCACTACTCTCCAACTCATTCGTGAGACCAAAGTGAAGTGGTGAAGACCTTCTCTTCACTTGGTTTATGACATAGGGGATACAATGACAGAAGTGCATTAAATTCTTGTAGACTAGTGGAACAAGAACAATACACTTCATTGCTTGGCACATTCACTAAACCCAAGGTGATTACAACACAATTTACTTTATTAATTTAAGCTTGATAACATTCATTCACATTTATAATTAGTAGTACATTTTTTTCATTGCAGGTATTATAGTGACATGTGGCTTCATGAGGATCCAACCTGAGTTCCTCCACACAGGGATGAGAAGGTCACACTTGAGAGAAAGTTAAGGTAACCTTTTTTTTTTTTTTTTTTGGAACAGAAAAGTTAAGGTAGTTGAAAAGGTACTTTGATGATCCAATAGAGCGCACTTAAAAAAAAAAAAAAAAAAAAAAAAAAAAAAAAAAAAACTATGAAGTATGTTCAATTTCTCAACCAAAGAGAGGCCATTTGCTAACATTGATTCCATTGAAGATAGATGTAATATTAGGGGTGAGAAGCGGATATACCGATCCGCCCAAACCGACTGAACCGAACCAAACCGATCCACTACATTTTGGACGGATGCGTGATGACGAGCGGACGGTTGAGGATTGATTTTTTTCATTCTGCTTATTTTTGGACGAATGGCAGATTTGAGATTCCTTTAGCTGCAACTGAACCGCCAAACCGTGAGCATCTTTAGTAATTTGTAAGACTTTGTTTTCAATTTGTTTATATATTTTGTTTGTGTTTTCAATTGAAAAAGAGTTTAAATATTCTGTTGAAAAAGAATTTTCAACTTAAATATATTTTTTGAATTGAAAAAAATAAATGTGTTATTTATCTATATTTTTTGGTTTTTAAATCTAACTATAAAAATAATAAATAAAAAAGATGCTATATGCTAGTTGGTTTTTGTTTTCAAAAACAAATATAGATGTAATAATATAGATGCATACAATATCTACTACTGCTCTGTTCATTATTTTGGTGGTTTGAATTGTTTTTATATTTTAAGAACTACATATTGTAATACTTTATGTGGATGAGGTATGCTGTGATTGTAATATGTAGATAAGGTATGCAGTGATTGTAATATTCTAAAATTTCAAACTTTCTTTCTTTGGATGAGGCATGTAGTGATTGTAATACTTTTTTTTTTTTTTTGAGAAAGTGCACAAGTTAAATTATATTGAAAATTTATAAAAATTTTAACCGCCAAACCAATTCGCATCCATCTATCAATCCGCTCAATCTACATCCGTTGGATTGGCGAACAGATGCGAATTGATTTTCTCCAATCCGCCAATCTAGCGGACGAATGGCGGATTAGAAGTTCTGTGGCCGCAACCGACCCTCTTACCCCCCTATGTAATATGGATCCTCATAGTTGATGGGTTGTTCATGGTACATCTGCATCCACTCTTCAATCATTGGCTTTAAGACTACTTGTGCAACCTTTTTCTTTGTCATGTGCTGAGAGAAATTGGAGTATATACTCTTTTATCCATTCGGTGAGAAGAAACAAGATGACACTCCAACATGCAAAGGACTTAGTTTTTATTCAAAGCAGCCTCTACTGTCTATCAAGCCCAAAATACATTCAAGGAGAGACTAAGTTGTGGGGTAGGGCTGCTTACGGGTCGAGTCAGATTTGTCATTGATCCATCACTCAAATCGACTACAGCGGATTGGACATTTTTCCAACCAATTGCAACCGTATTGTAGTTCGAAACTATTCTATTCGAAACCGATTTATTCAGTCGAGTTTCAGTTGGGAACAACTGGTAACTTTTCCCTTTCTTCGAACCCTAATCTATATATTATATATACATATATCTATATACACATACAGATGTGAGAGTGGAGAAAGGAAAAAAAAATGAAAAAGAAACCATTTTGTAGCAATAGCACAAACATTACATTAATTTTCGAACTCAAATATGTATATATAACCTCAAAATCAAATATACAAACAACTCACATAGTGATTCAACCACGACTCTCTCACACCTGATCTGAGAGATTTAAGTTAGGGCTTCTGAAATTGAGAAAGAGAGTTAAAGCTTGGGTTTTGAACTTCGCCAATCATCATCATCACTTTTCTATTGAGATTAGGAATTTTGGATTTGATGAGTATATCATAGATAGAGGGATGTTCAGGTTGAGATGAATGAGGGAGTTTAGAGAGAGAGAGAGAGAGAGAGAGAGAGAGAGAAGGGAGGAGGCGAAGACGAGATGTTGAGAGAGAAGAGGGTCATGTGAGAGTGAGAAGATACAAGGGTGAGTGAGAAATGTTTTTTTTTTCTCTTCGATTAGAGAGAGAGAGAGAGAGAGAGAGAGAGAGAGAGAGTTTAATGACTAGGAAATTCATTTGGAGAACAGAGAGGGATAGTTCAGAGTGATGAGAAGATGAAAGCATGAGAGAGATTTTTTTTATTATTTTTCTGAATGGAGAGAGAGAGAGAGAGAGAGAGAGAGAGAGAGAGAGGTAATGATGAAATTGAAAGTTTGAGAGATTTGAAATGAGAAGCTGAAAGGATGAGAGAAATTTTTTTATTATTTTGTTTCACTAGAGAGAGAGAGAGAGAGAGAGAGAGAGAGAGAGAGTTAATGATGACAAATTGAAAGTCTGAGATAGATATGAAAATGGGAAACAGAGGAGGGTGTCTTCAAAAGAAAAAAGAATCAAATCTATGCAATGTATAATTAATATATTCGGTCAAGATTACCAAGGAAATAGATGAGGCTGCCTTGGGAAATACAAGTTCTTATTATATATATATATATATAATTCAGTCGGTTCGGTTCAAACGGGCTTTTAATTATTAAATCCGAAATCCATCCGAAATCCAAAAATATTTACATAAAACAAACCATGACCGACCATTGAAACTGTCGAAACCGCCCACACTGGGTTCGGATCGGACGGGTCAAGTTGGGTGGGTTGGGTAATTCGGTTCTTTGTATACCCCTATTGTGGGGTATTGAGGGCAACAACTTTGATTCATTTGATGGCATTGGGATACTTGAGCTTGCAAACCTCTCACTTGATGAACCTAAGATGGAGGTTGTGTTGTTTACAAATGATGGAAATGCAGATCAAGGAAATGGTGATGATGATTTAGTAAAAGTCAAATCTACTTTTAAGCTTTAGAAAGCCAACCAAATTTTTTTTTTTGGCCTCTCATATTTAGTTTTTGATGGATATTAGATGTTTCCCTTATCTTAACTCTTATCGTTCATGTCTTTTTTATGAATGATATATTAATTACTTAAATGTAATGGGTATTTTTTTATATTAAATTACTGTTAATTTTTATTGATTTTGATTGTTAGTGGAAATGATATTAATCTAATAGAGAATAAACATATATAAAAAAGAATGTGTCCGTGTCCGTGTCCGTATCCGTACTTCTAAGGTCACGTCTGTAACTCCACATGAAATGGGGGTTTGGCTCATGAGACCTCAAGCTTAGGCACTCAAGGAAAAGGGTCCAAACATAGTTTCCAAAACGGAAAGCTAAAACCAGAAGCATGGCCATAAACTATATGGGGAAACGGGAATTGAGAAAAAGATCAAGAATCGAATGGGAAACTTAGTAAGAATGTTAGTATAAAATTTTGTAAAACAAAAAGAAACCTAACTAAAAATCCATATGAATACTTTTATAGATATAAAGTTAATGCCAATCCTATTATATAGAAGCAATTCCAGTCCATTGAATCTCACGCAGTTGTTCACTGGGGTAGAAAATTCCACCCAATAACTTAGTAAGCCCAAGTTCTCCAACCAAATGTGGATCTATTACACACAACTAAACAATTTCTAGATTGCATTCCATGTTGTACATGAGTATAGCAAACTTATTTCAAGAAAACAAGAAAGTCTATGAAAAAGACCAGCCTTTCAGAGACAAAAAAAGAAATCCTCACAAGACAGACCATAAGATATTTCATGATTATAGTTACTAGTCCCAATCGTGCAATAGAATATAGTAGACTCAAGCATAACTATATATTAATGACATCAGTTGTGTCAGCAAATATGACATGATATGAAATGTTTTAAAAAAAAGTTTCACCATTTTACTTTGCCCTGAATCCATCATTGACCTCTTATATTTTAATTGTAACAGTCAAACTTATAGCCAAGTTGCAATGTCACCATTTGGTGAGCTGCATGTATATTTGCCCATGTGGCACACACATGGCCCTCTCTACAATGCCATGTGGCCATTTGTTGCTAGCCCATGTAACAACTCAAGAAAGTTGACATTACAACTTAACCATAACTGTAACAGTTTGTCAATCGTAAGCAGGCCATTCCGAAGGAAGCTAAAGCTATGGTTGACGTTGGACGGACGCTCGGTTTAAATTTTGAGGGTATGGAAAAGTAATCAGTAAACAAAGTTATGGAAATGAAAGTGAATGCAGTTGAGATCTTTGAAAAAGAGAATGATTTAGGGATGTTCTAATCACTCTTGTTGTCTATTTTTATTCTTTCGGTGTGGTTTTGTGCCAAAGCAAGTTTTTACTTGGATTGTGAGAGGGTTGGGTAAACCCGAGACGAGGAGGATGATTTTGAAGGATTCTCAAAGGTAGGAACACTAAGATGTAATGTTTATTCAAGAAACAAAATGGGGTGTGGTTAATCATAGAAATTTTGATTCACTCTGCGTTTGTCCAGGTTCATTGGAGTCTTTAGCTGTTTGGTGCTTTGGATTGGGGTACAAAAGGACTTGTAGAATGGCCTTGTGGGTTAAAGTGATTATTTTTCATTATCAGTTGGAGTCAATGTCTTTGTGTTCTACATTGAAGGGGTTTGTTCTTTGAATCTTGGTTGATGGATTGGTGATTTCCTAGGAATGTGATGGAAGGGCTGAAGATTTTATTGGGTTTGGTTGGTTTGCTGGTTTCGTGGGCTCTTCCTGCCTCCTTTATGTTTGTTGAGGTGTTGAGAAGTATGAAGTTTCTATTTTCATTTGTCTTGTGCAGGTGTTTGTGGTGGCCTTAGGTCGTTGGGCAGTGGCAGTACGGTGTTTGGGGTGATTTTGTTAGTGATTGGCTCGGCCCTTGTGCCAAGTTATGATGCTGTTGATCCTTGTTTTTTGTTTTCCGTTTTCTCTCTTCTTATTATTGATGCTTCTAGGGTGTACCTCTTGTACCTTCAAATTGACAACAATAATATTCTTTCTTTTTGCCAATCAAAGAACAAAAAGACAAATGTGAAATTTAATGTAAATTGCAATGGTGCAAAATGTAATTTACCTCATAAAAAATTAAGATAATGTAGTAACAATTACTATATGTCAATATACATATTAGAATAGTAGATAAGAATCAAACGATATATATTTGGCTACCATTTAGTCACTAAAAGCAAACCTACATCTGACAACATTGGTTACCATAAAAAACAAGACATGGAAACAAATATATAAAACTAACCACTAATGCATAACACTGAAAGTCATCTCCTACCATAGAACATCTTAGAAGATTCTATTCTAATGTATTTTCTATCAGCTATAAATTCAACAACTTCCCATTACATATTGTAAATAGCATTGTGAACCTTGAAAATAATGTTATTGGTTATCTCAAAGAACCCCAAGTCAATTTTTTCTTTCCTTTTTTCATTTCTTTTTTTTTTTTTTTTTTTTCCCTTTCATTTTCTTCCGTACATTATTCAGTTATGCTACATTTGATTATGCATTAATTGATAATTACCATGATGATAAACCAATGTGTCATTGTATACTTGTTTAATGCATCAACTTTCTTGTAACTTTGGTATCTAACTATTAATTTTCACGAAACCCCAGGAATAGTAATATAAAGAAGCTATATATATCACACCACTAGCAACTACTTCAAGCTCTGGCATGGTCACTGAATAGATCACATACAATACGGGAAATCTAACATCAATTAAGGCCTCGTTTGGCAACAGGCCGGTTTAGCCAAAAAGTCAAAAAGTTACTAAAAAAGCCAAAAAGCCAACAACTCATACCAAAAAGTCAAAGATTCTTTTTTCTCTCTACTTTTTGCACATCTTTTCGTAAAAAGCCAAAAGGTCATCCCAAACATACTAGTTTTTTTTAGCTCATATTTTAGCCAAATAGCCAAAAAGTTACTAAATTAGCCTGTTCCCAAACGAGGTAAATGTAGGATTGTTTGAATTTTCCTTTTATTCCTACACACATGATCACAGAGGTTTTCTGGGCTGTAGAGGGCAGGTGATTTGTGTTTGTTCCTCAGGTTTGTGCAGGTGCACATGGTTCCATATTTGACACCCACTTGCTTCTGGGGACATAACCAATGTGTTCATTGTCAAAACTTTGAGACTCATCTCAAAACTTATAGTTATATAATCAAAAAAAAGAGACAAAAATGGAACCCTACAAAATTGTACTCCCTCTCCATATTTGATAAATGACTGGCAATCTTAGATCGTACTTGACTTTAACCATTTTTGTTTAAATTATCATATTGAATGTGTTGTGTTGTATTGTATTGACCATTCTATTGTTCCTTATCTCTAACCCTCTATATCTTCCCTCTCAATATATTCAACATTCATATGTCCATGTACGAAAATAATAAGTACTTACACTCTGTTTGGATCATAGGGTAAGAAAATAAAGAAATGATTGATCTCTCATCTAGGTGAGAAAATAAAAAACTGATTGTATTTTCTCACTATCATATTCGGACGAGTAAGAACGCGAAAGTATGTGATATAAAGATACGGGCAAAATTTTATTTTTCTTTCTTTGTATTTGAGAGGTTGTTTGCAATAATCTAAATAAATATTTTTTTTTTATTTTTTTACGAAATCATGTAAAAAAAAAAAAAAAGTATGTGATTTAAAAAGATAAAAATAAAATAAAAAATAAAAATTGTGCTAATATAGGGAATGCCAAACAACCCCTAAATAGGCAGTCTCGGTGTTATGAAATATACGCGATTAATTAATCAGTTTGTTTCTCACCAAATCTCAACAGCTCTTGGTAAAAAAAAAAAAAAAATGAAACCTTTTGATAAAAAATTGAAACCAATAAAATAAAAAGGTTCTCTCTTTCTGTCTTTCATACCAATCATCCCTAAATCAGTCAGTACTGTGCAGAAGCAGTGGCAAATGAGATGTATATATATACATGTAAATGATAAAAGATGGGACTTGACTTAGATTTCATACCATATCTTGCCCACAACTGAGGCTCAATCCCATTGCATTCACGGATCAATATTGGTAATTTGGGGTTCAAAGTCTTCAGATCCTTGTAATTCTTCTCCACAAATGATCTGGGACCAAAAAACAAAAACAAAAAAAAGAGACAAATCTGAGTAGGGTCAAGAAGAACAAGAACAAGAGTCGAGAATTCGATCGAGAGAGAGAGAGAGACCTGGCTGATGAACTGGCAGATGAAGATTGGCAGAAGAGTATGCGAAGCTCCTTGAGGTTCTTTGATAAATTGCCTCTCCACGCCATTGTTGGTTGTCTCTCTTGCTCTCTCTACTATTAATTTCACCAAACAAACACAGCCTAAGGCTTTGCTGAAACAATCTGTGAATTGCTGTGCCTTTTATTGCCCCTTTTTCTCCGTAATCAATGAACGAAGGAAAATGCTACTAATCTTAAATAAAGTCTTACATCCATAAATGTTTAGTAAAACGTTTAATAATTTATTTAAAATTGCTAGTATAACTCATTAATGAAACCCCGGTGGATTTCCATTGCTTATTTAAGAGCTTGGGCTCCACATCATGGAACAAATGTTTGATTTTAATTTTTTAAAAATTGAATTTTTTATTTTTTTAATAAATATTTTTGAAATTTTAAGTAATTTTTTACTTTCTTAAATTTATTTTACTTAGATGTATTTAAAAAATAAAATATTTGTAAAAAATATTTTAAAAATCAATAAATACACAAGAATATAAAAAATGTACTAAATTCTCATATATATATATAATATTTTTGGTATTTAGTAAATTTTCTAAAGATTTTTTTCACAAATATTATACTTTTTAAGTGTATTTATATTAGGTGTATCTAAAAATTTTAAAAATTATTTAGAATGTTAAAAAAAATTTAGTGAAAATAAAAAAAAAATACAAAAAATAAAAAATTTCAATTTTCTGAAAAGTGAATCCTAAAAAACCAAATCAAACAAATAAATTTGTACCTAAAAAATCATTCAGTACGTCCAATTTATTCTCTATTAAATTATTTAGAGTTATAATTTACTTTTAATACACCTTTTTTTTTTTTCCCCACAAATTAACCTTCAAGATAAAATTATAATTTGTCGTATACCCAAATAATAAACAAATCAAAACCCCAAATTATAACACTTTGAAAAATCTTTTCAAAAATCCTTACCTATTCTTTAGAGTTTTGAAACTTCTTAGCCCTAAATTCAGTTCTTCCATAAATCCTAAAACCCTTACAGACTTGGAAGTGTCATATTTAACACGCTTTGGATGTAAAGATACCTTACCCAGTAGTCCACAAGCATTCTTGTACTGGCATCCTTGATGATGCTTTAAGATTTGCTAGAACCCTAGCTACATTTCCTTTTGGGCGAAGTCTAACCATTGAGAAACCAAATGACATTTTTCCTATTATGTTTCTATCTAATGGACGATAGTTCGATCATTCAAGTTCATAACCATCCTCATAATATTTTTTGTTATTATTTTCATTTATTATTTGATTTTGTTCAAATTTTTTTCTATTTACAAATAATAACACAATAAGAAATATTGATGCTGATGATAATAATGAGTTTTAGTAGAATGGATTGGAGTCTTGGAGTGAGGAAGAAGATGAAGAGAAAATAATTGAAACTTGGAAAAAAAGATGAAGGGACTTAAATATGAATAATACGTATAAAAGATTAGGGTGTACCATGACAAAAAAAATAAAAAAATTTATTTTAGGGTTTAATGTATATTGTCCTTATTAGTAAATTTATATTAAGATATAATATGAAATAAAATTTTGAAATTTTAATTGAGCTTATTGAGTTATTTTTTTGGTGCAAATAAAATCACCCAGACAAACCAGTTTTATTCAATTTTGGGTAAATTTCGAGTCAGTCCTACCTATAGGGTCTTGTTTTATTTGTTTTAGGTCTCGTTTGCGAATAGATTATTTGAATAATTTTTTAGTTAAAATATAAGATAAAAAAATTAATATGTTTTAGAATGACTTTTTTACTGTGTTTGATTTTTTTGTATAATTTTTTCTTTTTTTTTTCTTTTTTTTTTTTTTTTTGCTTTTTGCTTTTATAGTGACTTTTTTACTTTTAGGCTTAGCACTTCCCAAACGAGGGCTTTATGTACCAACAAGTTCTAAAAATATTTATTTTATGAGTAGTGCTATGTACCTCTATCTTTTTTCTAGGACCCCCACATCTTTTATTTTTTAATTTCAATTTTATCTAAACATAAAATTCCATTTTTAACCCTATTCCTAACTTTCTAACCAACAACCTCCACTACCATCACCACACCTCCACCCTTACTCACCAACCACTAGCAACGCCACCACCCACACCACTTTTAGACTCTCTTTGTCTTTCTCTATCTCTATCTATCTATCTCTCACCAGATTGCAACTGTGATCACAGAAGATTAGTGATGATGGCAATCTACCCTCCTCGCATGATTGTCACGATTGTAGTGCCGCTTGCAATATCCCCAGATTCTGTTTGGTAGTTCAGGCCCGAACCACCACCATTTGTTTGGTGGTCTATAATCGAACTACCACCATTTGTTTGGTGGTCTATAATCGAACTACCACCATTTGTTCAATATTGGTTTTCCGAACTAAGTGAGACGATTTCAGATGAAGAAAAATAAAAAACGAACATATAGGAGAGGGCTCCAAGGTAGTTGTATGGGTGGCAGCAATGGCAAATGACTGGGATTAGTGGAATGAGATATTTGGGTGAAAAAAATGAGGTAGAGAATCGCCGGTGGAAGAAAGGAAACGAAGATGGAGCTATGGAGGTGTCATCGAAGAAGAAAAATTGCTAGTGGTGAAGGAGGGCTGAAGAAGGATCTATAATGGAAGAGAATGGCTATGAAAAAGTTGCTGGTAGAGGAAAGGGGTTGTCAGAGATAGGGGAGATTGACGGTTGAAAAGTGTTGGGATGAGAATTTAAAGGTATATTTAGGATTATGAAAGGGGTCCAAAGAAAAATAAATTGGGGAGCAATTTTGGTGATGGGGCATTTAGCAATTTCCTTATTTTATTCCAGTACTTTTTGGGAATATTGATAGATGAAAAAAAAAAGAAGAAAAAGAAGAAGTAAGATTTATAGGTAAGTAAGTTTGGTTAATAAGACCAACCTATAATTAGACCTTTAATTTTGAGATAAATCAAGAATTGAATTGATTCTATACTTTGTTTAATTCTAAGTTTTTAAAAATATTTTTGAATTTTTAATTCTTACGTTTTTTTTATTTTTAGTGAATTTTTTTGAATTTCTTAGTCAATTTTTTTTTTAGATGCACCTAGATGTACTTAAAAAATAAAATATTTGTGAATAAAACTTTAAAAATGAATAAATATAAAAAAATAAAAATATACTAAAATTTTGTACTATTTTTATATATATATTTTTTAGTATTTAATGAATTTTTTAAAAAAATTTCCACAAACTTCGTATGTATATCTAGATTAAGTAAATCTAGAAAGAAAAATTTAGCCAAAACCTCATAGGCCCAACATGTTAGTGTGTAAAGAACAGTTCAAAATATTTTACTTCTTAAACCACCTAAGTAGGAAGCGTATTCTTCCTGAAGGACACAAAAACAAAGCATCTTGGCCTCTTTTCTCTGTCATCCCCCTTTCAAAACAATGGTTTTCTTCTCTCTTCAATAACTAGGCCTAACCCAATCCAAGTTGAAATCCAAGAGGTTTCCCTTGCTTAGTGGGAAATCAGAAGTCATCAAGAGTTCAGATTCAATTTACAGTCCAATTCCATTAAAACTCAGTAGTTCATTGAGTTCAATGCTTCATTACAACACCTAAAATGAAAAAAAAAAAAAAAAAAAAATCCATATCAAAACTATACTTCTAGGATTTGCAACTCCATCTCCAAGAGCTCTCTCTCTCTCTCTCTCTCTCTCTCTTCCATCAAGACTTCTTCTATAGATACATTGCTTCTAAAGGGATTGAGAGGTTAGAGAGATCTGCTAAAGAAGGTGGGTCATCGTTCTTCGTTTTTCGTTTGTTAGTTTCGGTTTGGTTTCTTCTTCCTTATTGTGGTTGCTCATCATAAGATGTACACTATTTTTTTTATGCCCTATTCATAGACTAATAAGGCTGCAAACGAACCAAGTTGTTCACAAGCTAGCTCGGCTCGGCTCAATTCATTTAGTAAACGAGCCGAGCTCAAGCTCAAATAAGCTTGGCTGGTTTATCTTTATTAAATTATATATTAAATAATATATAAATATACATAAATAATAGCATAAATACATTATCTATATATTAAATAATAAAATAATAATAAATCTTATCGAGCCGAGTTGAGCCGAGCTCGAGCCCAGTTAGTTATTGAGCTAAGCTCGAGCTCAATAAACGAGCTCAATACACAAACAAGCTGAGCTTGAGCTCAACAAAGCTCGGTTCAGCTCATTTGCAACCCCATAGACTGACAGCAAAATTTTACTCTGGCAGTGTGTCATTGTGTGATTTGTTTTGTGAACTCGTAGTGAAGGTATGTTTTTCAATTGTAAAATTTTATTGTGAATCAAAGTAAAATGGTACTGTGAAATAGAGTAAAATGTTATTATTTACGTCAATTTTGATGATAATTTTTTATTTTTTATTTTTTTAAAAGAATTTCATAGTCAACTGGATCTTGTTTGATAGATCTTGATGAAATGATTCAAAGAATACTAATTTTATTTTTAAAAAAATGACATCTAGATCAAAAGTTATATTATTTTAAAATTTAAAATATTAAATTAGTCACTAAAGATATTTTTGGTAATAGTGGTATGTGCTAGGCTTTTCAAGTAAAACTTTTTGTACTTGTCCTTAATGCATTAAAATTTTATTATGAGGGACTTTGACCAAATTTCCCAATTTAAAAAATAAAAAAATATATTTGTGATGTCTCTGGTCCTTTTAAAGCAATTTGAGTGTATTAATATGTAATTTCTGTCTGTTTTAATTGTCGTTATCACTGTTGAGCCCTTTGAGTCTCATGTTGTCACCTAATTCTTTTCCTTACGGTTGTTCATGTATATTCTAGTGTGTTTCGAGATGTCATTTTTTTTATCTTTGGGTGTTGGAGTGAATTTGGGAATGGTGAGAATACTTTAAGGTTGTTTTGTCTCACTTTTGAGTTGAGACTGCTCGAGCGGTTCTTTCAACACATAAGCGGCATTGTTGACCCTTCAGTATCTTGTTTTATAGTTTGTATTCTTCGTGCGAGTGAAGGTTTATCGCTCGAGCGGTATTTTGCAGGAGGAGAGAGATTCTAGGAGTTTGAATTGTTCACTTGAGCGCAGGTTTGGTCGCTCGAGCAGTCTGTTTCCAGTCTTGTCATGACCTGATCTCGCCCCTAAGGATTAAGGTCATAACCGACCAATAATCATGAGATTATCTACAGCCTCAAACAATTTCAGAAATATTAATGGGGCCAAAACGGAAGCATATTTAAAAACTCTGTCCAATGAGTTGTGCTTACATTTTATAGTAAAATCATTCCGAAGGTATTTCATAATAAATCACACATATAAATAGAGTTAACATCTTATCTACATCCAGGAATTTTCAGATATGCAGTCAGCCAAACAAAAACTCATATACATAGGTGATCCAACGTGTTCACCAATATAGCAAAAGAATAACAAAAGAACAAAAGGACAAAAACAAAGTCTCGTGCGTAAGACATTCGGGTTGACTCCTCAAAAACTTGACTTTCTCTCATAGTCTTCACCGAGACTGGATTTGGCCGTCTCTTTGCTCACCTACATACACATGAATGAGAATGCGCGAAAGGCCCAGTGAATAATATCAAATAAGGAAGTTACATGAATGAAAATTTATTAACAAACATATCAATCAGCCTCAGGCCCATTCATGTTTCTATCTAATACATCAGATGGCCTTAGGCCCAAACGTATCAAACGGCCTTGGCCCAAGTTATTCTTATCAAACGACCTTAGACCCAATTCACTCGTGTCAAATGCCTTTGGCCCAATCATTCATGTCAAACGGCCTTTGGCCCAATCATTTCTATCAAACGACCTTTGACCCAATCATTTCTATCAAACGGCCTTTAGCCCAATCATTCGTATGACGCATATCCAATTCAATTTAATAACTCTGTAGAACTTATACATAAGTGAGCATTTGGAAGTAGCATACTTCAATACATTCTTATTAAGATATTGCTCATAGTGTTTTACCGATGGATTTGCCCTTGTGCTTAGCCCTACACAATATACAACATATCGGGTCACAAACAATTCAATTCATTCTCAAATTGTTTATTTCTCTTAGGCCTCTTTCTTATCATTTTAACTCATTTACAATGTTCAATGCATGCCTAAGAGTGCTTAGAAGTGAAAGAGAATGGAAAACCAAACATAAAACAACTTTTCAAATTTTCAAATTTTCTAAAATGGGCTCTCCGCTCGAGCGCAGCTTTGGTCGCTCGAGCGGACCCCTTTGGTCTGCAAAAGTTCTGGTTGCTTGCAATTTACGCTTGAGCGAGACTATTGATGCTCGAGCGAGGAGTCATGCAAAGCAGGGTACACTCGAGCGCAGATTCGGCCGCTCGAGCCACCGTGCAATCTCTGCAAAACTTTTAGGAGCTACAACTTCAAGCTCGAGCAAGGCTTTTCTTGCTCGAGCGGACAGGTCGAATTCTGGGTTTTCCAGAATTCTGTTTGAAGCTCAAACTTAATATTCAAAAGGTCCGAAGCTTGTGTTTTTGGTACAAAAACATGGGAAGACATTAGATAACATGAGAGCATAAGCAATATAAGACCAATTGTTCAAAATCATGGTCCATTTCCAAAATCTTTCCCAATTCTCCTCATCAATTTCAAAACTCATGTATTCAACCTCATACAAACTTCATATCTTCATCCAATCATGCATGCATGCTAACTTTTGACTCTAATTCTATTTCAAATGGCACAAATGATGCTTATAATCATGAAGCTCATGAAAATTATGCATGCATGTATGACTTGATGCTATATTCTTCATGTTTCAACAATCATCTACTAAATACAAACATGAGTCTTTAGAATTAAGCTTTACACCATGATAATCTTACATGCATGTGTAATTTAACTTCAAATTCATCATGTATAGCTTAATTCTTGTTCTTTATTACTAATTCTCTTTTGAATTCGTATAATCACAATTCAAACTCATGAATCAAGAGTTGGGTACCTACCTAGAGGCTTCAATCCCCCAAAATTCAGTCAATTTCTTGAGTCTAGCTTCCAATTCCCAAGCCTTGAGCAAAATTCACAATCTTGCCTCTATTCTCTCTCTAGAACCGTCCCTCTCCCTCTCTCTAGAGTGTATACCAGATTTTGAGCTAAAAAATGGTGAGCTTAAGTGTAAATAGGCCATATATATACACTTGCTTAATCAACTTGTATTAAGGCTAATTAATTGTGCCTATTTCAATCAGTTTAATCCAATCATTTTGATCTAAATAAATTTTTAATTAAACTTCACCGTAGGTT